>OU015474.1:4731552-4848673 GCA_907164805.1 Brachyptera putata
GCCTAACAATCAACCAGGGTTTCCAGATTCGATTCCTTCTTGTCCTCCAACACGATATTTTCAGAGTAAATAATTTCATCCAGAATTTCATGCATAATAATTATTTTCATCAGCCCTGTTACTAATTGATTATATTTGAACTTTGAACTTCAACACTGATTATATTTTAATTATATTATATTTGTCCTTCAAGTTTCATTTTTTGTTTAATCTCAACAAAGGCAGCTATACTAAAAATCCTCCCGTATCATCCCACAGGAGCTTGTCCCGAGGTGTCCTGTACGACGGACCTGGAGCCGTTGCCGTCTGCGCAGGCGCGCGCCCTGGCCAAGGACATCTACACGGAGGCGTCGAGCGCGGACGAGGGCGTCCTGATGGCGTCGACCAGCGTCTTCGTCGTCGACCCCGGTGACTCACCCGGTAAGTACTACTAAATATACTCAAATCTATACTTAAAAAGTTAAATGTACTACGGTATTTAATGGTAATATATATAGTATGTAACACGGTAAATATACTATAAAGATGGGCGTGGTTCATTAGTAGGCCACCGGTACATGCAGCGTAGTGGTTAAGGGGGTGCGTGCACGGTGCTTACACAAATCGAGAAATTTATCTTTACTATTTTTTCCATTTTCAAAAACCAGTGTAATTGAATGAAAAGTTCACATCTCATTCATGCTATTTGATTAAAATGTGACATTTTATTTGTATGAACACAATCAGTGTTGAGAAAATACGTCGATGAATTTCATCACATTCTTTTTATTCATTGACGTATTATCTTAAAACTGATTGAATTCACTGAAATAGAATGTCATATTGATTGAAGAGCATGAAACTATCTTGGAGATGTGAACTTTTCATTCAATTACACTGGTTTTTGAACATGGAAAAAATTAGTGAATGTGCATTTCTCTAGTTTTATAAGCACCGTTCATGAACCTACTTAACGCGCTCGCTTCATGTGATCCGGGAGGCGAGGAGTTATGATGAATATGAGATGAATAATTTTCACCAACACCTTCTGGAAGGTATTAGAAATATCTGTATTTCCTTGTTTTCGGAATTTCGATATCTCATACCGTTCAAAATCTATCACTAAAAACATGTATTTCTGCCAAATCGACTCCCATGAACTCTTACTTACTAAAAGTCTGATTTTTTCACTAAAACCAAACCTGACCGCTCTAAAGATTTTAGGATCGAAATTTCCCTTTCTATCGACATTAAAATGACGATTCGAGTATTGGTGTTTGTCCATCAATATATATTAACGATTTGTAGTTTCGAACCGGTATTTTATTTTATTTAACCTAAGTTGGGCCATTGATTTTTTCAACTTCAGTCGATCGCGGTTTTGCTCTCGCGAGAGAACCTGACATCAGATCTGGACGCAACTGGCACCACGCGTGCAGTCTTTGACCACCAATCCACCACTGCTTACGCAGTGTCGATGTACGATTTCGTTCCCCGACAATCACGATTTGGAGTTCGCTTATGGAGAATACAATGTTAAAACAGTGTTAACTTTTTGTTTCTGCCGCCGTGCAGAAACGGATATTCACAACGAGATGGGTGTAACGACGACATGTTCGTCACGTCAATACCTATCTGCTGGTACTAATCCGGTCTCGATCCGACTCGCCGTTCTCCCGTTATCGCTCTTAACCTAAGTTTGGCCATAGATTTTTTCAACTTCAGTCGTTCGCGGTTTGTCTCTCGCGAGAGAACCTGACATCAGATCCGGACGCAACTGGCACCACGCGTGTAGTCTGTGACCACCAATCCACCACTGCTCACGCAGTGTCGATGTACGATTTCGTTCCCCGACAATCACGATTTGGAGTTCGCTTATGGAGAATACAATGTTCAAACAGTGTTAACTTTTTGTTTCTGCCGCCGGGCAAAAACGGAAATTCACAACGAGATGGGTGTACTGACGAAATGTTCATCTCGTCAATACCTATCTGCTGGTACCAATCCGGTCTCGATCCGACTCGCCGTTCTTCCGTTATCGCTCTTAACCTAAGTGGGGCCATTGATTTTTTCAACTATCTACGCTCGCTGTTTGGCTCTCGCGAGAGAACCTGACATCAGATCCGGACGCAACAGGCACCACGCGTGCAGTCTGTGACCACCAATCCACCACTGCTTACGCAGTGTTGAAATACGATTTCGTTCTCCGACAATCACGATTTGGAGTTCGCTTATGGAGAATACAATGTTAAAACAGTGTTAACTTTTTGTTTCTGCCGCCGGGCAAAAACGGAAATTCACAACGAGATGGGTGTAACGACGACATGTTCGTCACGTCAATACCTATCTGCTGGTACTAATCCGGTCTCGATCCGACTCGCCGTTCTCCCGTTATCGCTCTTAACCTAAGTTTGGCCATAGATTTTTTCAACTTCAGTCGATCGCGGTTTGTCTCTCGCGAGAGAACCTGACATCAGATCCGAACGCAACTGGCACCACGCGTGTAGTCTGTGACCACCAATTCACCACTGCTTACGCAGTGTCGATATACGATTTCGTTCCCCGACAATCACGATTTGGAGTTCGCTTATGGAGAATACAATGTTAAAACAGTGTTAACTTTTTGTTTCTGCCGCCGGGCAAAAACGGAGATTCACAACGAGATGGGTGTAACGATGACATGTTCGTCACGTCAATACCTATCTGCTGGTACTAATTCGGTTTCGATCCGACTCGCCGTTCTTCCGTTATCGCTCTTAACCTAAGTTGAGCATTGATTTTTTCAACTTCGGTCGATCGCGGTTTGGCTCTCGCGAGAGAACCTGACATCAGATCCGGACGCAACTGGCACCACGCGTGTAGTCTGTGACCACCAATCCACCACTGCTTACGCAGTGTCGATATACGATTTCGTTCTCCGACAATCACGATTTGGAGTTCGCTTATGGAGAATACAATGTTAAAACAATTTTGACTTTTTGTTTCTGTCGCCGTGCAGAAACGGAGATTCACAACGAGATGGGTGTAACGACGACATGTTCGTCACGTCAATACCTATCTGCTGGTACTAATTCGGTCTCGATCCGACTCGCCGTTCTTCCGTTATCGCTCTTAACCTAAGTTGGGCACTGATTTTTTCAACTTCGGTCGTTCGCGGTTTGGCTCTCGCGAGAGAACCTGACATCAGATCCGGACGCAACTGGCACCACGCGTGTAGTCTGTGACCACCAATCCACCACTGCTTACGCAGTGTCGATATACGATTTCGTCCCCCGACAATCACGATTTGGAGTTCGCTTATGGAGAATACAATGTTAAAACAGTGTTAACTTTTTGTTTCTGCCGCCGGGCAAAAACGGAGATTCACAACGAGATGGGTGTAACGATGACATGTTCGTCACGTCAATACCTATCTGCTGGTACTAATTCGGTTTCGATCCGACTCGCCGTTCTTCCGTTATCGCTCTTAACCTAAGTTGAGCATTGATTTTTTCAACTTCGGTCGATCGCGGTTTGGCTCTCGCGAGAGAACCTGACATCAGATCCGAACGCAACTGGCACCACGCGTGTAGTCTGTGACCACCAATCCACCACTGCTTACGCAGTGTCGATATACGATTTCGTTCTCCGACAATCACGATTTGGAGTTCGCTTATGGAGAATACAATGTTAAAACAATTTTGACTTTTTGTTTCTATCGCCGTGCAGAAACGGAGATTCACAACGAGATGGATGTAACGACGACATGTTCGTCACGTCAATACCTATCTGCTGGTACTAATTCGGTCTCGATCCGACTCGCCGTTCTTCCGTTATCGCTCTTAACCTAAGTGGGGCCATTGATTTTTTCAACTATCTACGCTCGCTGTTTGGCTCTCGCGAGAGAACCTGACATCAGATCCGGACGCAACTGGCACCACGCGTGTAGTCTGTGACCACCAATCCACCACTGCTTACGCAGTGTCGATATACGATTTCGTCCCCCGACAATCACGATTTGGAGTTCGCTTATGGAGAATACAATGTTAAAACAATGTTAACTTTCTGTTTCTGCCGTCGTGCAGAAACGGAGATCCACATTGAGATGGGTGTAACGACGACATGTTCATCTCGTCAATACCTATCTGCTGGTACTAATCCGGTCTCGATCCGACTCGCCGTTCTCCCGTTATCGCTATTAACCTAAGTTGGGCCATTGATTTTTGCACCTTCAGTCGATCACGGTTTGGCTCTCGCGAGAGAACCTGACATCAGATCCGGACGCAACTGGCACCACGTGTGTAGTCTGTGACCACCAATCCACCACTGCTTACGCAGTGTCGATGTTCGATTTCGTTCCCCGACAATCACGATTTGGAGTTCGCTTATGGAGAATACAATGTTAAAACAATGTTAACTTTTTGTTTCTGCCGCCGTGCAGAAACGGAGAGTCACATTGAGATGGGTGTAACGATGACATGTTCATCTCGTCAATACCTATCTGCTGGTACTAATCCGGTCTCGATCCGACTCGCCGTTCTTCCGTTATCGCTCTTAACCTAAGTGGGGCCATTGATTTTTTCAACTATCTACGCTCGCTGTTTGGCTCTCGCGAGAGAACCTGACATCAGATCCGGACGCAACTGGCACCACGCGTGTAGTCTGTGACCACCAATCCACCACTGCTTACGCAGTGTCGATATACGATTTCGTTCCCCGACAATCACGATTTGGAGTTCGCTTATGGAGAATACAATGTTCAAACAGTGTTAACTTTTTGTTTCTGCCGCCGGGCAAAAACGGGAATTCACAACGAGATGGGTGTAACGAAGAAATGTTCATCTCGTCAATACCTATCTGCTGGTACTAATCCGGTCTCGATCCGACTCGCCGTTCTCCCGTTATCGCTCTTAACCTAAGTTGGGCCATTGATTTTTGCACCTTCAGTCGATCGCGGTTTGGCTCTCGCGAGAGAACCTGACATCAGATCCGGACGCAACTGGCACCACGTGTGTAGTCTGTGACCACCAATCCACCACTGCTTACGCAGTGTCGATATACGATTTCGTTCCCCGACAATCACGATTTGGAGTTCGCTTATGGAGAATACAATGTTAAAACAATGTTAACTTTTTGTTTCTGCCGCCGTGCAGAAACGGAGAGTCACATTGAGATGGGTGTAACGACGAAATGTTCATCTCGTCAATACCTATCTGCTGGTACTAATCCGGTCTCGATCCGACTCGCCGTTCTTCCGTTATCGCTCTTAACCTAAGTTTCGCTGTTTGGCTCTCGCGAGAGAACCTGACATCAGATCCGGACGCAACTGGCACCACGCGTGTAGTCTGTGACCACCAATCCACCACTGCTCACGCAGTGTCGATGTACGATTTCGTTCCCCGACAATCACGATTTGGAGTTCGCTTATGGAGAATACAATGTTCAAACAGTGTTAACTTTTTGTTTCTGCCGCCGGGCAAAAACGGGAATTCACAACGAGATGGGTGTATTGACGAAATGTTCATCTCGTCAATACCTATCTGCTGGTACCAATCCGGTCTCGATCCGACTCGCCGTTCTTCCGTTATCGCTCTTAACCTAAGTTGAGCATTGATTTTTTTCAACTTCGGTCGATCGCGGTTTGGCTCTCGCCAGAGAACCTGACATCAGATCCAGACGCAACTGGCACCACGCGTGAAGTCTGTGACCACCAATCCACCACTGCTTACGCAGTGTCGATATACGATTTCGTTGTACGACAATCACGATTTGGAGTTCGCTTATGGAGAATACAATGTTAAAACAGTGTTAACTTTTTGTTTCTGCCGCCGGGCAAAAACGGAAATTCACAACGAGATGGGTGTAACGACGAAATGTTCATCTCGTCAATACCTATCTGCTGGTACCAATCCGGTCTCGATCCGACTAGCCGTTCTTCCGTTATCGCTCTTAACCTAAGTTGAGCATTGATTTTTTCAACTTCGGTCGATCGCGGTTTGGCTCTCGCCAGAGAACCTGACATCAGATCCGAACGCAACTGGCACCACGCGTGTAGTCTGTGACCACCAATCCATCACTGCTTACGCAGTGTCGATATACGATTTCGTCCCCCGACAATCACGATTTGGAGTTCGCTTATGGATAATACAATGTTAAAACAATGTTAACTTTTTGTTTCTGCCGCCGTGCAGAAACGGAGATCCACATTGAGATGGGTGTAACGACGACATGTTCATCTCGTCAATACCTATCTGCTGGTACTAATCCGGTCTCGATCCGACTCGCCGTTCTCCCGTTATCGCTCTCAACCTAAGTTGGGCCATTGATTTTTGCACCTTCAGTCGGTCGCGGTTTGTCTCTCGCGAGAGAACCTGACATCAGATCCGGACGCAACTGGCACCACGTGTGTAGTCTGTGACCACCAATCCACCACTGCTCACGCAGTGTCGATGTACGATTTCGTTCCCCGACAATCACGATTTGGAGTTCGCTTATGGAGAATACAATGTTCAAACAGTGTTAACTTTTTGTTTCTGCCGCCGGGCAAAAACGGAAATTCACAACGAGATGGGTGTACTGACGAAATGTTCATCTCGTCAATACCTATCTGCTGGTACCAATCCGGTCTCGATCCGACTAGCCGTTCTTCCGTTATCGCTCTTAACCTAAGTTGAGCATTGATTTTTTCAACTTCGGTCGATCGCGGTTTGGCTCTCGCCAGAGAACCTGACATCAGATCCGAACGCAACTGGCACCACGCGTGTAGTCTGTGACCACCAATCCATCACTGCTTACGCAGTGTCGATGTACGATTTCGTTCCCCGACAATCACGATTTGGAGTTCGCTTATGGAGAATACAATGTTAAAACAATGTTAACTTTTTGTTTCTGCCGCCGTGCAGAAACGGAGAGTCACATTGAGATGGGTGTAACGACGAAATGTTCATCTCGTCAATACCTATCTGCTGGTACCAATCCGGTCTCGATCCGACTCGCCGTTCTTCCGTTATCGCTCTTAAACAGTTTCACTTTCAGCCTGTTGTGTTAAGTTACCTTGATAATGATCTTATAGCAACTTTCATACCTTTAAGTAATTTTATTCAAATATTCTTTACGATTTGATTTCTTTTTTTTAGGATCGAAACTTTTTCTTTTTTGTTTACCGGAAATTAAAAGTGATAGCGATTGTTAACATTTTGTCTTTAAATAATATTAAAACTTGAAATACTTGTAGTCACTAAAGATGAAGGTATAATGACCAACTAAACAATTAATTGTGAACATGTTCTGAATTCTAATGAATGTTGACGATATTTACTATCCTAATTTAGAAGAAAACTAAAACTATTTTTTCTCAATTTCAGAAATAACAATAATTATTTTTGCTATCCAGATATCATAAATAATGACGTAGGCATTACCAATTCTGTATGGAAACATATAGATAATCGAGTAGTGTCTACGTCACGACTCAGAAAAAAAGCAGGATCTTGGATAACAAATACATTAATTATAATTTCTGAAATTGAGATGATGATTTCTAGTTTTCTCTAAAATTAAGGAAATAAAAATCGTTATTATTCCTTAAAATCCAGTTACAGCGTTGTGATGTCCTTTAACTTCAATGAATAGACGTTACTGAATATATTATATTGTGTCTGATAATTCAAAACCTTATCAACTGCATAAGTCCTTATAATATATTGTGTACCGCTACAATTATTTATTGGCAATATATTTTCAATAATTTCCGTCATCGACTCTTACGCAATACCGTATTGGTCGACCTTTAATTCATTGTCATGCTAATATAATACCTAACTGTAAATAAAATATAAATCAATATAATAAAAGGTATAAATCCAGTCATTTATTTTATTTATATAATAATCAATTGAATGAAATTTTGAAATTTGTCGTTGTTTTGACGACAAAGTTGAATCAAAAGCTCATACTACGATCAAGTCAACAGATTTGATGGTTTGTTAATTTTTTATTTTCATTTCATCTTTTTTTACCAATTTTTTAAAGACATAATTATGCCATTTCCACCGTCAATTTAGATCACATAGTGACATCAATTTTAAAAGACTCATCCTTCATTCTCCACAATCATCTATATAATAACTCGTCATAAACGATACAAAACATTTATTTCATTCATTTCAACTATTTAATCTTCAAACTCATTATTATCATTTGTATTTTTGTTTCAATAACGTTATTTTTTTTAAAAAATCGTCGACTTTTATACCTAGATATAAGTTCATAATTTCACATAAGTAGTTTTTTTAATGCAATTGTAATTTTTGTATAGATCATCAAGCTGGATCCTTGTGGTCAATCACAATGTGAACAGCTGACAATAAAATTGTTATTCTTCTTCTTAGACCGATTGTAATCTTTTTTCAATAAACAATTTTCAAAGGTTAACGTATGAACACATTGGTCGCACGGTTTGACTGATCGACATGAAACTTTTTCTCTGCAAACAGCTGAACTATTCAACTTGGAACTGTAAAGTTTTTGGATCAAATCGGTTGGACCATTTTTGAGGAACACATCTCAAAGTATCTGAAAAAAAACGCGAGATTAGGCTGAGTGGAAAAATTTGAAAAAAAAATCAGTCCAAAAAAATATCACTGAATATTAGTACATAGGCCTATAGATGGTACACATTATTACGAACTTTCATGCAATTCGGACCAGCCGTTTTGAAGAAAATAATTCAACAAATATTTTGTATTCGTCAAACTGAGAGAATTGACTTTTGAGAGAATTTTGATCAAATTGAATTTTGCATTTTGCAATTTTTAAAATTGTGAGAATTGATAGATCGATTCACGGCTCTCACATTCGATAGTTACCGAATGAAATATATTATTTTATATGAATCAAGGTGTGTAGAGTTTTCGATTATTCTTTATATATATATATATATATATATATATATATATATATATATATATATCGCTCATTTTACAACGCATATTCTGCATTTGCCTAGTATATATTATTCTTATACATACTCAATCAAAGCACTTAACCTTATAAGTCAGGGCAGCTACCCCACCCAACCCAACCTCTCAAGTATCTACTAGGTACTCCCCCCCCCCATCTACAGCTCCAACACGATATCAGCTTGCTAGATCTACTTACATTATAACTTACTCTATAATCTGAAACTCCACCCTACAGCTTTACAACGTACAACAGTCCAAGTGGCAGAACTAGTTAGAAACCTTATACAAGAATTGCAAACAAACAAAACAAACATAAGAGGGCGTGTTTATTTCATGAGTTGATCAAGATGTAAACGAATTGAGTGATCTTTGCATTCACTAAGTGTTGGTGGAATTTTATTAGTGGTTCTCTACCAACTTAACAACATGAAATAGTATATACCAATTGGGTACCGGCACATGCAGCGCAGTGGTTAACGCGCTCTCTTCATGTGATCCGGGAGACGAGGGGAATTCCGAACCCAGTTCGATCCCCGCCGCCGACCATCTTTACAGGGGTTTTTCATGGTTTCCCTCTGTAGTCTAGGCTAATGCCGGGATGGTTCCTATACAATAAGTCGGCCATGACCGCTTCCTTCCCACTATCCTTCCCATTATCCAAGAACCTTCATCTCATCATCCCATCATCTCATTAATCATCCATCCGACGCCATTAGATCTCAGTTATCATAACAGTGCGTCGTTAAACCCAATATAAAAAAAAGAAACAATTGGGTTTGAGATTTTTGGACTGAGAGAAGTGGTTGAGTAGCAAGCATACTGAACCGTCATTCAGGAGACCGGGGTTTGATTCCCGTCATGGTCAACCATCCTGACAGAGGTTTCTCGTGGTTTCCCTCTGTCGTTCAGGTCAATACCGGAAAAGTTCATTAAGGGGGTGCTTGCACGGTGCTTACATAAATCGAGAAATTTAACTTTACTATTTTTTTCCATTTTCATAAACCAGTGTAATTGATTGAAAAGTTCACATCTCCAAGATAATTTTATGCTCTTTAATTAATATGACATTTTATTTTTGTGAATTCAATCAGTTTTAAGATAATACGTCAATGAATTTCATCACGTTCTTTTTATTCATTGACGTATTATCTCAAAACTGATTGAATTCACTGAATTTAATGTCATATTAATTAAAGAGCATAAAATTATCTTGAAGAAGTGAACTTTTCATTCAATTATACCGGTTTTTGAAATTGGAAAAAAAAATAGTAAAGATGAAATTCTCTATTTTCATAAACACCGTGCACGCACCCCCTTAACCTTCCTAGATCCTCTAGTAACCTATTAAATCATTTCATTTCCTACTCTCCCATTGGATACAGCTAACCCACGCATCGCCCTAGGCCATAGATTCACCAGAACCCGACGTTAATGATGGGCCAGTGTTATATCACACCCTAATCCTCGAGAAGGGCTCGCCAAGGTTAAGACAAAGTCTTCCTATAATTGTCTAGCGTTTCCGATATGAATTCTTCTCTTTGTGAGATGGTTGGTGTAATAATAGAGGAGTTAGTGGTGAATTGAAAGGCGGTAGCAACAAATTATAGGCTAGTGATTGGTTGGAATGATTTCGAATGAGAGCAAAGAATGGAGGATTTCCTGGTATAAAGAATAGCGGATGATTTATATATATATATATATAATATATATAGATATATATGTAATATATTCTATGAAACCTACAACTAACAACGAAAGAAAAAGGTCGTCCAACTACCAATGTAACATACAATAATGTCAAAATTGTATCTGTATAGTCATTATGTTTTTATTGAATAATGATTTGTATGTCTATAGAATTACGTTAAGAAACGAAACTGCATCTTTGAGAAACATTACACACTTGAATTAGCAGCGAAATTATGTAATGGTCCGAATTGATTTTATTTCTTCATACAATGAAAAGGTACTCAAATCGTTGGTCATGCCAAAAACATTTGTTTTCATCATCAATCCATTCACTCTTCGTACCCCAAATAACCTAGTTGTTGATGGGATAGTTAAGCAAACAATAATCAATATATAAACACCTACTCATATTCTAAACTGTACATTTCCATTTTAATTCCCTATTGTTCATTATATATTCCCCGGACTTTGCATAAGACACTTGATTATGAAGGTCCCGATCGACCGTCTCCCCTTTAAATCACCTCTAACCACCGGTAGTTTCGATTATTCAACAGTATATTTCGCACCCTAAACTATAGTTGACGATCCCGATTGACCGTCTCCCCTATATATTAGCTTTAACCGTCGGTAGTTTCGTTCTGGCAAGTGTTTGTTCGCTCCATAATGGCTACCAACGCATCTGATAATTCCTATCCCACACAATTTCAATATAAAACTAGTTCTTACCGTCCTTGTAAAAACTACTTACAGACTCGATTAAAGAGAACCCAGTGGTGGATGTAGAGGACCTGATTTACCTGGAAGTATTTATATTGGGTTTAAGGGGGTGCGTGCACGGTGCTTACACAAATCGAGAAAATTATCTTTACTATTTTTTTCTATTTCAAAAACCAGTGTAATTGAATGAAAAGTTCACATCTCCAAGATAATTTAATATTTTATTTTTATGAATTCAATCAGTTTTGAGATAATAAGTCAATGAATTTCATCACATTCTTTTTATTCATTGACGTATTATCTTGAAAAATATTGCATTCACAAGCGTAGAGTGTCATATTATTTAAAGAGCATCTTGAAGTTGATATACTTTTCCATTCAATTAAGTCTTACACTGATTCATGAACATGGAAAAAAAAATAGTGACGATTAATTTCTCTTATTTTTATGAGTACCATATGCATGCACCCCATTACATTTAAAAGTTACTAGGCCTGTATTTAATTAATTTCTAAAGAAGTTTGTGGTTGTATGATGGCAACTACAGGGGGTGCATTCCTGTATGATTTAATCCGATTTTATTGGAGTACTTCCGATTTTTCAATACACGTTCACCCAAAAAACCTTCATCTCATCATCCCATCATCTCATTAATCATCCATCCGACGCCAATAGATGTTCCCTATCATTACAATGCGTCGTTAAACCCAATATAAAAAACAAACACAAAAGTCAGTTGATAAAAACGAGTGTAATATCTCCCAGTCCACCACTGTACCCAGCGTCCTCTAGACGACCAAACCGCTCAACGCCTGCATGTATACCAGGAGGCAGTGAAAGTGGAAGAGTTGCCCTTATAAGGCGCGACCACAACCGACACAAATATGTCGTAGGATTATAAAACACTAGAACCACTAAAAGCTCGATCTGGACGAGATCATATGGTAATGATCATCGATTAATCGACTTAGAAATCGAAAGTGCATGGAGATGCATTGAGGCCCGGTATTACGAATAATAAATTTGTTGATTAAGCGATAATTAGTGGATTAGCTTGTTATTACCCCTTGGTACCAATGTTATTTTTGTACTGCAATTGATCAATTAGCTTAATTAACACAGTTTTATTATTGGTAATATGGGCTCTGAGAGTTACAAATAGCATTTTAATGAGGAAGATTGATCTGAACGATATATGGTAATATCGATTAATCGATTAATCGACTTAGAAATCGAAAGTGCATGGAGATGCATTGAGAGTTACAAATAGCATTTTAATGAGGAAGATTGATCTGAACGATATATGGTAATATCGATTAATCGATTAATCGACTTGGAAATCGAAAGTGCATGGAGATGCATTGTATATATAACTTATATCTTTATTGAATAAAAGTCTGTCTTATACACATAAGATTGTTTAAAAAACACAGAATAAAAATCAATTAATTAAAATATCAAAAATAACCATAATAAAATATTTGAAAGAGTAATAAAATAACAATTGGATGAGTAACAAAACATGAGTTAATTAAATCTAGGAATAATTGTAATTAAAAATTGAAAAATAATAATGATAACTTGAAATAAAGAAAGAAGTGAATAAATGCGGCTAGCAAAAATGAACTACTAAAAGGATTTCAATCAGGAAGATTGTCTCGGATATTACATGGTAATGTCATCGATTAATCGATTAATCGACTTGGGCCCGGTATTACGAATAATAAATTTGTTGATTAAGTGATAATTAGTGGATTAGCTTGTTATTACCCTTGGTTACCAATAGAGTGGAGGTTCGTTGAGAAGTACAAATAGCTGGATTTTAACCGGGACAATTTTTTATTTAATATTGGGTTTATTGACGCACTGTTATGATAACTGAGATCTAATGGCGTCGGATGGATGATTAATGAGATGATGGGATGATGAGATGAAGGTTCTTGGGTAATGGGAAGGATAGTGGGAAGGAAGCGGTCATGGCCGACGTATTCCGGGAACCATCCCCGCATAAACCTAGACTACAGAGGGAAACCATGAAAAACCCCTGTGAAGATGGTCGGCGACGGGGATCGAATCGGAATGGGGACAATTGATCCGAACGATATTATATAATAATATCATCGATTAATCGATTAATCGACCTAATAATCGAGAGTTGAGATTCGTTGAGAGGTGCAAATAGGATTTCAATGAGGAAGACTGATCCGAACGACTTTTTGTGTAGTAATAACTTCGATTAATCGATTAATCGAAATCGAAAGTGGAGACTCATTGAGAGTTACACAGGATTACAACGAGAAAGATCTATTATCGGTTCTATGTTTTTTCACTTCAACTACTATCTACAATGTCAATTGATTGCTGGTTTTATTTATATGTCATTTGTATTAAAATTGAGTATCGATACACTTTATACAGTTAATCGATTAATCGACTCGGAAATCGAGAGTGTAGATTTATTGAATGTTACAAATAGGATTTTAATGAGGAAGATCCATTATAGGATATAGTTGTTTTGACGTAGAGATGCCATCTTCTACAATCTACAATGACAATTAATTGTGGTTTTATTTATGTCATTTATGTTGGATGAAGGTAATGATATACTGTAGGCCTATATACACTTACTGTCTGTACAGGTAATATATATATCTTAGTCAACATCATAATGATGACAAGGATATATTGGCGTCTGTGAATGATGAAGGTGATGATCAGAAGATGAGATGGAATGTTATTTTACTAGGAAAACGCCATATATGCGTTGTTAGACGAGCGGCTAGTAATAGTATGGGTAGTTAAGAACTGCTTCGAGTGGTACCAATTTAGCACATTTTATTTGTTTTCTTCAAAATGGCTGACCCGATCAAGCTGAAAAGTTTTAGAAATGTGTATCAAAATGTAATTCAACTTCACGCAAAATTTCATTTTTTTGGGAAAAAAAATATATTTTCCTTTTTTTCCGCCATGTTATTCTGATGGGTATTTTTGAAATTTCTAAAATTCATAAAAAAAAGTTACCCCCCGATAATGCTACAAAACTATACAGATCTAAGTTAGATGAGGAACAATATTGAAAAAAGTTTGAAGTTGATAGCTGTAGCCGTTTGACCTGTGGACAACCGACAAAAAAACATAAAAAAAAAAACATAAAAACGAACACTAATTTTTTTCAGTATGTCAAATTGAATCCTCGCTAAAGCTCGTCTAATTATGTGGTTTGAAAACTGGGAAGGAAATACTATAGTGGAATTCAGATGCGGTGAAGATGATTTAGAAGACTGGGGTTCGATTCCCGCTATGATCAACTTTGATGACAGAGGGTGGATCAGTTGGTAGAGCGATGACACGTCATTCAGGAGACCGGGTTTCGATGCTTGTCGTGGTCGATCATCTTGACAAGATGGTTTTCGTGGTTTGCTTGAATTTTTATAAGTGATTACTGGGATTTCTTAATTAGACGAGCTTTAGCGAGGATTCAATTTGACATACTGAAACAAATTGGTGTTCGTTTTTGTTTGTTTTTTATGTTTTTTTTGTCGGTTCTCCACAGGTTGGATCTAGTTGGAACCGTCATCTCACGTGGATACAAGTATATGATATTCAATACGTAAATTTGTGGGGAAATGTTTTAAAGGAATAATTATTTCGTTTGAAAAATTATTTGATTTTTTTTTTTATATTTTGAAACTGATTGCAATAAATCGTTCATCGTCGTCATTTTATTTATTTCATAAAAGCGAGAAAAATGTGATAAAAAGTCGTCTGCTCTTTTACGATGTAATCTTGGATATAAAATATATAATATAGAAGATCTTTCGCAAGAAGAACTTTTTAATGTTGTTAGGAATCGAGATCAAAAACACCGACGCTGCATTCGCGTCAAATTGCATGATCTAAGAATCTCACAGGAAATAGACAGATGAATTTACAACAATATACATATAGAAAAATTATGAAATCTAGTTATTTGAAGAAAGTGGAATTTTTAAAATGAAGAAATAATAAAGAAAAAAAATACCAAATCATGCTTTATAGAATAACAAATGTATAGTATTATGGAATGATGAAAAATAATGCTTCAATTTTATAATTTTATAATTTTATAATTTTCCAAAAATATATTGGAATTGAACATTTTCAATTGTAGGATTAAAGAATCATTAGTATTTTGTCTTGAAATAAAATCAATTCAAAAATTGAGAATAATCAATTCACTGTCTGAAATATCAATAAGAAAAATAAGTTAGCAATTAGCAATAAATTGAATGTTATTTAAAGGATTTTTATTAATTTTATCGTAATTTGGTATCAAAACAATAACATTGTACTATCAATTTTCAATCCAATTATTGAAATACTGTTACAAACAATCTCTTATCCATTCATCTAAATTATAATAAAAATTCAAAAACAATAAAATCCCTAATTTCCTGAAGATCTGATCTCCTTCAACCAAATTATTAACAGTGTTTGTTTTTAATTCTGTTATTGTTTTTAGCTTCTTTGGGTTGACATTTACTCATTGTTTTTCTATTCTTTGTCATATTAGATCTTTCATATTTTTGTCATATTGGAATAATAGATACGTATGACTGCAAGTCTTCAACCACGGAATTTTTTTAATTCAAAGTTGCAAGTAATCAATAAAATAAATAAAATAAATAAATAATAATCCCCCACATTCACTACCGCATTCATTTCACCTCACGATTCTATCAATTTATTAATACGTCTATAAATAATCACTCTTTTATTCATAGCCCTTTATAAATCAGTTAACAACGTGTATACCTTCGTGATCAAGCATTGACCAATCACTGACCGTGTTTTATTGACGTCTGAAAGATGATTTATCAGACTTTCTAATTCATTAGCAGACAACCTGAGAGACCGAAAGTGTTTTAATAGATAGCTTGCCTCGAGGCTTTGTGATAGTTATAATTATAGGGTATTTCAAGTATGTGTTGGGTATGCCTCTGTACTATATATATAAATTCTTTATTAATACTAGGAAAACGCCATATGGGCCTATGCGTTGTTAGACGAGAGAATTTAGTAATAGTATGGGTAAAAATGGGTAAAAACTGTTTCAATTCAGCACATTTTATGTTTTTTCTTCAAAATGGCTGACCCGATCAAGCTGAAATTTTTTAGAAATGTGTTTCAAAATGTAATTCAACTTCACGCAAAATTTCATTTTTTAGGAAAATATTTTTCTTTTTTCCGCTGTGTTATTCTAATGGGTATTTTTGAAATTTCTAAAATTCATAAAAAAAGTTACCCCCCGATAATGCCACAAAACTACATATTGAATATGTACCTACATATTCACCATATATACATATATATACATATATATACCATATATACACCACATATACATATGTACCTACATATTAACTACATATTGAATATATATAGTACTGATGACTATAAGATATTGGCGTCTGTGAATGATATAGGCCCTATGAGATGATGATGGGATGAAGGATGGCCGATTTTTACCTTCTATTTAATTGTATTGTTTTTAACATATTGAAACATAGGCCTATGCCTATTTAAAGGACATCGCAGCCCTGAAACTAGATTTCAACTAATAATGACGATATTTAGTCCCCAGAAAACTAGAAATCATCCTCTCAATTCCAGAAATTATATCATTTTTTTGTACTCCAGGACCTGGCATTTTTCTTAGTCGTGACGTAAACGTTACTCGATTCTGTTTATGTTTCTGTACAGAATCGGTAATGCCTTATGACACATGGTATCTGGAGGACAGAAAAAACAACCCTAATTTCTGAAATTGAGATGATGATTTCTATAGTTTTTTCCAAAATTAAGGAAATAAATATTGTAATTATTCATTGCAATCTAGTTTCAGGGTTATGATGTCCTTTAACCTAACTTGACATATAGCATGATAAAAGTGAGTGATGATTGCAAGTGTTTCAAGACATATATAGTGACGGGGGGATTTGGGGGGGGGAGAGGGTCATTACCCCTTATCAACCCCCTCACCCCTTCCTACGTGCCTGTACTTTTATCAAATCTCTTTGATTGACAACAATAATAATACTATTGTATTTCACAATAATAACCCAAAGAAAGAAGATGAAAGTGAAAAAGAAAGTGAACACATATTTGTATTGACGACATATGAAGGCTTGAACCACCCGTGCGCTAATGATGTATGATAGGGGAGACGGTTAATCGGAACCTTCATTTCTCTCGGAATCTAAAACATCAACCTTTTGACCTGTAACCTGTCGATCAACCTGTAGGTGCCAACAAGTTAAATACCCTTTGACCTTTCTTACTTGTTGCGTTATTATTATTACACGCTTTTTGAAAATAGTTCTTTAAATGTTCTTATCTTTGGTATTAATCTCTTGGTTCTTGGGTTCCTATTTCGTAAACTGACGGTTTTATATTTGAAAGGTTCGAAGGTATGAGATATTGAGCAGCTGTAAGTGATAGTGTTGAGAAATTTAATTAATGATATGATAGATAATAGAATATATATATATATATATATATATATATATATATATATATATATATATATATATATATATGCTCAGTGGGAGAGCAGCGGACCGGCAATCTGAAGGTCCCGGGTTCAATTCCCGGTCGAGACGTATCTTTTACGACATGGCTAAAATATCCCACACACCTCGATATTGGATCGTATCCAAGAAGTTTAATCATCATACATATATATACATATGTGATGGTGAAGGTTTTGAGGGCCATGTATATATATATATATATGCCTAATATTAATATTTATATTTCCATCACAGATTTTAAGTTGAATAGAATAAAACAGTGTCAATATTTCAATCACGACAAACTTTCTCGTGACCAAATGATTTTTTTTAAATATTTTTAAAATATTTAATATTCTCGTTCTGAAGTAATTTGTAATTGATTTCGTAATAATTCTTCCGGTCTCCGTGACTAGCTACACGTAATAATAATTGGACTATCGCCAATTATTTGGCAATTATTTATGAATCTAAATCAAAAGGAAGCACTAATTAATAAAATACATAAAACTTTCAATTAAATTTTATAGAACAATTCGATTTAATTACCACTTTTACTGATAGTTGATTAGGATATGATCAACATTCTTTCGTTATTTCGTAATAGAACTCGTGCAATATACATTTTTCAATTTATTGAATAAATTTTATTATTTAACCAATTATCAAACTATTTTTGTATACACCGGATTAATTAATATATATATATATATATATATATATATATATATATATATATATATATATATATATATATATAGAGAGATATATATATATATATAGAGAGAGAGAGAGAGAGAGAGATATATATATATATATATATATAGAGAGAGAGAGAGAGAGAGAGAGAGAGAGAGAAAGAGAGAGAGAGATGTATATACGGTATATATGAGTTCATATTCTTTTTTCATCTCAACTCTAATGAAACATTCGTGTGTTTTTTAAAAAGTATTCGTAAAAGTAGTCTGAAAAGGAAAGTTTGTGGGTGTGCACCAGGGCTGTGTATATGTAAATAGTGGAATGTGGAATCTGTTCTGTCGATAAAGACAGTTCCATGCAGAATGTTGTTTTATCGACATGGAATAATCTTCATGCTCGATGATCGATCGGTTCGCAATACATGATCTGGTTTTGTGATTGATTATTATCGATCTTTTTATTTATTTTTATCTCGATCTTCACTTTCTATCGAATGGTTGAACTTGTAAAGAGCAAATCAATTTTGTGATATACTTTTTTTGTTCGAATATTTAATATATTTTTGTTTGGACCAATAGAAATTACTTTTCCATAAGTGAATGGGAGTCGATAATTTTTTATCTATGAGCAAAATGCTATATATATATTTGAATAGGCGTAAAATGACTTCTCTGTCGACGTGCCTTTAAACCCTAACACTAACTATAACTAAAATAAAACGTGGATTGTTCGGTGTGGTCCCATTCGAGAATCCATATAGGAGTCGATTTATCAGAATATCACTTTTTTAGTGATAGCTTTTGAACGGTATGTGATATCGAATTCTGAAAACAGTGAAACATAGATATTTCCAATACCTTCAAGATGGTCCAAGTATTAACTATTTATCTCATATTGCATAATTGTCAGGCGTATGTTGTTATAAATTGTGTATTTTCAAGCGTTGATTCGAGATGAATAGTTATTGCGTACACCATCTTGAAGGTATTGAAAATATCTGTGTTTCCTTGTTTTCAATATTTCGATATCTCATACCGTTCAAAAGTTATCACCAAAAAACTGATATTCCTCTATTTTCCACCTTCTAGGGTGGTAAGATCGCCCTTGTGGTGCCCCATTCAAACGATCCTACTTTCATCCATAGTCTTCAATTATTGGGGAACAATGATTTTGTATCAAATTTCGATGTTGTTAAAAAAAACTATGACACTTAACTCGACATGAAAAGTTATGTAAAAAGTTCAAAAAGCAAAAAGTTATCCGTACGCCCGTTTATTTGATTGATTGATTGTTTGATCAACGACCCCACCAACAGCTAGGTATACGGGGTACGAATGAGCAGGTGATTATGAAACTATGAAGTGATGATTAGCCAAAGGAAGTTTACAAAAACCCATGCCGGGACTCGAACCCACACCCAACGGTGACTTCAGTGTCTGAAGCGGTGCCTGAGCTGACTGAGCTACCGAGGGCGACGCCCGTTTATTTCCTTATTGAAACGGGCGTGCTAAAACAACGACCTAGTTCCACAAAGGTTTGAAGCCCACAACTATAGTGCATCTAAAGACCTTGTTTGTGACGTATTATCTTCACACATAAAGCTGTTAGTTTTCAACGCCCCTTTAATAAATCCTCGGGCCCACTGAGCAACAGGTTTAACCCACTGTACTTTACACACTTTTTATTATTATTTACGTGTCAGACTTGCTAAGGAGTGATTGTTAGCTAATTATGGGAGTAGATTTAGCGAAATATCAGTTTTTTGTTGTAACTTTTGAAGGGTATGAGATGTACACATTCTAATAAGTGGGAACATAGATATTTGTAATACTTTCTAGATGGTATAATTGTCAATTAATAAACTTACATCGCCTAATTGTCAGAATTGCAGACCAGATTTAGATTTAGAATTCCAATTTAGAAACCATTATATCATTCCAATATAAACTAATTTTGATTTTAATCATATTCTTTAATTTAATTTTATTATATCATTGACATGTCAGTCATTTTTCAATTCAGAATCGAATAATTGATAATAAGACAACTTATTATTTTTATTACTTTATGTATTTTTCTCTTTTTTCATTTTTATATGTCAGACTTGCTAAGGAGTGATTGTTAGATAATTATGGGAGTAGATTTAGCGGCGTATCAGTTTTTTGTGGTTACTTTTGAAGGGTATGAGATATACACATTCTAATAAGGGGGAACATAGATATTTGTAATACCTTCTAGATGGTATAAGTGAAAATTGATTCAAGTTTTATCCTTACACCTATTTGCAGGTATTAAAAATGTGTGTTTTTCTCTCAAATTAGAATTGTGTTATTTTAAACCGCTCGAAAAATATCACCAAACAAACTGATGTTTCGCTTTGGTACTCTCATTTATTTTATATTGATTTTCTTATTCCATTTCTCTCATTTCATTCAACTCATGTATTCATCAAACAAACAAATATTCATCATCCTTTTTTTATTATTAAAATTATTTTAAGGAGGGAAGATAGCTTTTTATCGACATCGAAAACTGGGCACAAAAGCCATTGTTACCATATAAAGGCAAAGAATACTACAATATAAAATGTAGGAGTTAATCTATTCTAAGCGAATAATAATATCCATTCTCTAAGTTGTGAATATTTTCAATTCAAAATCCCAATCTTTCCATTTTATATAAAGACTATTATTCATCGTTTTTTATTCATACCACAATAAAGTCACGACATCTCACACAAATAAATATTTATTCACAGTTTTACAAATCTTGGTCAAGTATTTATTAGCCAACTATTAGGTAGGATACGAAAATAACGAAAACAAGTTAAGAGTCCACGGGAGTCGATTTAGCGGAATATCAGTTTTTTTGTGATAACTTTTCAACGGTATGAGATATCGAAATTCTAATAAAAGGAAATACAGATATTTTCAATACCTTCAAGATGGTGTAAGTATAACTATATTCATCTCATACCACCTGATTGTCACGGGTATACGCCTGAAAAAACACATTTTTTAACCGTACACGCCTGACAATTATGTGATATGAGATAAATGGTTATACTAATACCATCTTGAAGGTATTGAAAAATCTGTGTTTCCTTTTTATTAGTATTTTGATATCTCATTCCGTTCAAAAGTTATCAAAAAAAAAATGTTATTCCACCAAATCAACTCCCATGGACTCTTAATCCACTGACTGGCGGTTAATCCACTAACAATCAGTTAGTAAACCCGGACCCAAGTTTTATTTATGCAAATCATCATCCTAATAATTTAATCCTCTAAAATTATATGAATTCGATTCAGATTATATATATTTAACTTCTGTATTTAACTTCCACATTTTCTCATTATGTCATTTCTATATATACGTTCACACAATGACAATTGAACTATACGTAATCCTTGGTTCAAATCCCGGTTAGATCATAACATGCCATCCGCTAACCATTTGTGTACAGTCACTTCCGTTTCCGGTTCAATTAAAGAACTCATGTTTTATGTAATAAAATGAAGTGATTGAAATTGAGTGAACGCTCGTTTATTTTACAAAATTTTCTCAATCAGTGAAATGTTTTTGTTTAAATAATTATTGTTTCAATGACTTAAAGAAGTTTTCTATGCCTTTTAAGGCTTGGTTATCTAACCTCTAATTCTAAGATTTAAATAGCAGTTTGAAAAATTCGTGATTCAATAGTTAATTGGACCTCTTCAATTATGTTTATTTGCATTTAATTAATAGGTAGTTGAATTTTCATTAGTTATTACACAATATTTCGATATCTCTCATTTTTGTACAAGTATTTCATGTCATAAAATTGAATTAAAATTCCAAATTATATTAAATTGAAATACTTGATGATGATTCTTGAAATAAATCGAAATATTCGTTGGTAAAATAGAATATAATTCAACTTTTCAAATAATTTCTAGAAGAAAACGCCATGATATTGAGAGAAACAACAAGATTTTTTAAAGAAAAAGTTTTTCCCTTTTGCAAGGGGTTCCATTGAAAAAAATTCTTTTTTTTAATAATTTTAAATTTGTAAATACAGAGGGGTAGTTTAATAAAAATATCAGTTTTGGGGACTAATGATAGGAGGTATTAACCTTTTCAGGCCCAAATTTTGAATTTAACTTATGAAATATATACATATATTGGAGGACACTTTGAAAAAATCAAAGAGAACAATGTCATTTTTTTCAAATTTTTAGAATCAAAATTTCATAGAATTTTTGTATGGTGCCATATGGAGTCAGTGGGCACTGGGAATGGAAATAACATTCACAGGTATTCACGCAACAAATGCATGGAACATTTATCAGTTTTTGCTTATTAAACTAAATTTAAAATTAAAAGAGTTTTTTAAAATGAATTTCAACATTAAATTATTTTGAAAGCTTCTATGCACGATCAATATAGAAATCATCATTGGAAGAAACCTATCATAGTTAAAAGGCGGAATTGCTATATCAACTTTCTTACTTCGAAAAAATATCAACTATTATTAAATTATATTAAATCTCGAATTTCGATTTCGAATCTCGATTTAGAGCACTGACCTAACCACAGTTAGTTCGGCTTCATCAGTTCAAAGAATTCGGGTGCATAAACTTTTTTTTCATTATTATATTATCTCGCATCCGCTGACCTACAAGTCAACCAAACAACGTACACGAATTAACCTTGAGAAAATAAACACGATTAATCTACTTTTTTACACATCGATAAACAAAAAAAAACAGACCAACTTCGTGATCAATGATTGAAAGTATAACACTTTCAAATGTTGCCGGATCGAAACTAGCGATCGTTAGTGGTTATTAATAGGGAAAACGGTCGTTCGGGATGTTCTGTATATTTGAGATTTGTGTACGTTATGAGAAATTGGAACGTTTTTTGTTGTTGTTGTTGTTATTTTAGTTTTATATTTAATATATATTTAGTTAGGTGTGGGTCTGAATGTGGAGCACAAGATAAAAAAGTATATTTTAAGATTATTGAATTGAGTGAAGTAATTATATCAGGTATTATTACCATGATGTGGATTCAAGATTTTGTGATATGAAGAATAAAAAAGTAGGATCGTTCGGACTGGGCACCACAAGGGTGATTTCACCACTCCAAAGAGAATAAAATATATATATATATAATATCCAAAGAGAATATTATATATATATATATATATATATATATAAATATATATATATATATATATATATATATATATATATATATATATATATATATATATATATATATATATATATATATTCAGGTATATAGGTTTTACAATTATTTAGGGTCGATGGATACAAACTCATCATTATTATAATTTTCATCATAAGTAGATTGCGGGAATTGTGAGAGACTTCAACTTCATTCCTTGTCTAGTACATTCAGTGTTTTCATTTGATTAGTATAAGTTTTTCATTCCTGTACTTTATATTTCTTTTTCTAACAATAGTGTACCTATAAAATAATACCAATAAGTAATTTACATAAAACAGGATGTTGGAAAGATGCACGCAAACGGAAGTGTTATACAGCATATGATATAATAGTGCAATTATTATGTTATCATATTCATTAAAACTGATGAGAAAGTTCAATGAGTATTGAATAAGCTCATTTACTTTGATCACACGTAAGCATAAAAACACGTGAGCATAAAAACATATTAAGCATAAAAACACGTAAGCATAAAAACACGTAAGCATAAAAAGACGTTAGCATAAAAAAGCGTAAGCATAAAAACACGTAAGCATAAAAACACGTTAGCATAAAAACACGTAAGCATAAAAACACGTAAGCATAAAAACACGTAAGCATAAAAACACGTAAGCATAAAAACACGTGTAGACACTGACATAAGACGTAGGGATAACTGATTGTGTTGATGATTATGGTTATTGCTTGCTAAACGATCCCACCAACAGCTAGGTTATTTGGGGATATGAATGACTGGATAGAGGAATGATGTCTACAAAACTCAGATCAGTTTTATATAATATCATTTTATTATTATAATATAATATAAGGCAATGCCAATATGTTATGATTAAATATAATATTTGACATATAAAATATTAAATATTTTTTTGACATTTTCATACACATGTCATCTCATCACTTATATGGTGGTAATCAACTTTTCAACTTTGAGAGTCCATGGGAGTCGATTTAGCGGAATATTAGTTTTTTGGTAATAACTTTTGAATGGTATGAGATATCGAAATTCTGAAAACGAGCAAATACGGATATTGTTAATACCTTCAGGATGGTGTAAATAGTGACTATTTGTGTCGAAACGCCTGATAGGTATATACGGTTAAAAAATAAAAATACAGATTTACACGATATCAGATACCAACCTTACACGCCAGACAATTATACGATATGAGATGAATAGTTATTATTTACATTATCTGGAAGAAATTGAAAATATCTGTGTTTCCTACCTTGAGATTTTTGATATCTCATACCATTCAAAATGTATCACCAAAAAACTGATATTCCGCTAAATCGACTCCCGTAGACTCTTAAACCATTTTTTCTCTCTGTCACTCAATGTCGTGCAAGATGTAATGTCCAAGTCATTTAAGGGGTGATGAGGCGAGGAGGGGAGAGGGGGGGTAATGCATAATAATATAGCAAGTCGTATGATTAGCCACAGCCTTGTCAAGGTCGTGCAGATAAACCGATGACGTCAGGCACTGCAACTAGATGCGAGACTGGCTGGAATAAGTACAATCTGGTGACAACAATAAGACTGAAAAGTCAAGGTCTATGTGACGCTAGACTTAATTGAATATCAAACCTTAATTAATGAATATCAAAACCTAATTGAATATCAACCTCCATTCACACATGACCTATCAAAAAAATACATAGGCCTACTTCTGAAAACATTTGTATTAAACAATGAAAAAATTACACATTTAGCATGATATCATTCGAAATATTAAGAAAAAGATACCACTTGGAAATTTTGATGAGTCTTGACACGAAGTAATTGTTCCCCAATTTAAAGGTTGAAGATGACAACGTATTATCGTGAGGACGGTGTTCCGCAAGGAGCGATCTTATAACCCGTATTATATACATACCAAATACTTATTTATGACGGAAGTGATTTAAAAAAATCACGAATAACTTCATGGCAGTCGATCGGAAATGAAAATCGTTATTTCATCTTCATATTTTATAAGTTATTATAAAAAAATACCAACTTTTCCACCTGTATTCCCCGAACCGAAATTACAACAAATCTGCGGTTTGCAGTTATTACATCTCGTCTCATGGTGGCTCAACATATCCGATCGTTATACTTAATTCATAGGGAAGACAGTCGATCGGAACCCCAAAGAAACTAGAGTATACTTACACCTCGAAAGACGAATGTTCCGAGCGACCGTCTCCCCTATCCCACACCACTATCGCGCGGGTGTTTCAAACCTTCATATAATAGTAATCATAATCACTGCACACCTGTTGGACGGATATGAAGTTTGCAACACAAATGAGCCGCAAAATACGAGATGAAATTAGTTTGTCGGTAAGGTAGTAGTCTACTATAGTCGAGGATGTGGTTTTCCTGACGCCAAATAATTGACCACTAATATAGGGCACATGTCGACTTGCCATTTTTCTGATCTAATGGTACATGGTTTTTAAATTCAGTTTTTATTCTAGCAGGTGAAAATTCGGTTAGAAAAATAAAATACAATATAATAAAAACAATAAACCATGAACATTCACATTAGAATTACAACAAAATACCTACAAAAAATATGTAGAACAAGATATAAAATAACTAATGAAGGTAATAAAATATATAGTATAATAATAGTGAGGCTGTTTTTTATTCTGTTTTGTCATCATTTATCAAAGCTAACGCGCTTGCTCCATGTGACGGAGAAATGAGGGTAGATCGAGCTTCGATCTCTGCCACAGTTTATCTTGGTTTTCCTCAGTAGCCTAGGTATAAATGCCTGGTTCCTACAATATATGTTCGGACCACTTCCTTCCAATTACATGCTAAAATACCTTCATCTTATTATCCCAATAATCTCTTTAATAATTTGTCCGCCGCCAATAGGTCTTGGTTATCAGTAGCTACAGTGCGTTGATCAACCCAATATAAATGAATAAAATTATGATCAAGTAAATAGTAAATTGACGAATGAATGAATAATTCAATTAATTAATTAATTAATGAAAAGTTAAATGAAGTATAAATATATGAATAAATGTATGAATATATGAATGTATGAATGAATGAATGAATTGATTATTCAATAAATAAATATTGAATGCATATAGGCCTATTTGCAAAACAAATCAATGATAAATTGATGAATCAATAAATAGATGAATAATTGAATGAATTCTGTCTAGACTCGAAACAAACAAGGGTGACTTCAAGTTTTTGACTTGACAGTTGTAGAATATTGAATAGTACGAGGTAGTATATCTCTAACCGGCAGTTTCATATAGCTATCACCATGTTTACACATGGTATTTGTTTTCACTAACTATCAGATAAAAGCTAAAATATACAAAAAAAATACCTTCTTCTTTCATTAGTTCAACTAACTAGTACCGAATAATAATAACGGCAATATTCACCCTGCTCTACACATGTTAGCTCCAGTACAGACTCTATACATCCTCTCAACAACTGTACCGCACCTGTTGCACCTAATTGCTGTATTATTAGTACCAACGTGATCTGTATCTCTGACACAATGTGTGTGTGTGGATTGATTGTTCAGGGATTGGCAATTGCCCGTCCGTAATGACGTCAAGTAAGAACTGAAGAACAGTCATTTGTTACTGGAATTAATTAAAGAATGAGGAAGCGGTGAAAAAATAGAGTAAAAAAATATAGAGATATGTACACTAGCGGTCAGATATAAATGGTTTAATCTTGGATTGAAATTTTAATTTAAAAAAAAAACTCTACGTATATGTAACCACTATTTTTTGCATGGACTATAGTGCGAATATGCATCCCATTGTCTGCTGTGTTTAGTGAGTATAATGTTTTTTTTTTCAGGATGCATTTTAATTTAAGCTTGATCGATCACTTTAGTTGACTGCAACCGTACATTAACATTATATAAGACGTATATAAGAGCTTGAATATGTATATGAATATTTTTTTTTCATTTATATATATAGGCCTATATATATATATATATATATATATATATATATATATATATATATATATATATACATATAGTAAATAGCGGTGGTACTTTAAGAAACAGCGATTTTCAGAACGAGATTTACAATTGGAAACACAACTACATCTTCGAAAAACTTCCGTTGTTTGAAGATGCATCGAGTTATTTTACATTTACGCAAGTTTTTACAATTGACAGTTGGTTTTATTTCTGGTTTATACAAGTATAGGCCTAAGTGCTGAGGATTTGTATCACAAAATAAAACAATTCAGATCATGTTTATTGCATTAAATGCAATTAAATTAAATTTAAATTTAAGATTCTTGGGTTTACTTTATGTGAGTAGGTCCGAGGCCGGCATTGTCTTTGGTCAGCATTACATTTCACAGACTACTTATATTCTTACGTTACTATATTTCTCACCAGTTCCTACATAGAGCTGGTCAGTCCAGTTATAATAAATCAAAAAAAACTTTCTGATACAATCGCCCTAGCAGCACTCTCATGAACTAAATTATACAGTAATTAACTTCCAAACGATGAATCATCTAATTAATGTAGCTCATATACTCATTTTAATGATCATTATTATTATAATAAAACTAGTGTAGAAAATGTGATGATTTCTTTTTATATATACTCATTATCATAGACACCATCTCAGTACATGTCTAGTTTCTATAATGTTTCCGCATTCCAAACAGCGCGTCGGTCGACATAACAATCGATTACGTTCGAGATTAATCGCGAACAATCGATCGTATACGAAGACGATGAATGATTCTATTGTTTTAAAAATGGAATGTCGTATTCGATTGTTGGGTTTTGTTTGTACAGCTGGCTTGGGGATCGAGATGGCTTATTAATGTGTTTATTAGCAATAAGATGTAGTGATACCAATTTGACTTACCGTTTTATATTTTTTTGTATTTTTGTAGTTTATACTTTATAGATGATGGGCTATATTATAAGAGCAGAACAATGAGGATTTATATAATATGTTAGTATCACTATAAATCGTGTTTTAACGTTCATTATGAATACCGGTAGTTGTTTTTGCAACATGATTTAATGTATTTGATAACAATGTATTGGGGGCAGCAGATCTCAAATGTTAATTCAGGTACCTAATTAAAAAGCGTTTTAGTTCAGTTTTCCATCTTCTTTTTTCTTTTTTACTAATGGTCAATGGTCATCTAATGTGATCAATTAAACATTTATGATTCACAATCTAGAATTTTTTTATTTTTCAATTGTTTCAAAAATGGAATTGCAAATCCGATTGTTGAGTTTGTTTGAACCACAGCCTCCTTTATTCAGATCTCTAGTTTGAACAGCTGGTTCGAGTTCAAGTTGGCTTTTATTTGCTTTTATCGAAGTGAACATTTTGCAACATGATGTAGTGATACCAACATACACCAACTACTTTATATTCACTAGGATAGCATTAATGCTAGATATTTATTATTACCGTTATTATAGCTTATAGTAATTTGTTTAATAACTGAATTATGAGGAAAGGTAGTATATTTGTGTATCACTGAATCGTGTGTGCAACATAATTATGATGAATATCAGTATACTTGTTCTTCCACAAGGATCGTTACTTGAAAACAATGAGGTATTACTCCCAACCGATACTTTAAAATCTATATATCGTCTCAGTTGTATCTTTCTAGTAAAACGCAACATATACGTTGTTGTATGAGTGATATAGGCATTTATATGAAATGTATGGAAGGCTTTATGCACCTTGAGTTCGAAACAATTATGTCACTGCCTTCCTGGATATTCATTACTCATTTTAAACGTTTTACAACTAAAATGTAATTGGTTAAATCTGTTGCTTATATTCTTAATGGGGCAATAGATTTATTTGATGTGAAAAAAATTACATTATATATATATTTCTATCATCAAAATGGCTGATCTGTTTTATGTGTATCATTATTACATTAAAATTCAGTGAATATTTTAATTCACTCGAAGGATTTTTCATTTTTCAAATTTTCTCCACCGGGTTATTCTTATGGGTTTTTTGAAAACATCGAAATGGGTTCTCTGAGATGTGGTACAACCGTTTGCACCTCAGAACTATCCAGTATCGAGTTTAAAGAAAAATGAAAAAAAATCGAATATGGTGAAATTAAGTCCTTGCTTTGCTTATCGAATCATTAACTAATCTCCCGTCGTTCCCTTTTATTCCAGTGATCCAGGAGTTATGCGACAACGGCGTCCACCCGCCCTGGCTACTCTGGCTGTGCATTGCTCTCGGCATCATGTTCCTGATCATGCTCATCATCAACATCTTCCTCTGCTCGGCAATGACCTGCTCGTGCGCGCGCACCGAGATCATCGAGAAGGACCCGAGCATCATCGAGGAGTACGATCCGTATCGTTCGTGGCACGGGTCGCAGTATGGGTCCAGGTGAGATGTGTGGATGAGTGGTTTAATTGGAACTGGGTAAATATATAGTTGAAAAAAAATTGAAAATATTTCAAGAAATATAACATTTATTTCTGGATGTAGGCCTATTGGTCAAATCGATTAACTTTTATGTGTCAGTATTTTTTATAATTTGAAAGGTCCTAGGCCTACATTTATAAAATCTCTAAACATGACAATTCAAATGTAATTAAAAAACGAAAAATGTGAATATATGTATGTATTTAATTGTATTAATGGCATACTCATGTTCATATACCGGTATTTGTTGATAATGTTATCATGGCCTATTAGTTCATTTTTTTTTTTTGGTGTTGAAGAAATTCTAATGTATATCTATTAGGTACCGTATTGTTGTACTTAAACGTAGCCCAACATTTTATTATTGACTTTGATCAAATCCTGCAAGCGAGTCTAATAAAATGTAGTAGCAGTTTACATTTATTTGCAATTAGACACAAATGTTTTACTAATTTTCACAATTTTGAGTAGGGTACTAATTTAAATTGTGATCTGTAGAATTCATTATAGAGTAAATAAGTATTGGTACCACATTTTTTCGGGAATAGATTGTGAGGTTGTCTTCTTTTTTAATTTTCGATTTTTGTAACGATATTTAATCTTGGTAACATCACTATTTATTAACTTCATATTTCACTAAAGGTTCATGATATTCTGTACCAATAAATACATCTTCAACGTCTCCCCACATCGTTCTAACGTCGCTCCATTTCCCGCAGATACTCACTGAACGGCAAACCCGGCTACACTTCCGGCGGCAGTACGATCCACTCGACCCGCTCCATGTCTACCAACAGCGACCACTACGCCATCGTCCACAGCCGTCCCGGCAGCCGCTACTCGGGACACAAGTCCGCAACGCTAGGCAACCCGCATCACAACAACCGTGGACCTCCATCCCACATGGGATCTCATTACTCAGTCAAATAGAAGGGTAATTGTAGGCAACTCGCAATACAGTAGTAGGCAACCCACAATACAATACAGGCAACCCGCATCACAACAACAGCGGACCTCCGTCGCATATGGGCTCCCATTACTCAGTCAAATAGAAGGGCAATAGTAGGCGACCCGCAATACAGTAGTAGACAACCCGCAATACACTAGTAGACAACCTGCAATACAATATAGGCAACCCGCATCACAACAATCGCGGACCTCCGTCACATATGGGCTCACATTACTCAGTCAAATAGAAGGGCAATAGTAGGCGACCCGCAATACAGTAGTAGGCAACCCGCAATACAATACAGGCAACCAACAACATATAATATAATAGTAGGGTAAGCTAAAAAGAGTAGGAAATCCTATTGCCTTGCAGTAGCCAGTCTTCCTTTCTCGCAAGTGACGGAAATTAAATTGAATTGAAATTTAATGGTACGGAACAGCAAACAAATAGAAAACTGATGCGGTAAAGTAATGAGCATTACAGAATTTATGCGATATTTAGGTATTTGAATTTGATTTCTCCCAAACTAAAATTTGAAGGTATGATAATAGTATAGAATTTGAATTTAAGTACCAGGTTATATATATTTTAGAAAGAAGAGATTTCAATTTTAAATAATGTTGAATTCCAAGACTTGAAAAAATAGTGACCGTAGAAGACAGTATTGTGGACAGTAATAAATAATATGTTATTGAACTTCTGAAACATACAAAATCAACTGTTTAAAATTACTAGATAGTTTCAGTCAATTTACAGTTGTAAGTAAACGTTTAAACGTACAGACAGCTTACCTTGTTGTATTGTGGTGTATGTCTTATCAATTATTTTACATCTTTTCCTTCTCGAAAGAATCGATGTGAAAAAATTATTATTTCAACAAACAAATATTTTTTAACGAATATTTTGTTTTCTTTACGAAATACGTAACGGTTTCCGTCCAATAAGTAAATATATAAAAATGTGTCTTCCGAAAAACGTAACGGAGGATGAAGAAATATCGATTCATTCAGTGAATCTAGTGAACGATGAACCTAGCAACGTAAAACGTTCCGAAAAAACGGAATTTGAAGTGAGAAATACACATCGAAGGTATTACTTTTAAGATATATTATAAATATATTATATTGGAAAATTAAAATAATCTCTTTTGATAAATTTAAAAATGAAGAGAGTATAATTAGGTTATAGTTTTTAGTTATTAATGAATGAATGTCGAAGTAGAACACTATGAAAATGTGCCTTAAACTATTATACAGTGTTGTATGAATGGACTAGATATAGTTACGATATGCGAAATAAGCTTTGGCTGAGATGACTTGAAATGCCCAACTTGACAAACCAAAAATCTTTGTAAAATTAGAAGAGATTTTTCTATTTTTTATTAACAAACTTGCCAGGAAGTTATTATTCCTTAATTGAGGCTAAAGGTAAAAGTTAAAGTTGAGGTTAAAGGTAGGAATGTTTGAACAGTGCATACAAGGGCGATCTTACTACACCAAATATACCACAACCAAACTTAATGATTCAATACTTTTAATTCTATTGTTGAAGTGAAAACCTAGAATATTAGATTTTCGATTGTCAAATTAAAACTATAGTTTATTATTTGTATTGAATCAATATTTTTATTTCCCTTGAGAAATGTTTCTGGATTGAAATGAAAATATTTCTTGATTATAATAAATTATATCTTCAGAGTTTGAATATATTATAAGTTTTTGAATTAATTATAAATTTATCTAGAAGACCATATTAATTTTTGAATTGTGGGAGTTAAAAAAAATTCCATCGAATGGAATTTCCTAAAAAAAAATAATCCAACTGAAGGTGGGTACTGGGTAGGCAAACGATAGAAAAACAAAAGTTGATACAATATTTAGATATCATTTGGTTTGTTACGTTGGCTATTTTATCTCATCTTAGTATCTGTCAAATTTAACCGAACTTAAGTTAGAGTTAGCTAACAGGTGCTGGAAAACAAATTAATTTCGAAGAAGTTAAACGTGTCACGATCTGAATTAAATTCTGTACAATGTTACGTCCGATAACGGAATAAAACATATTTTATAATTCAATTGTAAGACAATAAAAATGTTTAGTTATTAAGTACTAATATATTAATAATTTATCAGAAAAAATGTGTTTTTGAATCTTATAAAGATGACTCTTGAAGACTGCTGGTTGTCCAATGTTATTTTTAGTTGGAAAACATATCAAATATCTAGATGGCAGTGAATCAGAAAGTTTGGGTGATCATATGAGTGACCATGGTGACCATTAGAAAACAACCGGGTGTCAATTTTTTGTATCACCTGAACTATGCTTTTCCAAGTGTGAATTTGAGTGTTGCTCTTTCCAATAGGTACAAAATGTGTCATAATATTTTATATAAAAAAAAATAGTTGGATTCCTACAAATTTATGTTTTAAAATAGTATTAAATATACGGAAAATCCAGCAAGATTATAATTGATACGATAATTAAATTGTTTGTAAAATTATCATGGATATATCCAAAAGTAATTATCTATGGTTAATTTTAAATTAAAATCAAATCAAAATATTTTTTTTATGAATGGGAAACGAAAGGTAGAATTCTTGTATTTTTTCAATGTCTAGAATAAGGTAAATAATTACGGACTTCCGAGCAACCAGCACTACTATGAGATAGCGGCAAGATTTTCTGACAGACGTAAATTCGACGAATTTTACGTTGGTAAAAATAAATCATGAATCAAATGTACTCTCTTGGGAATATGGAGTTAAACTTTTGTAATTCACCATTTTGAAGAACATTGAGGTAACAAAAACTGTTCCCAAGAAAACATTACATTTTATGAATTTTATAATAATCCTAATTTGATTTTAAAATTGATAAACTCAACGATAATGACTTGAAAACAACAAACTTCCAATTATCTTTTTTGTTATTTTGATGTTTGAAATGGAGAAATTCAAAAGTTTGACTCCTAGCCAAAGTATAGCATAATCTACCATTCATGTTCATTGTTGTTAGCTGTCTACCAACAGAAAAAACAAAAACATTGTCACAGACCACGACGCCGTTCAGCTAATTCAATTTATTAATTTCGATTTAATTTTTTATTAAGTTTTGAATATCATATTTTATAATCAAACACAATTTAATAAAGAAAAATACATCAGAATTAGCAATTATTAGGACTTGAATAACAGACATGTTTTAGTTTTTCATGTTGGTAGTCAACCACCTACACACTGAATGACAGCATTAACGATTAGCGATAATAACTAGATTTAATTAATTGTAAATAATCGTAAGAAAACCCTAAAACGCTTCCTATTATTGTAATTATTATTGATTAATATGACTCGATTGTTTGTACAGTTTGCAATTGCGAGTACTAGTTTTACGTATTAACTATCCAAGTTGATTACTACTGTTAATAATTACATTATATTATAAAAAAATGTTCAAGAAATTTTATAATTAAATTATAACAATAAGATATATAATGTCTTGTGTGATTTGTTCTAAATTTGATATTCTTTCCTATTCCTTTCTATATCCCTTCCTATATGAACAGTATAAAGTAGGGCTGTGCGAGACTTGAAATTCTTGATCAAGATCAAAACTCAAACTCGACCGTAAATATTAATTCCCAGATTGAAGTTTCAAGTTTCGAAATGCTTTCAGGTATCGGAACTATTTCGAGCAAGCGCGATAGGATAAACTTGCTATCTTTTCATCATTCAATAGATTAGTATTAAAAATATCCCAAACGTGTGAAAAAGTTTTGTTTCTCTATTTTTCTATTTAATTTTGCATCGAATTGAATTAGCTTGCTTGAATTGAGCTCGCACGCTCATACTAGAATCGAACTTGCTCGAGTCTTGATCGGAAATAAGTCCAACTCAATCAAATTCAAAGGGCTCTACTAGACAGCCCTAGTAAACAGTATAGAGACAAATCAGTAGCGTCATTTCTATACATGTGCAATAGAACGACTTGCTGCAATTGTGAAATAAGTTTTGACTATCTAAGGACCTGGTCTGTGCTTCGACAATAATGACATAAGCCCTCAAGATTGCTAAGTCGACGACATCGCTTTTGCGGCTGCAGCGTCTACACTTCATATCACGTAGAGAGCCTACACAATCAGGTGCCAGAAGTAACTCAGATCTTTCTAATACGGTAGGCTATTATTAACTGATTCGTGACAAAATAGGAGAGGTAATTTTCATGCCTGTACTGATCAATAATTGATATCATTTACATTTTTTTGTAGTGAATTATTTTTAGTATGGTACAACTATAAGCCTAGTAGTCTTGTGAATATTTTTAATTATCATAATAATATATTGCGTACTGTAAAATGAAAATTGATTTATGAATACCGGTAATACATTTTTTTGGGTTCATAAGAAAATTATATGAACGTAAACCTAGGTAATGTTTTTGATATTAACGTACCTTCAATGCAAGATTTGAATTTATTTCTTATTAATTACCAGTCATTCACCGTTCTGGGTTATGAAGACTATTAGACAGATCCAAAAACACATAACATATTCCCTTTTTCAGAATGGCAGCCTTCTCTACACTCATCCGAATATTTATAACTATTTAAACAATATTAACTCCATTAATAAAAAACAGTTTTTAAAATGTATTCGCTCCTAAATGTGTGACGTCGTACATTTTCCAACGAAATTCTGTTTCCGTTCTAGTGTGTTGGCAGGAAGTCAGTGACACGAAGAGCGCTCTAGCGGTAACGGGATTTTCCAACACGGCAACATCATCGGTCACGTGACCAAATTCTCTGTAGACGTGTAAGCCAAACTTGGTAGATGTGCATGAAAGTTGTCAACGTATTCTTTCGATTCCTGCTGATATTATAGACGCAGGCTAGAGAGGTAACATCGGGAAAGTACCTCCAACACTCCATCATCATGGGAAGTAAGTTATAGTTGAATAAATCAATCGATTTAATACATTTCTATTCATTATTCTTAACCTAAAAGGATTTAGGGCTTAGTTGCTGTACTTCTGATGCCAATATTTTGTGGACGTATGCACTTGGCTTCAGTTTTGCTCCTGTATTTATAGAACTCACAGAAGGATTGAAGTGTTATTCTTATTGCTACGTTGATAGTTCATTGTTATAATTAATTCTTTTGGTAACTCATCTTATAGTTTCATTGGAGTAAGCTATTGAAATTTGGCTTTTTAGCCCCAACCCCCTTTTTTTGCCATGTATGCCGTATGTCATAGGATGTGTCAAAAATGCCTACTCGCCTCTAACATCTGTCTCTTCCAACTATTAATTTTCACCGACTTGATACGATCTAAATTGAAATTATGGTAACATACTTGAAACCTGTATTCCCTTTTCTTATTCCATTGTTATTTCTGTTACAGTTAAATTCCTCGAGGTTATCAAGCCTTTCTGCGGCATCCTACCGGAGATCGCGAAGCCCGAACGAAAGGTAAGCATCTTTCTCTATTGAACTCAATAACCATTTTGTTACTAATCATTTTTTTACCTGTCTGAAATAAGATGATTTATCTAGGTCAGTGTACTGATCATGCATAAAGATCTAAGCCATATGTTTCCTCTCTAATCTAGAGTTCTCAGTATTGTTATACTTTGAACATCATTCTAATACTGATAATTTGTATTTCTTTACAGATCCAATTTAGAGAAAAAGTATTATGGACTGCCATCACGCTCTTCATCTTTTTAGTCTGCTGCCAGGTAAGCCGGAATTCATAAATATTTATGAAGGTCACAGTTATTCTGGTCATGTCTTATAGCCTACATAGTCACAATTAGAGCAGAACTAACCCAGTGAACATTATTCATTCACATTCACTTATTAAAGATGGGCTACCCAGTTCTAAGAGGTGTCTGCTAGCCTACCTGGGGTCATTGACACTTCTAATGATTCTGTTATTTATTCAAGTGGGCATTATGGTCATCCATAATATTGTCTGATGATGATCAGAGAATTAAGCCTATTCAACTTTACATGCCTAGGTTTATAATTAGTATTCCTTGTTTGTTATAGATGATATAGGCCTATTTTACACATTTCTCTATATTGCTGTTGGGTCTTGGCTATTGTTGGGTCTTGGAGATGTTTTTTAAACATCGATTAAATTGAGATATGTCATTTAAACCCAATATAAATCAAAATTACTTATTTACAGAGCTAAAAGTGGGCCTAAGGCCTAACATGATATTGTAAAGCAAAAGTTTCCAGAAAATATTTCTCATTCACTCATATTTTGTCCGTAGATCCCTCTTTTCGGCATCATGAGCTCCGACTCAGCGGATCCCTTCTACTGGATCCGTGTCATCCTTGCCTCGAATCGAGGCACGCTCATGGAACTTGGTATCTCGCCCATCGTCACTTCCGGTCTTATCATGCAGCTTCTTGCTGGAGCTAAGATCATCGAAGTTGGAGACACACCCAAAGACAGGGCACTCTTCAACGGAGCACAGAAATGTAAGAATACGCTTCGGATTTTTTTTTTAAATTTTATTTCTAGGTCAAGTCACTTAACCACCAAGTGCTGGATCGAGATCAATAATAATTTCGACTCGAGTTTACAAAACGTCGAAATTTTCAGCCCGAAACCTATTTCATCATTGAGCAGGACTTCATTATAAGAATATATACCGGTAGGCCTAGCCTGATGCATTTTATGATCAGAAATTCTAAAAAAAATCACATCATTATTTTGCTCAGCATTCAAGATTGTAAATATATGTCTTCAAAATGTCATGAGCACACTTTGTTAGGCCTATTTTTTATTTACATTCTTTTCCAGGTTGTTGAGCACTTCAGGAATTGAGCATTTGATTCAAGGTTTGGGTGGAAGACCACTTTCAATAGTGAACCCCCCTATTTTGAGCAATCGCATGGCCTATATTATTATGCTTTTTTATTTTTTTCATCAGAACTTGATACAAAATCATTATTCAAATTTCCCAATTAAGGCTATGGATGAAAGACCTACTAACATATTATTAATACCCAATAATATATTTTATTTTATTATCATTAAAATATTAACCAAATTGAGACTTTCAATACTATGGATGAAAGACCCAATAATATATTTTATTATCATACAAATATCGACTAAATAAAAACTTCCAATAATCGTGATGTTTTGTCCCCGCCAGTGTTCGGCATGGTGATCACGGTCGGTCAAGCGATCGTGTACGTCATGACCGGCATGTACGGAGAGCCGAGTGAGATTGGCGCCGGCGTCTGCCTGCTCATCATCATCCAGCTGTTCGTTGCCGGCCTCATCGTGCTCCTGCTCGACGAGCTGCTCCAGAAGGGCTACGGCCTCGGCTCTGGAATCTCGCTGTTCATCGCCACCAACATCTGCGAGACGATCGTCTGGAAGGCTTTCTCCCCCGCTACCGTCAACACTGGTACGTTACCTGACACTTTGGAGATGCGGACTATTCTCATACGCTTTTGTTTTGGAAATTATTTCAGTTCGACTTTTGTGTGACTAGTTATGAATGATTTTAATTAGGACCTATACTCGGAAAAGTCAAAATATTGAATACATTCACATGTAGTTGAGTCTAGAATGTTCATAAATCTAGATATGGAGTGGGTCTAGGCTGTCTTTGAAAATTATTCTATTGAATTTGAATAACTATTGTATTGTATAGGTCTATATTTTGGTAATTTTAATGACTTGGCTGGTGTGTAAAATGGAATTGCAAGCCTTAATTAACTGGAATCGTAGTTTATGAATATGTAACAAAAACGTGTTAGTTGAGCTGATTAATGATCAAGGTATAAAATAACATTGGTAACCAAGGTTAATGATGAGTTAATCCACTAATTATCGCTAAAAAAGCAGATATATTGAATATTAGTCATAAAATGGAAACCTTACATTGATGTTTTGTAGTATTGAAAATATCAACTCTCACATTCAAAGTATTAGTGATCAATTGTGTCGATATTCAAGGTTCACACTGTGACATCGTCTCGGTTATAGTACACACTAAACTAGATGACCCATGAACTTGCGCTGTAACTAATTGTCTCATTAACCCGTTGTTTGCCACCAGGTCGCGGTACCGAGTTCGAGGGCGCCGTGATTGCACTGTTCCACCTGTTGGCCACGCGCCAGGACAAGGTCCGCGCACTGCGCGAGGCGTTCTACCGCCAGAACCTGCCCAACTTGATGAACTTGCTCGCTACCGTGCTCGTCTTCGGCATAGTCATATACTTCCAGGTACGTTGGGACAGATAATATACTATTTTAAAATAATACTCATACAATCTCATTGATTTAGTATGAGCTAGATTAATACAATAGGCCCTAATATAGATGTCTCTGCTTTTTGTTTTTTTGTAGGTCTTTATAGGCCCATTCAAAATGATTTAGGCCTAATCTTGAACTTCATTTGATCTTACTCTAGGCAAAGCCTACAGCCCTAGGCCTAAAATATATGAAAAAAAAATCGGAATCACGATTTACCGGAATGTTTTGTCGAGTCAAGATGATTTGAATTGTAGGTCTGTAGGCTAAAATATTATTTTAAAAAAAAGTTCATATATAGGTAACATCAACTGGAAAAAAACGAATGTCAAGTTGTAAATATTGTGATTACTTTCTTTTCGGGTCCCGATTTTCAGAATTTGTTGTCACTATTGGTTATGATCAGTTACCAAAATTGTGGTCTTCATATCTATCATTCTTCAACCTTGACTCCTGTGGTTCTTGCTCCGATATCAACTCTTCTATTTGTACTGACGTGTTCTCTCTCTTACAGGGCTTCCGCGTGGACCTACCGATCAAGTCTGCCCGTTATCGTGGCCAATACAGCAGCTACCCAATCAAACTGTTCTACACGTCCAACATTCCCATCATCCTGCAGTCTGCGCTAGTCTCCAATTTATACGTTATATCTCAGGTTAGTACGCGTTGTTACGCTCTCGTGTACTTGGCGATCTAAACGCGTTTAGGACTTTTGCCTTACTGCAGCCACAGTGAGGTATGCTAAGTAAACGTGGTCGATTTTCAGAAGTATTAAATTTTTACGATTATTCCATCAGTAGGGCCCTATTATAGGCTATCTGTATTTTAATTGAAGTTTTTGCTTTTGGCTTGTTGCTAGTGTATAAAAATTCAAGTATTTCACTGATGAAAGGCTTATTTTAATTGCATGATAAATTCAATTATTTGGCCCCCACTTGGTCGAACCACGTAGGCCCTAACGGGTACACATGCATTTTCTGCAGTCCCACCATTTTGTCAAAGAGGAAAGATAGAAACAACAAAAATTAAAAAAATTAGGAATTCAAATCTAGTGTTGAATGAGTAGTTATAAGATTTAGATAATTATGGTATCTTGCCACCATGTATCACACATATCTGCAACATTTATAAATATTTATAACATGAAATAATGACGGTGAAAGAGAAAGTAGTCATTTGGAACTCTTCATTTCACCAAGTAGGCCTACTACCATAACTCTTGAGCTTTTAATTTGTAACTTTCTCGTAAAATACTACAAGTAGGCACTGTTGGGGGTGGGTTCGAGTCCCGCATAAGGCGTGGGTTTTTGTAAACGTCCTTTCATCTATCATCACTTCATCGTTTCATTATCATCCGCTCGTTCGTACTCCTGTATAACCTAGCTGTTGGTGAGGTCGTTAAGCAACATTGAAAAGAAAACTACAAGTAAGCCTACCGGTATATATATTCGATACTGACCGTCCTCTCTCTCTTCTCCGCAGATGTTAGCGGTGAAATTTGCGGGCAACTTCTTCGTTAGCCTGCTGGGCGTGTGGGCGGACGTTAGCGGCGGCGGGCCAGCGCGGGCCTACCCGGTGGGCGGGCTGTGCTACTACCTGAGCCCGCCCGAGAACGTCGGGCACATCCTCACCGACCCCGTCCACGCCTGCCTCTACATCGTGTTCATGCTCGGCTCGTGCGCGTTCTTCTCCAAGACGTGGATCGACGTGTCCGGATCCTCGGCCAAGGACGTGAGTTGATCTGCTATTCTTATTCTTATTATTCTTATTCACACATTACTGATTGTTATTAAAACAGGTGGTAATGATTACTAACATGAGATTACAGTCGAACATACTCAATAAAATTAAACTTTGTTATTTTGGTTTCTACTATACTTTGCTAGACTTGTACGCTTCCACCGTGTAAACGTTCACGACTGTACTTTTTGAAAAATCACATTTTTTTTTTTTTTTTTTTTTACCTTTTTGCAAGTTACATTATTTCTAGGGGCCTATTTTGATTTTTCTCATCTCATACAGTGTAGGCCCTAGGCCTATTCCCTATTGTATTTTTTTTTTAAAATCCCAAATCTGAATTCTGGTGTTTTGCATTGAATAATCTTTACATTGAATATATTTATGGTTCTAAACATTATTGAAATGTAAGACTTGATTGAAAGAATATCAGTTTGTGATGGACAATATGAGAGATGGATGGTAGATGATGATGATAGAGAGTAGGCCTAAGAAAAACAAGTGATACGAGAATAATGAGGTGGGTACAGGTTGGATGAAACACTTGGACAGAGCACAAAAAAACACAAATTGAGTGTTTTCTGTACCCACCTCAATACTCTTCAAACAGTTCTACATATTTTATGTTTCCTCATTTATTTTTCTCTGTATTAGATCTAAGCCTGTCGTTTTATTAGCTAGTTATGGTAGGCCTATATCAAACAACATTCAAGTTGTATAAGTTGACGTGCAGATTATCCGCGAACAGTTATGTCACTTCTAGTATTTAATTTTGATGATGTAGATTGGCCCCTCATATATATATCATGTAGGCCTGTGGATTAGTGATAACCCAAGGCACCAAGGTCGCGTCCACGCACTTCAAACACTGCTATCTTGACAGTTAACGTAATTCCAAGGTCACCAGTGTATATTTGCCAGACCTACGGGAACTGTGATACCAGTATCATCTGCGTAACCTCTTATTGGATATCTCAAACTTTTTGTAGTTATTCAGGCCAAGATTACTGTTCTTTATATAGTGGAACCTCTTAAGTATGTTTTTAGGGGATCCAGAAACAAACAAAAAATACTCGAGATACTTGGAGTGACACATAGGAAAATAGCTTGAGGCTTGAAATATGGACTGGGTAAAATGGAAAGGAAGAACAGCGGTTTACCAAGGCTCATAAGTAGATTGTAAGAACACAAGATTCAAGGACCTTATTTATGCCCCTAATTATAGAGAAAACTAGAAATCAATCTCAATTTTAAAAATTATAAATCAATCTATTTGTCCTCTAGGACCCGGACCTTCTAAGTCGTGACGTATACATTGCTCGTTCATTTTCTGTGCAGAGCCGGTAATGGCTACGTCACGACTCGTGGTCTCTGGAGGACAAACAAGTTGATTATATTTCTGAAATTGAGATGATGATTTCTAGTGTTCTCTAAAATTATTGTAGAAATAAATATCGTCAATATTCATTAAAATCTAGTTTAAGGGTTGTGACTGACTTCAAAGGGAAGGTCAGGGAGGTGGGGGGATGGTGGGATAGGATAGATAGGGAACGTGCCACCGCACATTTATGTGCAATTGTAATAGTTTAAATAATAATAATAACAATAAATGAAGATGATGAATCAAGCCCTACTTTCAAAAAATGTTCTATTATTATTATCTACAACCAAGTGTATATTCTCCCAGGTTGCCAAACAACTGAAAGAACAACAGATGGTCATGCGCGGTCACCGCGACAACTCGATGATCCGCGAGTTGAACAGGTACATCCCTACCGCCGCCGCTTTCGGAGGCCTCTGCATCGGAGCCCTTTCCGTTCTCGCCGATTTCCTCGGAGCGATCGGTTCCGGCACCGGTATCCTCCTCGCCGTCACGATCATCTACCAGTACTTCGAGATCTTCGTCAAGGAGCAATCGGAAATGGGAGGAATGTCGACGTTGTTGTTTTAAAGAGTTTATTGTAAAAAAAGTGAGGTTAGGATCTAGACCAGTTTGTGTCGCCGTTCTCTTTCCCGTCGTTTGTAATTGAAAATTGATATAAAAAAAGAGATTTAAAAATGTAATTTATTTATTGGTTTTTGTAATGAGACGTACGAAGCGGTCGGACGGATAGCGGCGATGTTCTGGCGAGGTTGTAAGTGAATTTTTTTAAATAAACGAATCGACGAAATTTCTTCCGATTTTTGTCGGTTGTAATTGGCGAGTTTTGGCGTGCGCGCATGATAACGGGTTTTATTCGGTCAACAACGGAGCGTTCAAAACGGAAAAGAAAACCCACGCATTTACGTCGAGTAGGCCTCGGCCTCGGATTTTTTTCTTAAGGGGAATTTCGATCGCACTCGGTTTTTTCCTCTTGGCACAATCGCGTGGATTGGTCAGCGCAAATTAATAGAAATTGTGGTTTTGAGTTTGCCGTCCAAAAAATCTCACAGCGCAACGATAATGTAGACATAAGATTTAATTATGTTAGTCGTTATTTCTCGATAGTTCAGCCATTTTTCGTATCCGAGGTCGAAAAAAATATAAAACCGTTTCGCTGTCTCGTGCGACGAGTTATTCAGATTTGAAAGAAACTTCAAATTTTTTTAATCGTAACTAAATTATTATTTAGCGAGTACTGCTAGATACACAGATCGTTGTTATTCCTACCGGTTATATTTTTTATTTATAGGTTATCATTAATTACCTCGGTTAAAAATGCAATTGTAACTACCCACATATTGCAACTCATGACATTATTTCATTCGTATCGATCGCTTTATCATTAAATTAATTAGGGGTGCCTGGGTTATTTAATTAACGAAGAGTTAGCTACGTTGGAAACGGAACAAAGTGTGTAGTGACTGTGATTTAACACAAATACAGACTAAACTACATTTGATGTACATTTTTTTATTATGTAATAAATGTGAAAGATTTGACACTGACAAAATATTTGCAATAAATTTTCTGTGTCCCGACAACGATTCTCTTTTTCTTTAAAACGTTTTTTTCTACTAACGACTAACACTGAGACTGTTGCTTCAATTGGTGGCACATTGAACTGTCATTCAGGTAACAGGGGTTCGATTCTCGTCATGGTCGACCTCGACCATCCTGACAGGTATTTTGTGGTGTCCTTCAGCTAATGAAGTGAATAATGGTATGTTCCGTAATTAATAGCAGGCCGTGACTGTTTTAAGGCCCATTCACAACCGAAATTAGGAGTAAACTTAGCATTTGCAGTAACGCAGTTATTTAGTATCCATTCACAACAACAATTTAGCATTAAGAAACAGCCAATGAGATGGCTTGTTTGCATCAGCTGTTCATCTGGTTTCATTGGGTCAACCGCCATCTTCATTTGTGCAATTGTGCATAGATTTTAGTTTGGGACACATGTAGTAGACCCTAATATCATTAATTCCCTCTAAAACAAATTGTAATATCATTGATACAATTCAAACTTCCAATTCTGTATCACATTCATGCTAGCATGCACATATTTGCCTCAAAATAGTATATTGAAGGGGTGTGTGTATAACCTAGGATTCAAGACAGCCTGCTAGCTTATGGCGCGCCAAACGTTTACTCGAATCTGATTGGTCACTGCTTACACCAAGTTGTAAGAATTAACAGCAAGGTTTGGAGTTTGCAAACCTTGCGCTTACTGCTAAATCGTTACGGCTAATGCATCGCATTGTGAACGATATACATGAGTGCCATAAGACAAATATTGCTGGCTTTTTTTTTGCTGCTAATGCTAATGTTACTCCTAATTTCGGTTGTGAATGGGCCTTTATCCTCAATGTCCAAATACCTTTAATGAAATAAAATAACCTTTCATCTCGGCTTCCCATCCTCTTATTCATCATTCACTGATGCCAATAGATTGTTACCAGTATAGTGTGTCCAGGGATGGATCTATAATGTAATTATACGGGGCACATTTATAAAACCTTCGTAGACCTCTGTAGTACTTGAAAAACGTATACAACTAGAAATTTGTTATCATCTTTGACTATAGTTCTGGATAATCAACTCTTACTAATTCCTAATGCAGACTCTCCAGAGCTAGGAAACATGAGGGTTTCCTGGTGATTTAGAGTTCAAATTATATTGTGCATGGTATTATTGGCTGCAACTACTTTTTAATTTAAATTTACGAAGTGGTGTAATGGATAAATCTTGATTTTATGGTTCCTAGGTAAAGAAAGTTCTATACTTGAATATTCGTGGGAAGTTGATGTTGTAGTTTGGTTAGGTAGGACCAATTAGGTCAGTTGAATTGGATGAATTTAGGCCTAGATTATTGTCTTGCTTGCACGGTAGTGTCACTACTGCATGAATTTCGTGGCCATGGGACAGATGCTGCCTTTTATGTAACCTTCCCACAGCCTGCCATATTCATTTGTTGTATCAACTAGGCTGTGGGCTACAGAAGGATGGACAGATAGTTCTCGACTTTTGCAACAGACTGAAGATTGCAAACGGGGAGCGATAAGTTCAGGAGTAACAGGTAACGTTGAGGTTGCCTTTTGTCAGGCAATGAATTTGTATTTGTTCCATCAGTATTATTATAATAGACTATTTAATATGTGTAGGTCATATAATATAAATACAAATTAGTGAAACTAAAATTATTTACCTTGTAATTAAACATAAATAGACTGGTGAGTTTCAGACATATGAGCATCTGCTCTTCCACCTAACCTTATATGTAGGATACTAAAAAAAAAAAATGGAAAGAGAATAGAACGGAAAGAATTGACAGATCGGAACTAAATTAAAATACATGATTTTCAAATTATCTCTGAATTCTGCTTCGTAGACCTTCGAGATATTTTCTTGGTTGCTGTAAAGAGTATCGGCGTATTGTATAAATTTGTAACATTTTACATTACAGTACAATGAAACTTCCATCATTTTTCAAGGGACCAGGAAAAAGAGCCCCTATTCTCTTGCGGAAGCCATTCTGAAGTGGTTGGGTGATGAGGGTATATTGGGCCTTGGTTCAATCCCTGCCACTGACCATTTTGACAATGTTTTCTGTGTGTATTCCTTCTGTAGAGTGCAGGGATAGTTCCTACAATATTGACCACAGCCGCTTCTTCCCATTACCCAATAAACCTTCATCTCATCGTTCCGTTGAATCATTAATCCAAACCAATGAATCCTGGTTATTACAGTAGATCGTTGGACCAAATATAGAATTTTTTTTTTTCCCCGTTTTTTTTTGTATTCATGCAGGAAGGAGGTCCAAATAACTTCAAATATGGTTAGTATACAGATCTTCTTGTTTTATTATGAAAAAGACATGGGATAATTACGAGACAAATAATCTTTCTTAAAGTTAAAAAATACATGTAAATAGCCTACTTATAATTGGTGATGCCTTCATGGATCAAATCTTGGAATTGGGTACACCTATCCAGTAGGGCCAATATGCAAAATTCAACAAACTATTTTGTGAAAATATTTTCAAATTATTTTCACCTTCCAGTTCAGAAAAAGGACAATCAGAACATAATAGTTTACATAACAACGTGCTCTTCTTTTCAAGCCATTTCATCGGACAAAATAACATCATTGATCGGACTCGTTATGCCCTGGACATACGGTACGTGAACTTGAAATTAAAATACACAATTATATTGTTTTGGATATTTGGGCACAAAATTAGTAACCAGATAGAAAATACGTGAGATTTCAGTAAGGCATCACCAAATACCAAACAAATAATCTATCTTAATAGTTGAAACAATTGGTATGTGTTTATCGGAAGAATAAATTCTACATCATCTTGGGCGATTACTGCATAAACTTGTCTTTCTGTTCGGTGAGGATCTTCGCGGATGACTTGGCGTCGAGGAACAGTTGGGCAATCTCTTGGACGTCGTCTTTTGAGATCGACGTGCGGCCGTTGATCTTCGCCGTCAACGCTGACGGAGTCAACAGCTGAACAATGTACCTAGAAGAAAACGTAACTGAATTAGTTACACAGATTTGTGGGATAATTCCTTGATAAATATGCTGTATCTGAAACCCACTTGTATTTAGGGTGTTTCTTCAGGCTTTTAGGGGTTTTAGTAAATGTTCAAATTGATTACTAGACTTGAATACTACTGTTCAAACCTCACCCAATCTAATCCTAAATATTGTATACCACCATCTAATATAACATAACCCTAAAAAGTAGAAACACCATGATTACATATACAGCATAACTCATTATTTCTATTAGCCATTATTTTAGTTCAAAATTTAAAATATCCCCATAATAGAAAAATCCACTGAAGCGAGTGCCACCCGCATCTTCGTCGGTGACTCGGTTTTTACCTGAGTGAAGTTTTCCAACCGACGTCGGCAAGGTAACTGAACGCCTCCTCGTCGACGGCCAGACCCTCGGTGGTCGCTCTCAGCCGCAGGATCTGCTCCATCTCCGGCTTGGAGTACGGCAAGGTGCGTATGATCAGGAGACGGTCGAGCAGGTCAAGCGGTACGCCGTGCGCAGAGTAGATGTCTTCGGTGCCTCTGTCCAGACAAAACGATCGTTACGGTCAACTACATTGAAACAAAACACAGTCGTGGATATGATTTACCGAAGTTGTTGCCTCACCTGATGACGCATCGTCCGCGATTGGTCGCGAATATGACGATGGGAGCGATGGCGGACTCGAGAGCGCGATGAAGATAAGTGAACGTCTCGATGTCCAACATGTGGACTTCGTCGATGAAAAGGACGCCGGGTACGAGCTCTGCGATTCCTTGATCGATGTAGCGGTTCACGATTTTGTTGATCTCGCGTCGTAGCTTGTCTGGGAACGAAGAAAAGTCGAGTTTGATAAACAAAAAGCGAAGAAGTTACGAAATCCAACAGGACGCCGTAAATATATAGAATCATAATACGGTGAACAATATTGTCTGACTGTTGCTAATTTATATTTATACCTGTGATTTCTGTTTTTTTTGGCTTGATGAGCTGACCCATCATGGAGAGGATATCCTGGCCACCTTTCGGCTGCGCATTGGCAGTATCAAGGTCGTGCAAGGTAACATCTTGAATTACTTCCTTCTTCTTATGAACGTCTCCTTTCGGTAGTGGTACATACTCCTCCGCCTAAAACATAAGTAACAAATCAAAGATTAGTTCCGGATTGTTGCTACCGTACCGGTAATTCTTATTCTAAATAATAAAGTCAATTTAATAAAGAAAGATGCTTGGTGAATATTATCCAAACTTGAATGAGACATTATTGTACATGACAACTCACTTATAAACACTACAATACATTTGTCAGTGTATTCAACATGTCAGATTATGAGTGATTGTCTCAATGGATCATACATAGAATTCAATTTGATGAACGCTGAGTAGGTCCAAATTCTGTGAACTTATCTGGTGCTAACTGTAAGCTCGTTTACCTCTAGATCATATTCCGTTGCAAAAGTGTCACTGCGTCCTTGTCGTTTCACTGCTCCGCTATTGGATTCAATATAGATAACGTCGCCTACGTCCACTTTTTCTTTTTGAAGCGATTCATAAATTGATGGATCGAGCTTCAGCTGTTTTGAACCTTTAGCTGTCTTTAATCCAATGATAACGTGTGATACTGTTTTTCCATAACCTGAAAATATCAATTAGGTTAATGTTATAACTTAATCTAAGAAGGCATAGGTCTACGTGACCAAAATTGGCAAGGTGAAAATTATGCTACCGGTACGGTATGTTTCAAACTTGCCTCCCATTGGATTTTCAGTTTCTACAGGCGTGATCTCTGTTACTTCCCCTTCATAAACTTCTTTAGTTTCTTTGATACGTAGACCAATGGCGCGGCGGAAGTTCTCCATCAAAACTTCAGTCTTTTTGATCTCCGAGCTGTAAACTTCCGAGCCAACCATTGGGCAAAACGGAACCTAGAAACATTATAATACCGGTATTAATGTTATTCAGCCTGTCTGTAGAAATATTATAAGGACCTAACAAGGATTACAGCAAAACATCTTACCTTGTTTCCAAGTTCTTGAGCAATTGCAAGTGCGATTGCGGTCTTTCCTGTACCTGGTGGCCCGGCGAAGAGGACAGCACGGCCGGCCATTTTCTTAGAGCGAATCATGTCGACAATGATGCCAGCAGCCTAATAACATAAACAGTCATTTAAGTAGATCTATGAGCAAAATATGGTAGGCCTATAGAAACTCAAAGGTAGGCCATATAACGTAAATTGAAGGTTTGTACGGGTTTAACCTCACCTCACGTGCTTGTTCCTGGCCGACCAGACCGGCTGCTATTTCAATAGCTGTACCATTTTCATCTAAACCAAGTCCTTTAATATGTGTATGGGAAGAGATTCTTTGCGTTTTAGCGGTGCTTTTAACTTCTTCAATCTTCATATTTGCTAACTAATTTTACGTAAAAATATTGATTCAATATACGACTATGGCGGTAAACAACCGTGTTGCCATGACAGAATGTGAAATTTTATGAAATGAGCCTATATCGAATCGAAAGTCTCGAAGTCAATGAAAACGAGACGAACTCGAAATCGATCATGAGAAAACATCTGATTGGTGGAGAATTTTGGGATGAATCCCAAAATTTAGAACGAAAGTCTTTGTGCGGGTGATGGGTGCACTCTTTTAAGGATAAGATCTTTGAGTGTATTTTGGGATTGAGCTGCGTTATTTTTGGTTTTATTATAAGATTATTCTGATCGTAAGTACGTGCCTACTTGTCAAACGAATCGTTGATACTCCGTAGTATTTTATGGTTTCGTTCAACTTTGACCTATTTTATCTGCACATTTAACCTCTGAATAACTTAGTGCTCTTGGCTGCATAGCCTAGATTTTGCATTCTCATTGGTCAAAGAAATGACCCTAGGCCTAGGCATACATTTTTTACTTTTGAGGGTTATTGCACACTGTACAGAATATGCATGTCTCTGTTTGCAGACTAGTATAATTTTTGATAAAATTAAACCTCAATTTATTTTTGACAGGTACAGTATTTGCTGAGAAATACTAACTTTTTCAGTTTTGACAGATCATAACTCTCCCTGCTTTCAGAGCTCTCCAATGTGACTTGTCTCCTACACTTGTCGCTCACGTCATGGCGACAGGGGATTCGTTGTTCCATTTAAATCGACTGATCTCCGCCACTGATATTAAACTGTCGGCAAGATGCGAGTCTGGCCGAAGGCATCTTCTAGCCTTTGTTACAGAGTACGTTTAGGCCTCAGGCCATACATTTTACGTAAATCATGACACCTGATTTATGATTATATAAATAATAATTTATTAGACCTAGTTTGGAAAATAGTCCCCCGGTAGACCAGCCTCAGTCTATTGCCAAGACATTAATAAAAAGGTGTTCGAATTTTGGAATACCTAGGCCTAATTAGACTCTGAATGTACCGGTACTTTGTTTTATATTGTTATGTTATTGTATGCATGTTTATTGTATGCTTTATGCAACTGAAGGGATTACATCTGTAAATTAGATAATACAAATTGATGCTATAATAATTAAATCGAGTTGTGATTTTCGACGATCATAGGCTTAGATGTTATAATAGATAGGCCCTAATTTAAGTAAAACATAATAGACGAGTAAGGTGAGTGGTATATCTGGTAAATTATTGGGAATTTAATTGAGTGATATTTAAAATGCTTTAAAAAATAAATGATATGTAGGCACATAAAAATGTATTCTACCACACCCAAATTGAGAAATTGAAATATAGGCCTATGTGATGAAACCATTTCTAGGCAGGAAACAAACTGTCATTCTCTTGTCGCTCCATTTTTCACTCGTTTGGTACGTTTCAGATCGGGCCACCTGTCGCTGTACTATATCCGTGGCGCGGACCGCCTGCCGGTGCTGAGAGTCGTGCCGTGGTTCACGGACACGACCAAACGGATCGCGGCTCTTACGTTCGATCCTTCCGGCGCCTGGCTCTTGGTCGCTGGTGAGTTCAAAGTATACAGTTTCTTAATTATCTAGCCAATATCATGAAATTGGTAAATATGTATTATAGAGAACTCGCCTATTTTTGCAATTTTTCTGACGAAAATGCCTGAATATTGTGTATTTCGTTGTATTAAACATTTAAACGAGGGCACATTTTGACATTTTCACATGGTAACATTTTTTTACTCACTTTAAGTGTGACGACAGCGAAAAATGTGTATGAAGTCCGCCATGTTGGATTGCGGTGTTGCCAACTAATCCTCACTTGACTCGCCCCCACTCCCACCCCCCTCCGGATTAAATAGTTCGGCAATCATACGAAAGAAAGCATGTATCCTCTCCTTGTGCACTGGTATAGTCCTTTTCCATAAAAATTCACATAAATATCCATAGTAGTGGTACTGCCGCCGCCCGAACCGCGGTACACTCGCACGCACCTCCCGCCAACACCGTTCAATGTTTTGTGTATGAGCGCCGGTCTGGGGATCGACGAAGTGCAAACTATGATTCACCGACAAATGAATAAATCCCTCCTCGCCCAGACAATCGTAGGCGGCCCAACAATCCGACACAATTGTGGTACCGGGAAGAATCCAGTCTTTTATCACCGCAAGTAGGGTCTTTTTGCTTCTGTCTGGCACAGCCACGACAAAGAGTTTTTTGGAATTTCGTTCAAACCCCCCAAAAACCCACACCCCATTCACTCGCCTACCCCTGTTGTATTTCCTCTTTCCGATTTTCGCCTCGTCGATCTCTACGGTAATTCCCGGACCACCTAACCTGACGCGGTTCGATTCGCACCACTTAACAGTCACTTCTCGACAGAAACTGGACCAGTCAATTACCGTGCGAATGTTTATGTCCAGTTCCTGAACGATGAACGAGGTACGCGGCGGCCTCAAGCATAACCATAATGAAGTGAACGCGCATATTTTCGGAACAGACATTTTCGACCCTTCGAACCACGAATTCTTCCGTACGGATACTGTGAAACTACAGCGTTTTCGCTTCTTCTTTACAATCTTGGCCCTACCGCAATAAAACTTCCATCCCCCAGTTAGCCTACACGGGATGTTACAGGACGGGCAGTTAACACCGCGACGTAAACTCCATGATCTTGCAACCATTCACGCAAACGGTCATCATTATCGGTGATCCTACCAAAACTCAATACCCCTTCAACACATGAATCACAAACCATCTCAAAGCTGGACCAAACACTAACTGGCGTCATAGAAAGAGCCGCAGAATCAGGAATATCAACCATCGCCTGGGTGGCATCCAGCAATGAGGTAGTGACAGATCCTAACCACATGGCCCATCCACATGGTTGTTGAGCGTCAAGAACCGGGTTGGGACGGAGAAGTAAATACATGGCAACACAGTCAATGTTTGCCACCATCAACCGGTGATAGCGCTAGTGTATGTACGTAATATGGCTGTCAAAACGAAAAAATGCTCTTAAATTCGTATTTTCATAATACGAATAAACCATGAAAACGCCGACTAAATGCAAATGTGCCACCATTTCTTAATAATATAGTGACAGTATTATTAGAAAATATCAATATCAGAAATGTGTCCCTTCAAATAGGCGAGTTCCCTATAATACATAATTACCATGAAATTGAACAGGCTGTTTTTTTCTATACCGTAATTCAATCAAAATTGAATAAACTCTAGTAGTTTTCAAATGATATTGTTGAATTCATCATTTAGTATCGGTATCAATATTATTTTGATTTCAAAGTCAAATTGTTGATAATTGAATGATGTAAATTACGTTATGAGGCACGGTTCCAAGACATATTGATCAACTTATCCAAGAGAGAAGTTGTTGATTGGTTCATACTTTAGGCCTACCAATGTTTGGCCCATTTTGTTTCACAAATCTTAAAAAATCTGAGATAATTTTCAGGCTTACACTTTTAATTTCCCTCCCGTAACATTTCTTCGATGTTTCATTTCAATGCAAATGTTTTGGTTTGTTTTGGTTTCTATTGGCATACCACATCCTTTTATTAGCAAGTTTAGTACTCTTCCTTTGACTTACGCCAGTCATTTCCCTTTCATTACCTCATAACTATTTATACATTTAATAATGCCCCGTCAGTCAATCAAGGTCAGTCACTAAAGTCAAATCTATTATGCTTTGACATGTTTGAGGCTATAAATAACTGTGATTTTATTAGAAGAATTGAGTGAAAGGGAAAGAAAGAACAGCAGCTTACCAAGCGTCATAAGTAGATAGGTGACTGATAAGTAATGTGATGGAGTCCATCACATTACCCATCTCCATCTCCCACCTTCTTGAACAAGCAGCCGTCAACTGAGACGAGTGTTCGAGTGTCCAGCACACTGAACCGTCATTCAGGAGACCGGGGTTCGATTCCCGCCATGGTAGACCATCCTGATAGGGGTTTTTCGTGGTTTCCCTCTGTCATTTAGGTCAATACTGGGATGGTTCCTTAACAACTTAACAACCAAAAACACCTAATAAAATAAAAAATAACCTTTCATCTCATCATCCCATCATATCATATATCATTTACTGACATCACTAGATCGTAGCCATCAGTACACTGAGTAGAGTGCGTCCTTAAACCCAATATAAAAAAATAAGCAGCCTTCATGATCACTATCTACTCTACTGTGTCCAAGGCAATAGCCAAAACGTCAATACCTTGAGTGTTTGTACAGTGAAACCTCTATGCATCGTTCCCGGATCCATCGTTTTCCTGCTTGTATCATTCATTTTCTCCCACCCCACTCCCATATAATCAATGCTAAATTTTCCTGGATGGAATGTTTTCCTGCATGGATGGTTTTATTTTCCTGGTCCCTTGAAAAACGATTGATACTTAATCACCATAATCACTGTAAATCATCTCTGTGTTCTTTCAACGGCTCTCTACCATGATTATCCCTTTCTCTACTTATACGCTGCTGTTTCTCTCTTTCCCTTTCACCCAATTCATCTGTCTAGCCTATACACATCATGAGTTAATTACTTAGAAGTGTATGACTTCTGATCCCAAATAGATCCCAACTTGAGATTAGGTATGATTGTATAAAACACATTGACTAGGGAATGTGATTTTTTCAAAATTTTCAAAATACTGTTTTTGATTTTGGAATGGGTAACACATTTTAACCCCAAAACTTGATATTTGAAAGTTTCATAAAATATCTGTTTTTAGTATCATTTGAAAGCCCCTTTCAAGAGCTTTAAAACAATATATTTCTCAACACTCTAGGACAAATAGGGGGAAAGTTATGGTGATTATCGCAAATGCATATGCGCCCAAATTTGGCTTTCAGGACAAACTTTGGGAGCATGTAACTCAAAAACCATATGACCTAGGGAGCTAAGATTTTGTACGAATAGTTGAATCATAAAACCTAATAGCTGTACCAAATTTTATTCAAATCGGTGACGGTGAGTTTTTTTTTTGTACTCGGCTGTGTTGATTTGACATGGAATGACCCTTTTACTGTGTATACATTGTATAAACAATGTAATTTATCTATAATACAAATGTGAAATAACCAATAAATGTAAATCTCGAAAATCAATTCTCGTCTTTCGCCGCAGGTCACGATGGGACCGTCTACATCGTCCCCGCTCTCTCGCTCGTCGACCCGACGGCCGCTCTCGATCACCGCTGGTCCAACGTCGACATCACCACGTTTCCTACCAACCTCTCCAACACGACTTCCCCCAACCCGGCCAACCTCAACTGTCGCATCTCTCGGCCCACTGCCATCGCCTGGTGGCAGTGCATCATGGACTGTCAGCACATAGGTAATGTACAACCAAATTGTTATGGTGTGGAAATAGTTTTTTTTTCTTATTTCTTTTAATAACATCGAAAGTTGATACAAAATCATTGTTTCCCAATTAAGGCTATGGTAATGGCTATAAGTAGAGACATGTGAATATAGCTTCTATTTTTTCTTTTTATAGCATTTTGAATTGGAAAAGTAGCATTTTGGTGCATCTATTATTTTGAAACGTCGTGTTTTGTAGCGCAAAAATGTTCTGTAGCATAAAAATAATATCGTACTGATAAAACCATTACATAATGTAAAATTGCACACAAGAGAAACATTTCAATTGATGTTTTCGGACAAATTTTGTGCACCACCGGGTTATATCCACGCCTAATCTGCCGCCTGCATTTTCATCTGCTTTTTGGTTTTCGAAATTCCCAACTAATTTCACTCTTTTACATCTCAATTATTATAATTTTTAAGAAAATGGCATCTATAAAGCATTTATGCTGAATATAGCGTATATATAGCAGATACGCTTGAAAATAGCGGAATCAGACATTTTTGCGTAGCGACATAGCGTTTTGTCGCCTTTTCAAAAACATGATCAAACAACAACAAATGTATTGAAACATGAAGATATACTAGAAAAACATGTATTAAAGCACTTTTAAATTTCATCGCTTTTATAGCAATTGCTATTTTTACATGTCTCTAGCTATAAGCTTGCAACACGTGAGCTGGTTATACACTATGCAATTCCAAACATATTTTTAAAAAGTCAAATAATACAGAGTGAAATGAATTTGATAGGCGAGCTCGGCAAAGTAGTGAGGTGGTGGTAAGTGGAGGGAGGGGTATACAACGTAGCCGATAGTAGTATTGCTATCTTGAGACGTGTGCTCGTGCTGTCAACCTTTGCCCACAACACACCGCAGTAAAGTATTTACATAAAAAAACTACAAAAGAATCGATTCTTCATTTTCAGAATCGATTCTTCATTAATCGATGTTATCCTTAGTATTAAGAGCAAACAAAACACAATGTTGATATCTTCCACTTTGAACCAAGTTTCTTAGGCAATGTTCACTTCTTTCCATCCAACAGATGTGAAGTTTATCATTATACAATAAGAATTTTTTAAAAAAATAGTGACAGGCCTTAAAAGGTATGATTAGGCATATCACTCTACTAATTGAAGGTCAGGGTCAATTAGTACCTCATCCAAGCATTAATAAAATAAATTGAAATCAAATGAATTGGCAATACCTAGAGATTTAGGAATTTAGCATTAATTAAATCACAAGAAATTTTCCAATTCGTCCACTGCCTATACATCTAGATTTTATCAAAAAACCTAGTTTAGTTATTAGTTCAGTTAGTTTCAGTTAGTTTTAGTTTTCAGTTCTTATCCTTCTGTGCTATTCAAATATGGTATCATTAAGGTCAATCGTTATTACTCTCATTAATATATATTAGATCAGAGCTATCATAACAGTGCGTCGTTAAACCCAATATTAATATATTTTTCGGTGTTGTCGTTTTTCAGCCGTTGTCGGCACTGATCGGGGAGACATCGCGTTCGTCAGTTTGACGGCAAACGCGCAAGTCGGACTGACGTACGTCAAGGCTTCCATTTCCACGATACACGTCTGTCAGGATAACAGTCTCGACAACGTCTTCTTGTTGGTGAGTGACTTCGTACTTTTCTGGTCGCGTTTTGTTGAAACTTCGAGTGGAAGGCGTTGAGCTGTATTCTCCGACATTCATTTCGTACGCTTCGGATAACTTTTTCGATATAGTACATTTTGATTCAAGCTACTAATTCTGTCAACATAGGAATTTGTACCGTTTTTTTTCTGCAGTTCATTTGTAGCATCAATAAGGAATGAATAAATAAAGATGGATTCTTTTCCCTCAAAGCAAGCTTGATTCTATATTCAGAATTATATGGAGTTGTTCTATTTTCAAAGTTAGTGCCGTACAAAGTACAAACTAACTTTGTTCAACTTCAACTAATCAACTAATTAACTTGACCAACTTTGAGTACTGGTAATCTCAATTCTAAGAAGAACACAGGTGTCTGGTAGGCTCGTAAGCTTTCACGCAGTAAACTCCAGGCCTCTGACCGTAGTTTTCATGGTAAATATTAATTCCAAAACATGGCCATGATATCTCCTATACATCATCACGGTAAGTTTGACGTCTTGTAAAACTTCGACCTCAACCAACTTTCAAGGCCACACTGCACGGCATACAGGGAAAGTCTGTGATTGGCTTGTGCTTTAAACACCCTGACAAATTCTTGCTCTATGAACGTACCGTTATTCCTAGCGGGCGTCGTAGTTTAACGAGAGTTTGATGTGTGTTTTGTTGTTCAGATCACCAGCGACCAGCGCAGCCAATGGAAGCTCTTGTTGGAGCAGCGGGCGACGGGATACATCTGGCCGCTGGATAATGTCAACAATAAGGGCGGCGGTGAACTGAACTCTAGTCACAGCGGCTCAGGTGAGATGCTCGTCCTCTCTCTCTCTCTCTCTCTCTTGCTCTCTTTCATTCTCTCTATCTGTTCAAAAGAACCACCAAGTAGGCTTGAAAAGTTCTGATTCTTTCCAATATTCTATCCAATATAGTGAAACCTCTGTCCATCGATTTTCAAGGGACCAGGAAAAATAAACCATCCAGTCAGGAAAACGATTCGTCCGGGAAAATTTAGCATTGATTATATGGACGTGAGGTGAGAAAAAATGAATGGTACAAGCAGGAAAACGATGGATGCGGGAACGATGCATAGAGGTTTCACTGTACTGTGGTAGGCTATAGTTGTGGGAAAACGTAATGATTGAATCATCGATAATTTTTTTATAATTTTTTTTATCTACCAATTAGGCCTATATTATAATTCTCGATTTCCCGTAGTGAAATCAATCATCTGTTATTACTGCAGATTGAACATCAGGAAGTGAAGTGTCCTGTTGGTATTAGAAGCTGCTTCAGTCATTAATAGAAGTTGCTACGTTCGGTAATAAAAGTTGTTTCATTTGGTAATAGACATTTTTGTCGGTAATAGAAGTTTCCTATTGCAGTAAATTATTATTAAATAACGCAAATAACGATGATGAAAGATTGAAAGTAATATCGATTATCTTGATTAATTTGCATGATCAATTATCGAATCAATATTATCGATAATCATCCCCACCCCTATTGCTGTACAAATAACTGTACAATAAATTTAAAAGCCTTCAGAACGTCTCCAGCTCAATATACAGTGAAACCTCTATCCATCGTTTTTTAAGGGACCATGAAAATAAAACATTCCATCCAGGAAAATTTAACATTGATTATATGGGAGTGGGGTGGGAAATAATGAACGATACAAGCAGGAAAACAATGAATCCGGGAACGATGGATAGAGGTTTCACTGTAGGCATATCAGAATTCTTGTTTTACGTCAAATCGTGTTGTAGACCCCGACTTCGGTGCTCGCGTCACAGTACTACCAACCGCGCGGTCCCGCCTGCAGGGCTTGAAACAGCTGTCGGTGGAGAAGTTGGCCAGCCTGCGACAACGGCTGGCCGAGACGCGGACCAAGGGCAAGGACAACCATCACAGGCGAGGTAAGACACCAAGCGGGTTTTATTCTGCGTTCACAGTGAAATCTCTATACCACGATGTAGTGATACCAACAGACTTTATCATAATATAAAGAAAGTGTACCGACTCCCATACTAATAACATGGCAGGCATTTGTGGTTTCTTGGGGACAAATCAGAGTCAACGGTCCCATTTGCCTGTCGCGATTCAGCGGATTCCCTTGTGAACTAGATGTAGATAAGAGTGGCTATGGTACCGGTAATATTGTTGAACTTGGAAAATCTATAATTTTCGTGAAAAACAAACGCCACCTTCAACGTAATAATTCTACCGAGCTGTATATATCATTGTTGAGCATTGTTGTTTGATATAGTTCGATATAAAAGCGTTATGTGCGCGACAGGCAAATGGGACCATGGACTCAGAAACTGCACCGACTTGTGATTTGCCAATTCAAAGAAGTCTGTGTATCTAAAGGTATCAAGACGTCACGAAAACATTACAGTGCAGCACCGCAAAGGAAACGAGCCTTACCAATAAAAGGCTTACCAATATCAAGTAGGGCATCAAGAATAAATAGGAACCTTGGTTGGAACAAATGTATTTTGTATTTCGGTTTATTTTGATCAACAAATTGGTAGGGCCTATTGTATTTATAAATGTATCGATCCGTTTGATACCTAACTACGCCTACAGCAAATTGCCAGATTGTCAACACACCTCATCCTTCTTACGTCCCGCTTTGCCCACCAGGTAGCAGCAGTAGCAGCAGCGACGAGTCCCAAGCCCGTACGCGCAAGACTTCGTCCTCATCGCTCGACCCCGATTGGTCCAGCTCCGGACCAATCCCGGACCGGCTCAGCCCTCATGTCGGTGACACGTTCCTTCACCCGCAGTACGCTCGCGGCCGATATATTCTATCGGGGTATTACGCTCCTAACAGCATCCTCACGGTGAGTCCATATTGAGTGAACAATATAAACCATTTGACAGCCAGATTGCAAAACCACTACCGCGACCCTACTTCCCAGGTTGGGTCATTTTCAGATAATGTTTCACAGATACTACTAATTGATATGTATAGGCAAATAACCTGAGGCTTAATATATGAATTGGGTGAATGGAAAAGAAAGAACAGCAGCTTGCCAAGATTCACACGTAGATGGGCCTACTTATGGTGGTGAGCTGCTGATAGAACACAGAGATGAAAAATACACGAGATTTGAGACGTTTCGGCTGGTCACATATCTCAAATAATATCTCGGAGGTTTTAGGCTGACCTACCTAACCCTGACCTTGATAGCCCTTCCGCCCGTGGATGTGGTGATGTGCTCGTTTCCGGGCCGGTATTCCGGGCGAAGGTTAGAAAATGATTTTAGAGATTTACCAGCTGTTTTATCCATACCTTTACCTTAATTTTAAACATATTGAAACTCTTAAGTGTTCTAATTGAGAGTGGTAATTGATTGTAAATTCTGGGTCCAATAAAGTCTAAATGTAAATGAAGTCATTTTGTCTATTGACATTTCGTCTATTTTGTCTAAGTTATTCTCTATTGACATCATAAAATGGACACTAATTTCTCAATCTATCTCCGAGAAGTCAGTAAAAGTACTTGTCGATGTGACCTAATGCTGTCTAGATATTGAAAGCAACGTATTGTAAAGTGTAAGAACGCACATACGCGTTCACGGCCATCAAACGGTCACTAAATAATAAATACAAGGTTTTTACTCGAACTGTTGTGCCCGTAGATCCACGGCATGAGCCTTGAGGTGGTGCCGCTGTTCGTGCACAAGCTGGCTCCGAGCCGCCGCGATGTGCTCGTCACCGACAGGTTCCTGTACGTCACGGACGAGTCGTGTCGGAACGTGTCGGTCGTGTCGTGCCAGTTCGCAGAGAGCAGACTCGACGGTGACAGCGTGAGTTTCGATATCGTACTGTCGGGTGTTTTTTATTATTATTATTGTATTATGTATTGTATTCGAGTAGCAAGAATTTGGGTTGAATTAATAACCCAATTTTCATTTTCAAATAGCTAAAAGAGGTGAATTGGTGTTGACTAATTTCATAAAAATCGTTTTCAGAGGTGAAATAGCTTTGCAGAGTTTTTTTCAGTCTTTTTGGTGAATTTTCACGCATTTTGGTTTACAGACTTTTGTATTATTTTCATGTGGATAAAATTTGATGGTAAATAATTAGTTGATTACTTTATATTGTACTATTATTCTGAATTATTCATTGAAGGACAAAGGCAAGAAATACAAAGGGAACTTTACAAAAATGTACACTCTTCAATACCGTATTTACTCGCATATAAGTCGCATGTATATTTAAAAATTTGAGAGCTCAAAACAGGGGTGCGACTAATACGCGGGTGCGACTAATATGCGCGTACAAAATCTCCAAAATTGAAATTCAATGCATCAATTCACCTTTATTCATGAAAAGAAGCGTCATTTTCCTCAATTCAATCATCACTTTATAGAGCAACAGGACCTCTACTCTCAAGGCTTGGAAGCACACTGAGTCCCTGACAAGAATGTTGCAATAGCAGGGACATCAATAACAGCTGATCATGGGTGGGAGGCTCCTTAGGGGGGGCTAGGCAAGACTGGCATGAGCGCATTCTTTATGGTGACAAAAAATAATTTCAAATTGAAAGTACAGTATTCTAAAAAGGCAATAAAGAAGTCAAATGTGATTTAAATAATATTTCCTCTCTTAACAGCAACAGGGAAACAAACAAATGTCAATAGCACATTCAAAGGAATGTGACACTAGCACATCTGGACAGTGTCTCTTGGTTGCTATGGGCAGGGCAATGCGTGTGTGACAAAGGCACAGCAGTGGAGCTACCAAGGTCACCTGCATGCTGTAGTTGAGGCCCCTCACAAAGGTTTCTCACATCTTATGTGTCTCTGGCTGTATTGAGGCACCTCACAATAGTTTCTTACTCTCATATAGGTCTGGGATAGAGCACTAGTCATTGAAATGTTTAGCTAAACATTTCAATCACCATGTATTTTTCACCTTGCATTTTTCACCTTGCTGGAGACTGCAGGTGCGACTTATACGACCATACAAAGGGTTTTTCAAAAAATGACTGTCAAAAACAGGGGTGCGACTTATACGCGGGTGCGACTTATATGCGAGTAAATACGGTATGTAAATTTGTTCGTTGCGTTTATAATTTGAATTTGTATTATTTTGAATTTCGAACTGATTAGTCCAAACTACTCTTTTATTATTGTTTTGTGTTTGTTTAATTCGAATTTCAGCATTTTTTTTTTCATACTTCAAATTTTAATTTTTGGGGTCCCTTGGAATTCGAATTAACGAGGGTTTACTGTATTGAGATTTTTTAGACCTTATAAACCGTAGAACTGATCTCTACTGTGTATCAAAAGGTAAGAGTGTCTCAAGTCATTTAAACAAATTTGAAACTTGAATAAGTTTATAAATCTGAATTATATTCCCTCAGGAGTACAATCCGGACGCGATCGTCGATTCGTTCACCTTCCCCGGAGACGAGCGCATCCTCTCGCTGTACAAGGTCACCGACCTGAGCCGTCGCACGCGTACGCACTCCCACGGCAAGCGTTCGCGTTCATCTCGGGAGCGTTCGGGCGAGCGTGCGGGAGGAGGGGCGAGGGGGCAGCGGAACAGCAAGGAGAGGGAGGGGAAGAAGTTCACGCTGCCCAAGGAGGTCGCTGACCTCGACGTCGAGGAGAAGCTGGTGGATACTTGCATCGTCGTGACGACGTCAGGGGTTTATCACGTCGCGTTACGGTTAGTCGGCGTTTTCGTTTGATTTTTTACGCCTTCTGCGGTCAAGTTGTTCTTTCTCAGAATAGACCCTTTTCGAAATGGAAGAGCCATCTAGCGGCTACGTTTGAATTGAAGCGGGATGTTGTTACGCGCGGTTGAAAGTCCCATGCTGCCAATGCTATTTAGCATGAATGATTTATATTATTGTGCGCTACTGTGATGGTATTTACTTATGAAATGATGGTGTTTGCAACATCAATATGTTTATTATATTCTAAGAGATTTACCAATGAAAAGTTCACATCTCCAAGATAATTTTATGCTCTTTAATTAATATGACATTATACTATAGTGAATTCAATCAGTTTTTAGATAGTACGTCAATGAATTTTATCAAATTCTTTTTATACGTTGATGTATTATCTTAAAACTGATTGAATTCACTGAAATAGAATGTCGTATTGATTAAAGAGCATAAAATTATTTCGGAGATGAGAACTTTCCATTCAATTACATTGATTTTGAGCACTGAAAAAAGTGTTGAAGGTGAATTTCTCTATTTTCATAAGCAACGTGCATGAACCAGATATATGTATTGTACGTTGTTATTATGTTATAATTAGGGGTGTAAGGGTAGTGTTTTTTTGGTTCGGGTCGGGTTCGGGTAGTGGAAAAACCGCGGGTTTAGGAAAAACACTGTATTTCAACAGGTGCTTCAAGATTAGGCAGTTGTACAAGCAAATTCCCAGGTCTAGGACTATTCCTATCTACTGGCTCCAGGCATTGGTATAGGCTTATTGAAGTGATCCATATTTGCCTCCAAGTATAGTTCTACACCTATATTACCAGCACATTTAGCGCAGTGGTTAGCACGCTCGCTTCTTGTGATCTGGTAGGCGACGGGAACTTCGGACCCAGTTCGATCCCCGCCGCCGACCATCTTTACAGGGGTTTTTCGTGGTTTCCCTCTGTAGTCTAGGCTAATGCCGGGATGGCTCCCACAATAAGTCGGCCACGACCGCTTCCTTCCCACTATCCTTCCCATTAACCAGGAAACCTTCATCTCATCATCCCATCACCCCATTAATCATCCATCCGACGCCAATAGACCTTCGCTGTCATTACAGTGCGTCGTTAAACCCAATATATATATATATATATATACACCTATATCCTCCTCACTCATCACGAGATAGATGTAGATGTAGCCTAGGCCTACGTGGTAAAAAAAATAAGTAACAACAAATATACAACACCTTTCAACAAGATCCATCTTTGTTTTCAAATAGTCAAATGACTTTGGAATCAAAGATATACCAACTATGTGCACGATGCTGCCCTCTACTCAACTCTTGAGAAACTTCTAGCAGTTGCTTGCAGTGGATCAGTCAACAAATGAAGTAAATGGTGCCAAAACCGCGCGATATACGAAAAACCCGATTTCAGTGTTACATGAGTGTCAGATCGGGTCGGTCTCGGGTTGGGAAAAAACCCCGACCCGACCCGAAAATCCGGGTACCCAAAAACCCCTAGTTATAATGCAATGCAGCTTATTGCTGTAATGATAATGTGGAATAAAATGAAATAAAACGAGAAATGAATGAGATTGTTGTTTCCAGTCGGTCGGCCGTGGAACAGTTCATGGAGCTCGTGCTGAAGCGGCAAGAGCTGGAGAAGGCCGAGAGGCTGGCGAACATGTTCGGGATGGACCTGCAACAGCTGTTGGAGTCGGCAGGCGACTTGAAGCTGGCGCAGAAGCAGTTCGCGCAGGCGATATCGCTCTACAAACTATCCAGGGTGAGATAAGAATCCAGATCAAAATTATGATCTAGGACAATACAGTAAACCCTTGTTAATCCGAAATTGAAGGGACCCAAAAAAAATGATATAAAAATTTCTATTAACCAAGAAGTCATTTTTCCCGCTCAAAATATGGTCAATTGTATATTGCGCACGAGAGGAAGCTATGTCAGCGTCTGAGACTACATAATAGATCAGTTGATAATGGCCTCCCTGATCGTGTGTACTCGGCTATCTCCGTGATGCGCGATCTTCATATGGCCCGTTTCTAAATTGGCGCTCGGCCGTCCCGAGTCGGACGAACGAGTATTCCGAGCTCAAACTTTACAAACAGTTTGCGTTTATTGTTAAAACCCCAAATGCTTGCCTCTGGTCATAGAAGACTGCTCTCCCACGTGACCTCGAAATATCCATCCATGTTTCCAGTGTCGTCACTTGAAGAGCGTGCTGAAGTTTGCCGCGGCCGGTCACTCGAAGGAATTGCTCAGCTACATCACGATGCTGTTCTCGACCGCCAACGTCGAGCTGTCAGCGTCCGAACGGATCCACCTCGCCAACCTGGCCGTCATGGCGTACACGGACCAGGGGCTGCGGGCCGTCAAACGCGTCAAGGTCACTCTCTTCAAACAATTCCTGTAAGTTGACGACTCGTTTTGAGAGTCAATTTAGCGGTGTATCAGTTTTTTAGTGATAATTGTTGAACGGTATGAGATATAGGAATTGTGAATATGAGGAAATATAGATATTTTCAATACCTTTAAGATGGTGTAGGTGATAACTATTTATCTCATAACATCTAATTGTCAGGCCTTCAAACAATTCCTGTAAGTTGATGACTAACCGTATAAATACCGACTACCGCCGTATAAATCGAAACTTCTACGTCACTTTTTTTAATCTTCGCTTTATAAATAATAATCAATTACTGTAGTATGGTATTTTCTTTAAGCGGTCAATACGAATGGAAGATTTTAAAATCGATCATCTCCCAACAGATGGTAGTTGCTGACAACAAGGCAATGGACAACCATGGCATTCTGATTTTAAATTTGTTGATTTCTAATAATATGACATTATGAAACAGAAAATATTGATCATTGATCAAACACTTCAAGAATCCACGGGAGTCGATTTAGCGGAATATCATTTTTTTTGTGATAACTTTTGAACGGTATGAGATGTCGAAATTCTGAAAACAAGGAGACACAGATATTTTCAATACCTTCAAGATGGTTTACGAAGTGACAACTATTAATCTTGAATCGCCCAATTGGTAGGCGTTAATATTGTTGAACCAATAATTACCTGAATAAAGTCATGCAATCCGCTTCTCCGCAGTTATTTCCTGCGCACGAACTTGAACTACGACGAGGTTCTTGCGGTGAACATCGCCGGCCAGACGGGCCTGTGGGACGTGCTGCAATACCTGGCGAGCCAGCGCGGCCTGCACCTCGAAGTGCTCGACATACTCACCAAGATACTGAGGTCGCTGCTAGACACGGTCAAAGACGGCTCGGCCGTCAGTCGCAATTCACCCGCTCTCGACGGTAAGATTTTACACGTTAACTTCGGTATTTCATATCTGTTACAGTGAGACCTGTATGCATCGTTCCCGGATCCATTGTTTTCCTGCTTGTATCACTCATTTTCTCTAACCCCACTCCCATACAATCAATGCTAAATTTTCCTGGATGGATCATTTTCCTGCATGGATGGTCTTATTCCCATGATTCCTTGAAAAACAATGGATAGAGGTTTACTGTACAGTGGGGCACCGCGTCAGTCCCGCATAAGGCATGGGTTTTTGTAAACGTCCTCTCCCCTGTCATCAGTTCATAGATTCATAATCATCCGCTCGTTCGTACCCCCGTATAAGCTAGCTGTTGGTGGGGTCGTTGAGCAACATTGAAAAAAAAATGACAGATAGGCCTAGCGGAATGGATCGTTTTCCTTCATAGACGTTTTATTTTCCTGGTCCCTTGAAAATGATGGATAGAGATTTCACTGAATCATAAATTTTGGTGCAAAAATGCAGAAAAAATATTTTTCATGACCTTTTCAATGAACTTTTCACAAATTTGACTATTGAAACTTCACTTGTCACTTGTCCTCAGCCGGCCTATGGATGTGCGTCAGCAACCCCTCCCTCCTCCAGTCCCTCCTGGTCCGCCCCCAGCTCTCCAAGACGCACGTAGCGTTTGTCGCGTGCTGCCTCCCCCACCTGGACCTGGCAACGCTCCAACGCCTGGCCGCCCTGTTCGACCCGTCGTCTCCCGTTCTACGGCCGCTCGTCAAGAGAAGCTTCGCGGCCAGGCGGCGACGGCTCTACTCGACCGTCTCCAACGACTCGTTCGCCTCGTTCTCCGGACTGACGGACTCGGTGGACACGGCTGATAGCGTGAGTCGTTCATCTGTTTAGTTTAGACAATCTGGGAGTCGATTTAGCGAAATGTTTGGGCAACGTGGGAGTTGATTTAGCGGAATATCAGATTTTTGGTGGTGACTTTTGAAGGGAATGAGATATCAATATTCTGCAAAAGAATCAGAGATAATTCTAATACCTCCAAGATGGTATGAGTTGTAACTGTTGAACGTAAATTGCACATTTTCATAGGTTGTCAGCATAAAAAACACATTTTGTATCTGTAGGCCTAGCCTATATCTGTGAAAATATCAGAATTCAATGGTAATGATTTTATTACTAATCATTTTGAAAGTAATACAAATTTATCCGTGTTCCCTATGGGATGGCCACATCAAAGTTTTGATATCTTACCTATCAAAAGTTTTCACCAAAATGTTGATATTCTGGTAGATCGTCTCCCATGGACTCTGAAGTATAAATTAGCCAGGCTTCGTGGCTCAGTCAATTGAAGCAAACTTAAGAAACTGAAGTCACCGTCGGGCGTGGGTTTGAGTCCCGAGTAAGGCATGGGTTTTTGTAAACGTCCTTTCACTTATCATCACGTTTTGTTTTCGCAAATAACCCGCTTGTTGATGGGGTAGTTGATAAATTTGTTAAATATTAAATACAACAACACTTTTGTTTTTGTTAACCTTTTAACTGCTACACACGCGTATACGCGTTTTAGCCCGCCGTGCCCACCGTGCTACGCACGCGTATCCGCGTTTTGAATACCGCGCTTTACTGTTTATTTTCTACTGGCCGCCAAACTTCAGTTATCAACCTGATTTTTTTTTGTGCTTTGCGCGATCTATTGGCCGAACATATGTACTGCTGGAAACCAACGTCAACTTTCGATATATTTCATAAGTAGTAGCGTTTATTCAGACGAAAGTTACGTCAACGACTCAAACGTCAAACTATGATTCCAAGTCGAGTGAAAATGGCTAATGTTGGCGGGCTGGCTTGGCAAAATAATGTGCTTTCTCCAACCGATATTGAGGAACTCATAATTTCTGTGATACGGTCGAAAAGTTATTGGAAAATGATCATAAATGTAGTAACTGGAACTATTTGTACAAACTATTGTATTTTCGGGAAAAAAACTCAGCACAGGGGGTACAGCTGGTGTCAGAAAACTCAGCAGTTGAAAGGTTAATTATTGACTTTTGTTTAATTTTATTAGTAGGCCTACTAGTGTATTTTAGCCATTGAGGAAAATAAGTTAACCTATTCAAAATTGGATCTTGGCTTATTCATCATAAAGGTGACCTGATCCAGAACGGCCAACCTAACAGTTACGATATTTCCAGGACGACCTATCCGCCGGTAATCCCGTGGACGAGATGATGCACGCGTTCGTGATGGTACTCCTGCACCTGAACAAGAAGCGAACCCAGGACCCGAGGTTCGACGCCGCGCTGATGGGCCAAGTCAAGCCGACCGACGCAGAGGACGAAGTGCCGCCGTTCATGGTTAGCGCTTGTTGTTATTGTTGTTGTTTTTATTGATATTCCTATGGAGAAGATACGTGTATCCTACAAGAGACCTACAAAGCCTATTTGGGCTTGACTGATGGCATGAAAATAATAAATCAAACCTACGTGAACACAAAAAATGAAGTGTAAAATTAAAGTTAGAATAACGTCATAAGAAACTGGAACAGGCCTAAAAATGAACAGTGCATACAACATAGAATATAATAGGATAAAGATATAGAAAAACAAGACTTGGTGTGTCTAGGAAAATAGCCTGAGGCCTAATATATGAATTGGGTGAAAGGGAAAGAGAGAACAGCAGCTTACCAAGGTTCACAAGTAGATAGGCCTACTTATGGTGGTGTTGCAGCTGTTGATGGAGCACATAGATGAAAAACATACGAGTACCTACTCTACTGTGACCAAGGCAACAGCCGAAACGTCTAAAATCTTGTGTATTTTTCATCTCTGTGTTCTATCAACGGCTGCACCACCATCATAAGTAGTCCTATCTACTTGTGAACCTTGGTAAGCTGCTGTTCTCTCTTTCCCTTTCACCCAATTCATATAGAAAACAAGAGATTAGGATGAATATGAAAATACGTACAACATAAACTCTTTTCCTCTTTGACATCAAAATTATCTGAATAGAAAGTAATTTAGAAACGAAGTGTATATGAGACGCACCAAGATTGTACATTTTTACTGCGTTGAAGGTAATTAAATGAGATCGGAGTGGGTGCGTCAAATGAAAAAAATGAAAAAGGTTAAACTCAAAATATTATATTCCTAATCATATGTTCTACTTATGTATGTAACAAATGTCCACTCGTTCTTCTCGTGTCTTAAGTGTTTGTGGTGGTTGACAGGACGTGGACGAGGCGCTAACCGCCGTGCCGCTGAGCGCTAACCTGATCGGCGCCGGGTACTGCCACACGGCGCTCGTTAGGAACGCCTCGCTGTTCACCTGGGGTAACGCCGTGCAGGGATGCCTCGGTAAGCGCACGGCTCAGACGCTGACAGTTTATCGCACCGGGAAAACTGACAAAATAAGCAAATTCAATGTCATATAGGCATATTTGGGATTGGAATGTCTTGATATAAATTTATAATCCAGTCATAAGTTCTTTAATTTGGAGAATAATTAATTGAATACGAAAGACTGGATTTTCGGCCGATATCATAGCAGCTGTGCTACCGGTCAAAACTACGTAATAGAAACCGTTGCTAGGGCCTCACTGATCGTTGCTTTCTCTCACGCAGAATACAAAATTGACTAAATTCTAAGCGGAAGAGTGATGATTTTGTTGGAAACTGAGTTTTTTGGTTGATCCATATTTTTATAAATCGAAATCATTTTTTTGGGGTCCCTTCCATTTTGAATTAGCGAGGGTTTATTGTACCTGTAGTGGATCAACAAAGCAAATTAAACGCAGATATATCAGTGCTGGTTCGTGAAGAGAGCTAATTTTCGTTCCAAACGTCCCTCTCTGTCTGTCTCTCTCGCTCTAACATGCTCTCTGTCTCTCTCCCTCACAGGCACCGGCCCCACGATGTCGCGCTACAGCTGCGCACAACAGGTGTCCCTGTTCCCGAGTCTCAAGGTCGAAGTGCTGAGCGTCTCCTGCGGGCGACAACATACACTCGCTCTCACCACCAACGGGGTGAGTGCGCTCGCTTGTCCCAGCCTTTTGCGATCGTGGTTATTGTTTGCTTAACGGCCCCATCAACGGCACAGTTGTTTGGGGGTACAAGGCTAAGGGGGTACATTAGCTAGACTGTAGACCCTCAGTGATAAATTCAATTTCTATTTCTACTGTAATTCTTTTTATTCTCCGTCTTATTTATATAATAAGAGAACGAGTTGAACAATACAAAGTATAATAGTGAACAAAATATGTGTAAATTAACATTGCAATTTCAAAATCGACAATAAGAAAAGAAGCCCGCGTAAGATATTATCTAACTGTAGATAGGCCTAATTAGATCATAATGTAGTTAATGTAATCTTTTAGCTAGGCCAAATTTAAAATTTATCATATTTGAGATAATTCGAACATGCCCTCAGTCTTACATTCATCGAGTTATCAACGTTTCCGTCTTTGTCCTGCCAGGTGTATGCGTGGGGGTCTAGTCAGTACGGCCAGCTGGGCGTCGGCCCCATCGGCCAATCAGCTTGGCCGTTGTTGGTGCACGGCTTGGCGCGTGAGAGAGTGGCCGCCATATCGGCCGGACAGTACCACTCGCTGGCGTTGACGAGCGATGGACGGTAAGTGTGAGCACTGTTACTGCCTGTGGTTCGTTATCCACCACTTGATTGCTGTTGACGTATATGTGCAATCTCACACTCTCCAATACGTTTCATTTAACATCTCGAGAGCATTACGTCATAGCGACATGGGACTTGTACTGACATCTGGGAGATAGATAGAGAAATTAATGGTATTTTTATTGCTGTTAGAATACGCCAATGTATTGAAAAATGATGTAATACAGTCAGCTGTTATCCCAGAACCTCGTTCCAGCTACACGTGTCAGATAGACGAGCCTCTGAATGGTGAATAACAGTGATATCGGCAAATTTCTGGTTCAACATATCAAGTACAGCAATATATCAATACAATAAAACTATTTGTTTCTGCTATACATGTAATAAAAGACTATCTAAACACAAGTAACTATGCAGTATAACTGGAAAATGACCCGGCCTGGGAGGTGGGGTAATGACTTCGTAACCAGGCTGTCAAGTGGTTAAAAGTCGGTTATGAATTGCAGTGTCAGACTCTTTCAAAAATATTTGCAAGAAAATATTGTTCATGGTAACAATTAAATGTTTTAAAAAAATATGTTACTGTACATTAGATTTTTTTTTGGCCTAGCCCAATGTTATGGTATAGGGCTAGTTTGAATCTTTGAGAAATTTTCTCAAAAATAGTCGAACCGATTGAACCCCAAAACTATACAGATCGAAGTTGGATAAGTCTGCATGTAAAGAAACAGTTTCATGTCAATCCGTCAAACCGTGCGATCTGTGCAGTGGGTACAAACAGTCAACAAAAATACACACAGACAAAGCTCGGTAAGAGTGGGATGGATGATTTGGAATTTTTGAGAGAGGTGGGGACTATCCACATTTACTTCAATTATATAAAAGGAGATGTCACATAGTGTCACCGCACCGCTCCAAAAATTGTGAACGCAATTTATGAACAGCCCTTGAAATGATTTCCACTTTCGTACCAATGCCACGGATAATTCTTTTTCAATTGCAATCACCCTTTCCATCCTGGTTAATACAACATGTCTCCGCCCGCAGCGTATTCTCGTGGGGCTGGGGCGTGCACGGTCAGCTCGGCCACCGGTCGGTCGAGGACTGCGACGTGCCGTGCCCGGTGGACCGACTGACGGGTCTCGGCGTGACTCGGGTGTCGGCGGGCCACGGACACAGCCTGGCGCTCACGGCAGACGGGGACGTCTACGTGTTCGGCTCGTCCATCTTCGGACAGCTCGGCTGCGGGCTCAACTCGAAGAGCACGGTGCCGATCAAGGTCGAGGGGATTCTAGAGCCGGTCGTTGATATAGCGACCAACTACTTTCATAATGTGAGTCGATTTACGTTTGAAGCTATTTATCCATCTAGAAATGAGAAATAACAATAACATAGATAACTTGACAACTTGCAACAACTGACAAATAACTATTGCAGAACCATTCAAGTGAATTATATTGTACTGATTACTCAGAAATATTTTTTTCTCATTTGTAGAAGGATGAATAGCCTTGGTGTTTTCATTATCAACATCGATATATTGAGACAAGTGGATTGGTGGCTAGTACTCCGAACCGTCATTCTGGACCCAGATCACATGAAGCGAGCGTTAACCACCGCTATATATGTGATGTCGTCATATATCATTCACCAACGCCAATAGATCGTAGTCATCAGTACAGTGCTTCGTTGAACCCAATATATATTTTAAAAAAATGAAAAATGTACTCGACATAATTCTTAATTTTATTTCGTTTGCACTCTGGTTCCCAGCTGGCCGTGACCGTGACTAACCGCCTGTACATCTGGGGCGCCAGTCCGCAGGTGCTGCGTCTCCAGGCGCAGGCGCAGAAGAAGGCGCGCCTGATGCAGCAGCACTACGCGCAGACACCGACTGCCGAGGCCATAACACCGCGTTCCGAGCCCGTCACGCCGGCCGATCCGAAACCGGTCGCGAAAATATCGCCGGAAACTCTCGAAACGGTCATCGCCAAAGTCGACTTGGCGTCTCCAGTCGTCGATATAACCGACGTCGAAATGACGACGTTGAAAAGAACTGACAACGATAGCGAAAGAGTACAAAACGAAACCAATCAAAATGTCGACGACGCCACGATGAATAGTCAGGTTTCAGATCGTGATAACGTGATCGATAACGCGGACGCGTTGACGAAAAAGTCGTTCGCCCGATCCGTGCACGATTATTTCGTCGAGCCGAAAATGGCGCCGACAGAGTCTAGTCAGAACAACGGAAACGGCGTCGGAACTGAGATGTCGGTGATGGCGCACAAGTCAAGCAGAGAGGTCAAGACTGATGAGGATGGCGCGGGCGACAGCGCCGACGTAGCGCCGCTAACGAGTGTCAGCGTACGGACTGCGTCGTCGGAGGGTTACGTCCTGCCGACGATCGTGATCAGCCCGACGATGGAGAGGGAACGTGCTGTGGTGGCGGTCAAGAAAACGTCACCGGTGAGCTCACACTTATACAATAGTTTTAAATTGCAGCTTTTTTTATGATTGTAGCAAAAACTATATTTGTCATTTTTCTGTGGTCCAGGAAAAATGATTCATGATGGAAAATTGGTTAAAATGGAGTAGGGTTAGACTAAATTGAATATTAGAAGCATTCGCAGAAAAAGTTCGCTCCTAATCTTCGCACTTTCGCAACTATTTTGAATCACCCCATGATTTGTTAGACCCGTAACAATCGTAATCGTAACTCTCGTATAAAGTCGACGGTCTGTATGAACAGTGTTGTTTGTTTGTTTCCAGGTGGCACGAACGCCGCGCCCGCCGCCCGCCTACCTGCTGGACGACAACGCACAGACCCACCTGTTGCCGCAGCTGGTCGACACCTCCCTCGTCGCCGGCCAAATCGTACAGGTAAAACTTTTTTTTTCACTAACATCGAAACGTGATACATTAACAAATTGTTTCCCAATTAAGGATATAGAAGAAAGTAGGATGCCCTACCACAAGGACGATCTTACCACCCCAATTTAATTCAAGGGACCAGGAAAATGAAACCATCCGTGCAGGAAAACGATCCATCCAGGAAAATTTAGCATTGATTGTATGGCAGTGGGGTAAGAAAAATGAAATGATACATGCAGGAAAACGATGGATCTGGGAATGATGCATAGAGGTTTCACTGTATTTAGGTTTCACTGTAATTTCAACTCTCTCAAATTCGAAAATCTCTGTTTGCGCTATTGATTGTAACGATCGTTGACCATGCTTTTGATTCTAACCATGGTTGACTCCGCTATTGATTCTAACGATGGTTAACCCCACAATTGATTATAATTACTGTTACCGTTCACCTCGCTATTGATTGTAACGATGGTTGACTTCGCTATTGATTCTAATGACCGTTGACCCCGCTATTGATTCTAACGACGGTTAACCTCGCTCTTGATTCCAACGACTGTTGACTCCGCTATTGATTCTAACGATGGTTCACCCCGCTGTTGATTCTAACTTTGGTTAACCTCGCTATTTATTCTAACGATCGTTGCCCGGCCGACAGATCTCGTGCGGCTGCCACCACTCGGCACTGGTGACCAAGGAGGGCGTGTTGTACACGTGGGGACGGAACCTGGACGGCCAGCTGGGGACGGGCGGCCGAAGGGAGGTGGTGATACCGACAGCTGTCACGTCCGCCTCCAGTCCGGCAGGCAAGGGGGGCGGCATCGCCAGCGTAATTCCGCCCGCGTGCGACAAGCTCAGGGTGCAACAGGTAGGCTTATGTTACTGTCTACCAAAATAACAAATACATGAATTGGGTAAAAGGGAAAGAGAGAACAGCAGCTTACCGAGGTTCACACGTAGATAGGACTACTTATGGTGGTGTTGCAGCCGTTGATAGAGCACATAGAGATGAAGTAAATACACAAGATTATGACATTTCGGCTGTTGCCTTTATCACTGTAGAGTAGGTAATCAACAAATACGAATATCATATATGGTGTATAGGAAAATAGACTGAGGCTTAATATATGAATTGGGTGAAGGGAAAGTGAGAACAGCAGCTCACCGAGGTTCACAAGTAGATAGGCCTATCTATGGTGGTGGACTGCCGTTGATGGAACACGGAGATGAAAGACACACGAGATTTTAGACGTTTCGGCTGTTGCCTTGGTCACAGTAGAGAACGTGACCAAAGCAACAGCCCAAACGTCTAAAATCCCGTGTGTTCCATCAACGGCTGCACCATCACCATAAGTAGTCCTATCTACTTGTGAATTGGTAACCTGCTGTTCTCTCTTTCCCTTTCACCCAATTAATGTATCAAGCCTCAGGCTATTTTCCATACACAATAATAAAAATAAATATACTTGAATAGTAAAAATCGTATACTATATTGTTTGTTGTATTTGTTTTAGGTATCGTGCGGCTGTGAGTTCACTGTCGCTCTCGACGCCCAGTCTTCCAAGCTGTGGGCGTGGGGCAATAATGCGCAAGCTCAGGTCAGTCTGCAGAGGTCACGCGGTACGACCGGTTCTAGCCTTCTAGCCGCAGCGTGACGCGACGTGTTGATTATCGTAGTCAATTTCAGTTTGAACAAAAAAATGATTACATTTGTCTAGAATACGTAGATGGTTTGGTTATAAATGAAGAAGTATTTGAAATAAAAGGTCTATTTTAACGCAAATATAAGATCGGACGTAATATATATAATAATAATTGTGAGTAAGAATAAATACTAATAGGCCTACCAATTTACCAATACCAATTTAAACTCGTATAATCAATAGACTAGTACGACCATGCTGAATTGTCTCTTACCTAATTTTAAATGTGATATTATTGTTTATAAAAAATTTAGTGAACGAACGTCCCTTGCATGAACCAGTAACTGTGAGTCTTGGCGTTATGTTTGTTTCCATAATAAGTGGTGTTGGGATTGTAGGTTATAGATATTATATAGCACAAGCCTCCTTCTGACTCAGTCATCTATCTGTTATAAACTGAAGCCAATTCAAGTGTATATCCGAGTCCCGCATAAGACTTAGGATTCTTAAAACATCATTCATCTATCAAACGTTGATTTGTTTCCCAAATATCCTACTATTGGTGGGGTTGTTAAACAAACAATAATCATCATGTATGTCGCTGATCATTCGTTTGTACTTCCAGCTCGGCAAAGCCCCGATAGACGACCCCAAAGCGATGGAAGGCCGAGTCCTCATGATCAAAACGGTCAAACGAGTCATCAAACTACCGCACGGCTCCCAGAACTCTGTCGACACGCCTCGCGAAGTCCCCAACCTCCCGTCGTCGAGCATCACCTTCCGACAATCCCCCCGCGACGCGTTTCTCTCTGGCAGTTATCCCGCCGAGCTGCCACCACTTGTTGCGATCGAGGATCCGCCGTACGGCCCTCGTACCTTGCACTACGTCATGCAACGACTGCACGGGCATTACGATTCTACTACGGTGGCGAAACGAAGCGTCGAACTCGAGGACTATCAATCGGCGGCGAAATTAGCGGCTTTAGATCGGCATTTTCATCTGGCGTTGACTTACCAGTTGAAAGCGCTCGTATTGGCAACGAAGAGTAGTGTTACGAAGACTGATCTTAATCAAAATGAGTCGAAGAATCTAGTTTCTTTATGTGATAACGACGTAAGTCTCGATAATCGAAGTAATAAAGATGAAGAGGCGAACGGTAATGTTGGAGAAGTGAACGACGATAATGTAGGCCTAATTTTAAATGAAAATGTTGTCGATAGTAATGTAAACGTGATTTCGGTAAACGCGTCGGAGAATCGAGTAATCGAGGAGTCCGAAGACATCGATGTCTGTAATGGAATAAGTGAGATTAAAATCAACGATATCGACGATTTTAAAGTCGTCGACGAAGATAAGCCTGAGGAATTGAGTGAAGTTGAAATTGATGACTTGGGAAATAAATTAAATGAGGTTAGAGTTGACGAGGTTGGTAATAAGTTGAATGACGTTAGTGTTCACGAATTAAATGAGGTTAAAGATGGTGATGTAGGTGATAAATTAAGTGAGGTTAGAGAGCCCAACGAATTGAGTGAGGTTAGAGTTGACGAGGTTGGTAACGTAACGACGGAGAAATGTTCGGTTAGTTTGTGTTCGACCCCGGAGAGTGTGGTGTCGACGCCGACCAACGACGGCAGCGAGATTCACACCTTCTCGATCCAGGGCGGTAACGAGGAGATGTCTGAAGGTAATCAGCGCTAATTATCTTCAAGATTCGAACTCGAGTGATATTCAGTGAATTTGTTGAATTTGTATCTAAAAATGTTCACTTGTATTCAGCTGAAAACAAAATCTCAATATAATTTTTATTTAGTAGGCCTATGGGTTCTGTTCGATACAAAGGTTGCAAACAGTATCGAAATTTCAATATTGAATTTTGCCTGAATTATATCATAATTTTCATTTAATGTCAAATTAAAAAGAATGTGATGTTAGGAGTCATACACGTCTTGACCCTGTATAATAAACTTAAACTTAGTTTTAATAACCTGAAAGATTATTCTATACAAACGCGTCTTTGCTTTGACGACAATTTTTTAATCGACAGGGACTACCGTTAATTGTGATACTTTGAATGAATAATATATTCAAAGAACAAATGTTTTACAATATGTTATTGTTCAAGGCCATTTTACATCGTGAGTATTGTTTTTATGTATAGTCGTTTTTTAATTGTATCGTGACATTGACGTTTCTTATTGTGTAAGTAATCAAGAATTAGGCATGTCATTGTTACCATTATTACCGTTATCATTAGATCGAATTTCAACTGTCAACAGCCGCCCCCGTGGCTCAGTCGTGGCACTGCTTACTGCGGTCGAAACTGAAGTCAGGTCAAGCGTGGGTTCGAGTCCCGCTTAATTAAGGCATATATGTTTTTTTCTCCCTTTCACTGTCACCACTTGATCGTTTCATTATCACCCGCTCATTCGTACCCCCGTATAACCTAGCTGTTACTGGTGTCGTTGATAAGCATTAAAAAAAAAACTGACAACCGTAATATAATATAGACTTTCAAGCTCGCATCGAGACGCGTCGATATCATGTCCTAACCGGCCGGTAGCGGGCGCCCCCGATCGACCCGAGCGTTGCGACGGGCGCCGATCGCCGCAGTCAGCGAACGATTGCGTCGGATGTTTTTTTTTTTATTTTTTTATTGGGTTCAACGACGCACTGTTATGATAGCGGAGATCTAATGGCGTCGGATGGATGATTGATGGGATGATGAGATGAAGGTTCTTGGGTAATGGGAAGGATAGTGGGAAGAAGTGGTCATGGCCGACTTATTGTAGGAACCATCCCGGCATTAGCCTAGACTACAGACGGAAACAATGAAAAACCTCTGTAAAGATGGTCGGCGGCATGGATCGAACTGGGTTCGAAATTCCCCTCGCTTCCTGGATCACATGTTAACCATTGCGCTGCATGTGCCGGTTTATCGAGTTCGTGGTTTCTGTTTTTTAACGTAATTGTTTTTCCCGCAGGTCGGCAAGATGACGTAACGAGCCCGACGGACACCGTGTCTCCGGCATCCAAAGAGAGCAACCCACTCGAGCTAGACGAGACGACTGACAACAACAACGAAGCCAAGGTCGCCCAATGCAACGATACTACCTCAACGTCTGTGATAACGACCGTTGACGATCGGTGCGCCGTCGTGGAGTCACTGCCTTCCGGAGATGTGCAAATGGTATTGTATATTTTATGAAAGAATCCACTAACGAAACGGGTCGACACCAACATAACCTATAAATATTGGCTAGATGAGAGTAGGTTGGGACAAAGTAGGCCTACATACTAGAAGTAAAAAAAAAATGGATCAAAGAAAACTAACTTTTTTTCTCTATTGGGTTTAACGACCCACTTTACTGATGACCAAGTTCTGTGCAAATGTGAAGGATGAATGAGATGCAGAGCTATTTTATTTGGCATTTTTGGGTAGTGGTCTGATCTTTTGTTAAGGAACCATTCAAATATCGACCTAAACGCCAGGGGAAACCACGAAAAACAGGATGGTCGACCATGGCGGGAATTGAACCCCGGTCTCCTGTATAATGGTTCAGTATGCTAGCCACTCCATCAGTTGTCTCAACTAACTTGTCAAGGTTTCCCTGTGGAAATAAGAATTCGTATCTTTATATTATAAAACATAGATTTAGGCCTAACAAGTTATACTGAATGAAGTTGGACTTGATGATTTATGACAAATGAATTATGTATCTATTTCTCGTGCGCTACAGTAAAATATAAAAAACTTTTGCTTCAATCAACTAATTTTATGGTTTTTTTATTCTTTTTTTTTAGGAAACAACGCCAGATCTCGCCGTATCAACAGTTGAAACTCCTGTTGTTAACAGTAAGTTATTCTGATGATTTTTATTTATTAAAAATGCATGCGAGTCGATTTAGCGGAATATCAGTTTTTTGGTAATAACTTTTGAACGGTTAGAGATATCAAAATACTAATATGGGGGTAAACAGATATTCTTGAAACCATACCGTATCTTTCAAGATGGTGTAAGTAAAAACTACCGTATTTACACGCATATAAGACGCACCGGCTTATAAGACGCACCCCTACTTTTCAGGTTTCATTTTTGGAAACCTTTTTGTTTACTCATATAAGATGCAGTATCATATTCCCAATATTTGGTGTCATAATCATGATTCAGGATACCTTGTAACCACAAAAGAAGGTTCCATCCCTTCACTCTATACCAGAGCCACTCTATTTGACAATAAACAATATTGATAATATATCTCCCAAGTTTAGATTCATTTTTATCCATCCTATAGTGTTGAAAGCGTAGCGCCCTATAGACTCAGTTATCACCCATATAGCACACTTCAAGGCGAGTATTGTTGATTGATGATAAACAGATGTGTCAAAGTGTTTGTCTTGGTATTCAGTGTAACATGATCCAGAGTCTGACCTCCTGACCTCTAATGGAGGAAAAAGGCATAAGGATATTTTATGAGTATGTTTGTTATCTTTTGTTGACACATTTACGACAGTATTATGACAGATATTCTTGAAACCATACCGTATCTTTCAAGATGGTGTAAGTAAAAACTATTCAACTAATATCGCATAACTGTCGAGCGTTTATAGCCGAAAATGCCTTTTTCAACTGTATACGGTACTAGGAGTGTGCGAACCCATGTTTTTCGAATCCGAATCCACTTTCAGATTCGGATTTGGTCCAACATGAAAGATTCGAAAATTTCGAATCTTATATTTTTAAGTATTTTCAATGTATTTATAAGTTGAAGGAACAATTGCTGTAATGGTTAGACTTGTGCTGCTTAAAATGTTTTATGTAGAGGTAATTATGAGAATGCCGAGATGAGATTTTCACTTCCTGGGGCGAGTGTAACTTGATCAGCAGAGTCGTATGTCCCATTATTACGCTTCACAATGCATATTGAAAACATTCGGATTCGGTAATTACTAATTTTGATGAAGAATCGGTTCGGATTCGGTTTGAAATAAAAAACATGGAATCGCACACCCCTATGCATAACAGTAGCTATCATGTCCCTAACGCTCCATCTCTTGACGTGTCCAGAAGCCGACGCGGAACTAGTCACGCAGGCGGCACGCGTCGTCGAGTACTACGTGTCGGAGATGGAGGACGACGGTCACGCGATGATGTCACGCATCCTCCAGCAGGGCATGGACTTCTGGATGAGTCACGCGCTGCCGGTCGAACGGCTAGAGTCACTGCTGACCAAGCACATGGCCAAGTTCTTCTATCCGCTGGGACTGTTATTGTTCAAGTGAGTAGTCTCGTAGTCTCGTAGTCTCGTTTACTAGCTTCACCTCCCGTGTGTCAAACACGGGTCAATGTAACCGCTTGCGTACGTCGTATTACTTTGGCACGTAGCCGCTCGGCAGTGCCGTATCATCTCCCAGTACTCTTGGCGGCAAACAAAGACGCAATTCCCACCTACCGCAGAACCTCAAATTACGTCGAACGGGTGACCTGGTACAGACCTCGGCCGGCCGTCTCGAAAGTGGTTGCATAGGCGATCTACTTTCTGCCTATCCTCGGAGTTTGGCCATCTCAGCTCTCTTTATCATCTTGGATGGTCTCTCCCAGATGGTTATTTTGTTTACTCATTACAGATTGTTCTTAAAACAGATGGTAATGATTATGCTCATGAAATTACAATCAAACATACTCAATGAAATTATACTTTGTTATTTTTTTATTAGCTCTCTTCTTAAATCACTGATCCTCGTTATATCTTCTCCCAATTCGTTCCATTCCCGCGTCGTTCCTTGATGAATCCATATTTACCCACTTCTCTATCCACTTTTTCCACTTCCATTCTTACCCCTCCCCTTGTACTTCTTTGTGATCCCTTTCCAACTCTATTACTTAATTCATCCCATCCTGTATATTGTGTATTGTTATCTCTTCTCCTCTCTCCATGACCTTAGTCCTCCATCTCCTACCCTCCCAGTTACCCTCCTCGCAGCCACTCTCTGCACTCGTTTCACTTTCTTGATTTTCCCATCTCAGATTTCCACATCTTGACCGTGAGTAAGTTGCCGATCGTTTGTAGTCTCGATGGAATGTCAATGAAGCTAGAGAATCGTGGTTGCGAGTGTGTCCGGTTTGTTCCAGTACCAACACGAGCCACAAGGAGGAGAGCCAGGACCCGGCGTCGATGTTGGACCACCTGTCCACCAAGTTCTGTCTACAGCTGTGCTCAACGCTGCTCGCTCACATCAACCAGAGTGAGTATTTATTCGTTTTATTTCCGTCACGTGGAGGATTTATAAGATTATTATTAAATTAACAATAGGAAATAGAATGTAAATCTTATAATTAGAGATGTAGGAATTTAGCATGAATGACATAGAGTCATAGACTATCAAATCCAAATATTTCACAAGGATTTATATTTTGATATCCTTTGTTTTGTGGTATTTCGATTCATTCGACATCAAATTCTAATTCACTATGAAGTACCAATGTCTTTTTCAGATTATTTAGTTAGGCCTACATTTTAGATATTTTGTGATAATGTGCATGATTTTGAAGATATTGTGCTGGATCGTATTAAATAATAATTTTGTAAAGTGTGTTCAAGTATAAAATTAACTGGTGTTGAGGAAAAAATCGTTATTTTTTTCCTCGTATAACTATAAACAGTAAAGCTGGGCTTCCATACTAAACGGTATGCGATTCGGACACCGGAATCCGATTTCGTAATGCGATTTTCAGACTGCCATAAGAGTAGATGTAGAGCCTCATGTGTTTAGAAATATAAATAACTTTAGAGCTGGGATAAAGAGACTGTACACTATGAATTAAGAAGAAACACACACAACTTCCGGTAATATCGCATTCCGAAATCGCAAAAAGTAGAGCCGAGCTCAATAATCGAGAATCGCATCGGACTCGTCCCTGATTGGTCCGATTTTCAACATCCGATATCGCAATCCGAATAACGCAGGTATGGAAGGCCCGCATAAGTGGTATGCGGACACTTCCTGCCTCGGACTAAGGGTCCAAAAGAATGTGTAATGTCCGTTGATAATCCCGCAGTTGCTGATCTAGAGTTTGCAGCTCTTATTTTCAGTAGTTTGCTACAAAATGCTATATTTCACATAAATATAGGCTACCAAAGCTAAAAATAATTGCTATATTCCTACAGCTCTAGTCATGTCACAACATAAGGCATTTACGTTGATAATTTTTACCACAATTTATAATTTTCTCGTACAGTGAAACCTCTATGCATCGTTCCCGGATCCATCGTTTTCCTGCTTGTATCATTCATTTTATCACCGCACTCCCATATAATCGATGTTAAATTTTCCTGTATGGATGGTTTTCCTGCATGGATGGTTTTATTTTCCTGGTCCCTTGAAAAACGATGGATAGAGGTTTCACTGTATTCCACAAGTATTCATAACGTGTCTGGTTTGTCGCAGGCAAGGCCCACCCCGAGTACGTAGACATGCTTGCGGACGCAGCGTCTGCGCCGCTTGGCCGCGCCAACGGTCGGGGCGCGCCACCCGAACAGCTGGTGGAGGCCATCTTGACCAAGCTGGGCGGCGCCGCCACCTTACCCCAGTATATCACCTCGCCGGCGCAGGTAAGCATTTCCACGTCCGAGTACTCTTATATGTACACCGAACTGTCGTTGGTACAAACTTTTTTTGTGTGGGAGGGGGGGGGGGGGGGGGGTTAACAACGCACCGTTATGATAGCGCAGATCTAGTGACGTCGAATGGATGATTCATGATGGTTTATTGGGTTATGGGAAGGAGATTGTGAAGGAAGCAGTCATGGCGTATATTGTGGGAACTATCCCGGCATTAGCCTGGACTACAGAGGGAAACCATGAAAAACCCCTGTAAAGATGGACGGGGATCAGGGATCGAACTGGGTTTGAAATTCTCCTCGCCTCCCGGATCACATGAAGCGAGCGTGTTAACCACTGCGCTGCCTCGAGCGATATCTGACCTTGACAAGCAGGAGTCGTGAAGCTAATATAAAAATTAATCGTAATCAATATATCTGTTACTGTTGCCAACCCTGAAAGAAATAAAATGTTCACCCTGCCCCGTATTACCCGCAGGCACTGGACGCTGCCAAATCCGACCGCGTGTTTGCGTTCTCTTGCGGCCACCGCTACACAGCCACCGACCTCCACCAGGTGGCTCTGCCCGAGATGAGTCACCGCCTGCCCAATACGGCGCTCGTGCTCAAGAACTTGTTCGAGCAGAACGCGCACAACGATCAGCTGGCGTGTCCCAAGTGCGTGCTGAGACATGTCGACGCGACTCCTGACGCGTAGGCACCTTTTATAGGTTAGTTTGGGCACAAAATGACCTCGCTGTCGACGCACCTTTAAACCTAGAGGCATGTAAAAATAGCAATTGCTATAGAAGGGATGAAATCTAAAAGTGGTTCAATACATATATTTCCAGTAGGATATCTTCATGTTTCAAGACATTTGATGTTGTTTGATCATGTTTTTGAAAAGGCGACAAAGCGGTACAAAAGTCTGATTCCGCTATTTCTCAATGTATTTGCGATATAAACGCTATATTCAAAATAAAAGCATCATAGATGCTATTTTCTGCAAAGTTATATCAATTGAGATGTAAAAGGGAATTTAGTTGGGAATTTCAAAAACCAAAATGCAGGCGGGAAATGAGGCTTGGATATAACCCAGTGGTGCACACCATTTTTCTGAAAATATCAACTGATGTGTTTCTCTTGTATGCAATTGTACGTTATATAATGGTTTTATCAGTACGATACTGTTGTTACGCTACAGAACGTTGTTGCGCTACAAAACACGACGTTTCAAAATAGCAGATGCACCAAAATGCTTCTTTTCAAATTCAATATACTATAGAAAGAAAATATAGAAGCGATGTCATCTCTAACGATGACCCTATATAGGTCAACCATTTGGTAAAGTATTTTTTTTATATCTAAAAAAATTAATTTACTTTTTTCAGATGCTGCAAAACGACCATCATTCGTGTTAGATTGAGAAATAACCGTATATATAATGTTCTTGTTAGAAATCTGTAATTAGTTTTTATCACTCAACTAGATTTTTAACCGTATAAACTATAAATATATTTGTTTTTAATAGGCCATGTATTTTATAGCAGACGACCTTTTTAGTCATCTTGGATTTATTTGTTTTTACGTTCACTTGATAAGTGAATGTTGTAGTCATAATAATATATTTGTTGTTGGATTTGCTATTTACTCGTGAGATTAAAAGTTCTAATCAGAATGTGATGTTTTTCTTCTATACAATCCTGAAATATCTAGGGCCGGATTAAGGCGCAGGCCCACGAGTGCCAGGCTAGGGCATCAAACATTTAAGGTACGTCAAATTTTTACCAACACATTGAAATTTAAAAATAAATTAATTGGGTAAAAGGGAAAGAGAGAACAAGCTTACCAAGGTGACAGGCCTACTTGTGGTGGAGAGCCGTTGAGGGAACACGGAGATGACCATTTTACAAAACACACGAGATCTTCATCTCTGTGTTCTATCAATGGCTGTCCACCACCATAAGTAGGCCTATCTACTTGTGAACTTTGGTAAGCTGTTGTTCTCTCTTTCCCTTTTACCCAATTCATATATTAATCCTCAGGCTATTTTCCTATACACACCAAAATTAAAAAATAAGTCATTTATTATATAAAGTTGTATTTATTTAAACAGAATTGAATTTAATATTATGTAGCATTTAATATTGTACATTTGTATTGTGAGATGTCAAATCGTGAATGTCAAGAGATAGATAAAGTAGTCTCTAGGTAGGCAATGCCGTATGACGGAGCCCATGACCATCAACAATCACCAAGTTGGCTGATCTCAGCGCTCCCAGTAGCATTCACTTGCAACAATGCTCTAGCAGATGGCATTATCTTGGTGATGACAGCGCTCCTAGCAGCATTCGCAACAGTGCTCTAGCAGATGGCATTTTCTTGGTGATTTTCTATACAATGCCGAGAGTATTGAAAACGAAGCTCAAAACATGTATTAAAAACTATTGGAAAGTAGGACTTTAATTAATTTTTGATGGACAATATGAGATGAGTGCTAGATGATTATAGATCCATCGTTTTCCCGCTTCTATCATTCATTTTGTCCCACTCCAATCCCATATAACTAATGTACGTAGAATGTTCCTGGATGGATAATTTTATCTTCTCTGTCCCTTGGAAAAACTAGAAGGAGGTTTCATTGTGATTATATTTGAAGACAGCGAAAAGAGTGGGCGAGTGCTATTTGCTCATCCCTGAGGTACCTATTTTTTTTCTTTAGTACAGTACTGCCTAATGACTCCATCAACAGCTAGGTTATATGGGGGTACGAGTGAGCGGGTGATAATGAAATGATGGTAGGTGAAAGGACACTTACAACAACCCATGCCTTATGCGGGACTCGAACCCAGGCTCTGTAAATTCAGTTATGGCAAGCTATTCCACTCTATTAGATTTCGTACGACCTTGGTTCAAATCTTGTAGTCGGCTACTTCTCTCTCAACAAAATTGATATTTGGAATGAGTGAATTGTTTTCTACAAACAAAAAATCGTATTTATCTCAAACTGCTAGTTCAATCAGCGTTTTGATTTATTTAGCGCCATCCCCATCAAGTAATTTGTTTCCGACCCGCTCGTGGCAAGGCAATTAGTTACCGACCAGTTTGTTTATTAATTTTCATGTGTGGTAGTTGGCTACATTGCTCTGGAAGCACATGCATTCAAAGGCACGTGGTACTTGAAACTTGGCAACTTGCATAGTATCAACATTTTTGGTTAGGGTTGCTTGTTTTCAATTTTATGTAAATATCTAGTATTTAGTACATTCAGCAGCTTATGCATTATATATATTGTATGCGTACTACCTCCTTATGTATGGTAAGTATTACCGTTAAAAAATCAATGGTATTACTAAATAGACTAGACTTAATCCTTCTTTATGGTAAAGCTGTCTTGTAGGCCTATAACATTGACCGCTACAAACTCAATGATATGGTCTAATATGAATAAACTATTACTATTGCATTAGGCCTATGTTATGTACTTATCTAGCCCTGATCATAAGATAGGCCTAGTGTAGTATCATTAAGTATCTAACCTGTATACTTGATGGTAGTATAAAGCCAATCCCCTGATGAAGATGTATCGAGCTTACAATGGTGGTTTCACTTGACCCAGTTGTGTTTTAAGTTGTAGTCATGAGTACAGAACCTATCCTGAACCTATCGATTGCTAGAGATGAATCTGTAACTATATACTACATGCCTTCTGCAACCCTCAAATATCAACATTGCAGGTGATTGTTGCTACAACAGTTTAGCTGAACTAACAGGAACGTAATTTTGTAAACAAAGTTTGTTCCTTGTAGGCCTATTACTACTAGATGACTCCTGATCGGTAGGTTCATAGATTTGGACGGTAAATTGGTACATATTTTCTACATTAGTGGGATGGGAGTTCAGCGTCCATAAGTGACTGGCAAACTAACGCCATCGTCAATACACCGGTGGCCCTGGTCCAGCCGCAGGTTGTTAACAAACTCATTGCTAGCACCCTGAACTGTTATTCAGGAGACGGGAGATATATTCCCCTCACGGTCGACCCTCCAGACGGAGGGGCACCTTGTTTCCCTCTGTCGTTGAAGTGAATTTCCTAGTCATCATTACAGCGCACCGTTGAACCTAATTAAATATAAATAAATTCCAGAAATATCGCGTCACACACAGACTTGAATCGTAACTTGTATGATTTGTTTTTGGAAAACCCCACATCTAAAGTATGTATATTTCCCTTGAATTTAGAAGTGGTAGTCAAATGCAAAGTATTAGGCCAAGATGGTAAGGATGGACAGCGGGGATCGAACAACAGATAGTAGTAGCCTTCGAACTTCACAGAAGTCTTGATCTCACACGGTCACACCAACATCATCGATGGTGTGAGGCCATCCTCACACCATCCTGTGTCAATGATTGTGATTTTTAATTCAATGACTTGATATTCGATAAATTAAGATTTCAATATAGGCCTAATTTATTTGCAATTTTTCCATTGGACAACAATCCCAAACTAATAATGAAAGTAGCTACATAGCAATGTACCAAAGTAAGAACATAGCAATAATTAAGGAATGAATGTCCCAACTAATTAGTCAGTGATTGTACTGCATAGAATTTGTCAGGTATCAGGCAAACAGAAAATCTCAAAGTCTTTTATTCTTCTTTCAAGCTGAACAACCCCCTGAATGTAAGAATGTCATTAAATAAATAATTGAATTAAAATATTCATTATGATTGAAGATAATAGTAATATTATATTTATTCTATTAAGGGGACTGTAGCTCAAAGCCTTAACATGTAGCTTTGTTTGCGTTCTATGTGAACATTTTTCTAAAAGGCCGTTGAGTAACCTATACCTACCGGTCCTTAAAATGTTGACCACATATTGGTGCATTAGTACCTACCTATACAAAATATATTACGTTAATATTCGTTCCGATGTGATTTTGTTCTTCATATTCTGAAGCTTGAAACTTTTTTCTTATATATACTAACCATTTCATTTCAACTATTCTCAAGTACACAATGCTACCGTTAATATCAGTATTCAACCTAGCATTGCACCTGTCAAAACTCCCACACCGTCAACTCATGTAGTAAATGTATCTAGCATTGTTGCTGACAAGGTTAAATACATGACAAGAAGTACACTTTCAAATCAATTATCATACACAATAAAAAGCATAATGAACAACAGTTACAAAATGAAATACATCACTAGAAGTACAATCACGCAGTGGAATACATAACTAGAAATTTAATTCAATCAACAATTTTGTCAACTTAATAGGCCTATGTTTTTATGAACTATGAAACTTAACAAGGTTGAAGAGATTAAGTAATTAAGATAATCTGAAGGGATGGTTAATTAGCTTGGTCCAACGTCTACTCATAACAGCGGAGTAACGCGGATTGTCAACTGTTTTTAGTATAGCTCAGAGCAGATTCCTTTGTCTTGCCGACTATCTTGGGAATCTCTGTCTGCTTACTGATTTGTTCTTTCGGATGGGTTTCACCTTTTCCAGACATATTGTCAACCTTAACCTCAAAATTATCTGAAACAACAACAGACGAATGCTGGGCATTAAAATCAGAATTTCAACTAACCCTCAATAAATCCTTTGGTGTACGGAAATCTGCTTAACTTAATCCCTTTTTGACGAATTTCTACGCTTCAGAACTCGTCTGTTGACTTTTGAGTTGGCTATTTTTATTCTAGTTTGGGGGCGTGTCTATAAATACAATGGCCATTTCGCCAAAGGAAATGTAAGCTTATTTACCTTCTACTTTTCCTACTGTTTATTACGATAATATTATGAACATTTTTACGGTAATAAATCATGACAATATGGCACATCTATTACGTTTCATTCTTCCTATCAACAACGCGATTAGGACCTATGCCATTGAGTTTGTAACTACAAACTCAATGCCTATGCCATGGAGCAATATCATTCGGTCTAATTAAAGTAACCAAAAATAAATAAACAATATAAAAATAGAGTTATTCACAGAATCATGGGATTTTATTCATCTTCAATAAAGAATATAGGTTGAATAGAATGAAAAGATTGGGCGCTTTATTGCAAATACGTCACAAAACGCTATGAATTGAGCCAGTATTGCCTTCCCTTCCGCTTTAAAGTAAATTCCTGAGTAATTTGTATGAGTTCCGTTTTTTGGCATTTTTAAAACATATTCCTATCTACGAAATAATTTTTCAATCACCAGGTAGAAGGAACGAAAGAAAGTTGTGACCTGATAGCATTAAAACCAAGGTGTGTAATTACAATGCTAGTGCTGCGTTTCCCTAGTTATTATTATTCTGAAAATAGATGAAAGTAAACATTGTTACTCTTCCATAACCTTTATCAATCTTTTTTTGATTCTATAATAGTTGTCAGTTTGACATCAATGATATTGAGTTTTGACAGAAGGCTTATGTTGGTGGTCCTGTGGTGCATTTTTTTCCATTGTGAAAAGTTGGTGTACCTGTTGACTACCCTCTCTCCGACCCAAGATGCATCTTGCTCCAGCCTCTTTGTCTCTTCACCCTCTAGCTGACACACGTGGATTTTGCTGCTGCCTGGAAATAGGTCTACACATTCAGGTAATTTTGTTCACTAGGTCTAATTAAAGTTGATAAATATATATGATATACATTCATAAATATGAAATGATAATATATTCATCTTATGTGAACTGAAAGGTGTTTGAAACAAACCCCATCATTGAGTTTGTAGGCCTACATTACGAACTCGAAGCCTATATGGAGGCATTGAATAATGATGGCATTTTTACTAGGCCTAGTATTCCTATCTAATTTTTTGGTCACATACTTATGTGTGGTAAGATCGCTCATCCAAACCAACCTACCTTTCATCCTTGGCATTAATTGGGAAACAATGCACAAGTTTGGATGTCATTTAAAAAAGAAAGTATTCCTGAGAACTCACTTTTCTGCCCCAACTAACTTTGTAGGCCTATGACGCTAGTTTGAGAGAAAACATGGGCCCCTATTTATTCATTATTAAACTCTTGCACATGAATGCACGGTGGCAAGTTCCCCATCCATCCTATCACAACACCTCCCTATCCTTCTGACGGAATAGCTTCAACCCCCTCGAATATACTTCTACTAAGCCCATTCCAGTCCCTACCTGTCCTATTCAAGAAAGAGAATTTACCGACATCTAATCTAGCCCCCTTTATAACTACCGATCTATCATGACTGCCTACCTCCACACCCTAACTCGTTTCTTTCTATCTGCCTATTCAACTCCCCCCAGCCCCCTTCTCCTTCCATCACCCTGAAGAAATTACATATCCGATCCTCCTTTCTCCAAATGCTGCCATCCCAAGTCTTGGATGGACTCTCCAATATTCTTACCCCCCCCCCCCCCCCCCTTTCGTTTTCCCACCATTTCCACCTTCTAACCGCAATCCTTTGTACCCTTTCCACATGGATCCCAAACTGAACTAGCATATTCCACCATGGGACGCACGTAATATGCTTTTTCTTTTATCTCAATACTTGTCCCCCTAAGCTGCCTCATTACAAAGTTTAGTGCATTAATACTCTTTTCTACTATTCGCTCAATCTGACTCCCCCACCCTAGACGTCTATCAAATACCACCCCTAAGTACTTGTAATTTTCCACTGACTCAAGTGTCTTCCCTCTTACATCATACACTACCTCTGCCCTAACCCTCCTCCTACCAAAGGTGACTAACTTACACTTCCCTGCCTGAACCCAACAAATGGGTGAACAATGGTTCAGTATGGGGTAGTAACTTTTATGTAGGCTAGGGGTGAATTCTGAAACCTACTGGCCTGTAGATATATATCTGATTCCAGTAGGCATCAGTAATGGAATGCATCCAGTACAATGGATGGCATTAGGCCTACTGTTTTCCAATAAAATGGTGGGTTATGAAACGAGTAAAAAAAAAATCGGTGAACTTGCTGTTACACTGAGCACGCCTATCTCTGATTTTTTTTCGGGGATTTTGGTGTTATTCGATAGATATTGAATATAACGTTCCAAAAAGCCCACGTGACACCATGAATTCAAATAAACTAAAAAACTTACTTAAATACGACGATGTCAAAAACGAAGCATAATATCGGCCATCTTTGAAAAATTGTAGTCGTACCAACGCATGGAAGGGTATGTTGGAATTTAGAAAACCATAGCGTGTAGTGGTAAATTAAATGGGTAAAAACTCACGTGCATGATGTGTAGAACCTCTTGAGCTGTTATTCTGACGATTTTTTAAAATATCAAATTCACTCGATTCTCCCCCAAAACAGCACTGTACCGCCTAACCAAACAAATACCGTAGCACCTTCCCTCCCCCAGCCCCAACCTAACCTCAAACGGCACTTTCCCCCCTCCCCCCGCCGACATAAAACCCCTTTTTATCCCCTTTCGTATCACAACTCTCAGATCTCAAATGGCACTGTTTCATACACTTGACCTCCCTTATAAGTACACCATGCTCTCTCAGCCACTCAACAATGTAGCTTCAATCGAAAAAAAGGCCACGATGGTTGCCTGTCAAACGACCTCGGTACAGTAGTAATAATCTCACCCCACTCCCCCCCCTTCAAAACCACGTATAACGACATACAGTTGGCAGAAACCATCATATTCGAGTAAGTTTAAAAACTATAAAGACCAACAATCCTCAACCTCCCGCAACTTTTTCTGAAAGATATGAACAATACAGTTCAACTAGCATTCAGATGAAGTTTCTCAACTAACTTATTGGAGGGTGCCTATAGTTTACTGGGACAAATGCTCCAGTGGTTCCAGTACGCAGAACTTACTGGCGCGGCGGGTTTTGGAAGCCCAACTCCCAAGTATGATGCTCTCATCCACTGATATAAATGTGTGTTTCATTTCAGGGCGCTGGATACCTGGTCGTCACACAAGCTGCGGTCGGCTCGCAGCACAAACGAATCCTTCAATCACCCAGGCAGAGATTGGTAATGTACAATATGTTCTAGAGATAACCAGGTTAAAAATTACCGAGGTGCTTCTCTCCCAACCCAACCTGTGATACCCCCCCCCCCCCCAACCTAACCAACAAAAAAATTCTCTTCAATGCCACAGTAAAATTACACGAGCAGTTATAGTCGCCCCGGTTTAGAACCGGGTGTGGGTTCTCCACATTTCAGCTCACTTTATTATTCATTCCAACCAAACCCCCCTACATACAGCATGAACCACTTGCTTAAAAGTAGGCTCACCTATGCATGAAGGTCCTGGGACTACCCCCCCCCCAAATAACCTAGCAGCTCACCTCGATCTAAAGTTTTCTTCAGGCCATTATTCAAGTTAATATAAAATCATCTCCTCGACAATTCAAACCAACCAACCTCAACCTCATGCTTGGGCCAGGGATAACCTATATTCAGAGGCATGAAATTTTCCTTGGGATCAGTTGAAAACTCACGTGTATAAATATCACCCGATGCTCCCAAGCTCCCCAAAAAAAACACCCCGGCCCCCCAGACTGTAATGCCGCTTTGACTGACTCAGCGAATGCGATTTGCGCGAAAGGCGAGTGGTCAGGGTGACTGACGCTTGTCCTATCAATTTACGACTATGAACTGTCAGATTATCTTCAAAGTTAGATATTTGGCAACGTCATAATTTTACAACAAATCACTTCAACTTTCCATAGTTTGAAGACAAATGCATTGTCCAATTTGAGGTTATCTTATACCACCTTGTACTGTTGCATGTTCGGTCGGAGCGGGCAGGGAACGATGATGAGCAGCAGCAGTCCAGATGGCGCTAACCAGGTTTAAGTCTCTACGTGCCAAACGCGACAGCCGTCGGCCCGTTTCATGTCACACAAGGGGAGGAGTCAGCCTCGACAGGTTATCGGAACATACCCAATTCATCGAGGAAAGTGGAATCCTAACCTACTCGTTCAAGTATGGGTAAGTCAGAATTGACACAACATACTAACCTATATCTCTTGCATCCTTCAGGTTACCACCCATGAAAGGAAGGTCGGAGAGGGCTGACAGACGGCACGAAGAAAGCGATGCAAAATGAACAATATAAATCGAAGAATGTTTATAAATGTGAACTACAGTGCATAACAATATATAATAAATACATACTGCTACTATATATATAACAAATCTCCATAATTGAAAACAATACCGACCTATTCAATACATGAGTTCCGTGGCGGGGAAGAAAGCAGGGCAGGCTGCTAGAGCTATAGAAACTATGAAAAATGTCTAATAAGAGCAAACAAGACAATCATATATATATAAAAAAACAAAATCATCAGGATGCAGACAAATAACAAAAACCATATATTGTGAAGAATGTTTATTGACAATAATATATATATGTACAGAAACAATATCATAGACAATATAAGAACAGCATACATATATATAAAAATAAAAAAAACTGCTAAGTCATACAGGAAATATATAAAAATACAACAACAGCACAGACACACATATATATAGAAAGAAAAAAAAACTGCTAAGTCATTTTACTAAAAAATATTGCTAAGTCCCAAAGACCAATAAATATTGCCAAGTCCTCAATTGATAATAATAATCAACAATAATAACTATCACTACCCATGTATGTGGCAGGGATGGGCCCCCCCTTAACGGGGGGGAGGGCGGCGTGTGGGAAACGGATGTGTTGTGAGTGTTGAGCCTCGGGCCCGCACCTAGCAATAGTCGCTGGATAGTCGCAGCGTTGCTAGGGCTGACTAAGACAACACCCACGATCCATCTTAGTTTTCCTCCGCCTCGCCCTTAGCAGTTTAATGACATGCCTAGGTCGACACACACACATTCACACATCATGGCTCATGGGTGATGAGACAACTTTATTGTTTGCGCTCGAATCGAATGTTGAACCAACTCGTCAGTTCTAGCGGTGTTGATCCAGACGCACACATGACTTGGAACGAAAGAATACCGAGTACCGACGACACGTGCCACAGAACTCTCGGAGAACTGTGACACCGTCCGCGTACCCAGTACTGCTTTCACCCAAGTCACATGCACACTGGATCAATCCTCTACTAGAACTAAGGAGTAAATCCAATTCTCAACTCAAACAGACAAATTGTCTCATCATTTACTATATTACATCTAAATTATCTAATGTGAATCAATTCCTCTACTAGGACTAATAAGTGAATTCAATCCCTAACTCAAACAGACAAATTGTCTCGTCATTTACTACATTACATTTAAATTATCTAATGTGAAGCAATTCCTCTACTAGAACTAATGAGTGAATTCAATCCCTAACTCAAAACAACCAAATTGTCTCGTCATTGACTATATTACATTTAAATTAATTTAATTCCCAACTCAAACAACCAAATTGTCTCATCATTTACTACATTACATTTAAATTATCTATCAATTGAAACTTTGAACAATGATAAAAGTTGCCAAAAAAGCTGAACTTGTTTGAATGCATTATTATAAATAAGTGAATTTAAGTAAGTCGTCTACAGTGTTATTATTTTGCATATTACATTGTGTTGACGTCCTGTTCCTTGCCGCACTGACGTCGCAGAGGCCGTCGCACTCCTTCGTCTCGGACGACGCCACGAGAACTGCAAGAAACAACACGCATTATTGTTGAAGCCTTATTACAAACACGAAATATCAGAGACATTTGCTTCACAATGGCTGCTAATGTTAACTAGCACATCGAGATATTATGTCAAGTGTAATTGAAAACTCTACACATCTTGACTCATATAAATGTATCTGACTTGATGAATAAATTGACTACGAATTGAATACAATTTTGTAATAATGTGTACCTGTTATGCGTACTAGTTCAGTGAGAAACTGGAATGATTTTGGATAGATGATATTATTCACCCGGGCCCAGTCCTAGTGACTTTTCATGCGTAAGCGAGATGTACTCTGCCCCCCTCCCCCAATAAAAAGAAACATTTAGTCTTTAGTTTAATCAAACTATTATCAAAAAAGTTAATTTACGGTCAAAATATTCTTCAACATTTAAATATTCAATTTTTTGGTCGGTATAATTTTACTATCCGGCAACAAAATACCGGTAATAAAACATGTTTGATGATATTATAGTTATATTTTACTCATCATGCTAGTTGAATTAATTGACATTTAGTAATTATGGCATTCTTGGAAAACATACCGTATTTTATTAGTCAACGAGAACTAACACACAAGATGTAGGTCTATGAAAGGAATTGTGTAGATAATGTGGTGAATGAATGAAAAAATTGTATGTTCTAAGAAGAAATATGCCGCCCTGAAGAGCCACGTACGCCTAGAACTGGGCCTGTATTCACCTATCTGTATTGGGTTCAACGTAGCACAGTACTGGTGATCTGTTGCTGTCAGTGAATAAAATTGAAATAAGCCATGGTGGGATGATGAAGTTATTTTATTAGGTGTTTTTGGATAGTGAGAAGGAGTTGGTCGTGGCCTGTTGTTGAGGACCGGTATTGACCTGGACGACAGCGGGAGGCCACGAGAAACCCGTCAGGATGGTTGACTATGGCGGGAATCAAACCCTGGTCATCTGCATGATGGTTTATCTACTCTACTTGATCTAAAATATCACTCGACCTGATCTAATGGGGTTTTTCGAAACTTTTGTCTCATTCAGCCATTCCTTCCATTTCACCCTCCACTTATACCCTGCACGGCACTATAAGACTGATTCAGACATTCATCGCACTAATTATTATTATTATTGAAACTCCTACAATTGCACTTAAATGCGCGGTGGCAAGTTCGCTATCTATCCTATCCAATCGCCTCCCTAACCTTCTGACGGAATAGCTCCAACCCTATTTCATCCCCCTTAAATATACTTCTACCAAGCCCATTCCAATCCGTACCTGTCCTATTCAAGAAAGAGAACTTACCGACATCTAATCTAGCCCCCTTTAAAACTACCGCTCTATCATGACTTCGCCTATCCCCGAATCCTAACTCATTCCTTTCAATCAGCCTATTCAATCCCCCCACCCCCTTCTCCTTCCATCGCCCTGAAATAGTTACATATCCGATCCTCCTTTCTCCGTATTTCCAATTCCTGCTATCCCAAGTCTTGGATCATCTCAGATGGGCTCTCCAATATTCTTACCCCCTCCCCCCCCTTAATTCTCCTCCCATTTCCACCTTCAATCCCTACCTGTAACCCTACTAACAGCAATCCTTTGCACCCTTTCCACATAACTTATATCCCCTAATCTATAAGGATCCCAGACTGAACTAGTATATTCCACCATGGGACGCACTAACGAGAATATGCTTTTTCCTTTATCTCCATACTTGTCCCCCTAAGCTGCCTCATTACAAAGTTTAGTGCATTTATACTTTTTTTTACTATTCTCTCAATCTGACTCCCCCACCTTAAACGTCCAACAAATACCGACTCAAGTGACTTCCCTCCTACACCATACACTACATCAGTCCTCACTCTCCTCCTACTAAAGGTGATTAACTAACACTTCCCTGCATTTAACTCCATCATGTTCACTGAACCCAACAATTAAGTGCCGTCAGATCTGCCCGAGTAGCTACTACACCCTCCTCTGTATTGATTTCCCTATATAACTCACAATCATCTGCAAATAACCTTATTCTTGAATTAACAACCCTAGTTAGATCATCTATGTATAAATCAAATAATAACAGACCTAACACATTACACTGTGGAACTCCTGACGTCACCTTAACCTCACTTGAAACCTCTGAACCTACTCAAACTGTTTGCACTCTATCCCGAAGAAAGTTTCCAATCCAATTAACTAACCCAGCATTCCCAAAGGACAGTCTCAACTTCTCTAATGATATAGTGTGATCTACCTTGTCAGAAGCCTTTTCAAAATCTAAAAACACTGCATCAATACAGCCCACTCTATCTACTACTCCTGCCAGCTCTTCTGCAAAACCCAACAGCTGTGTCCCACATGGATACCCCTTCCTAAAACCATGCTGCACTTCTGAAATACCCCTACAATCATCACTTCACCTTCCACTGCACCGTAATATAAGACAACTAGGAGCCCAATTTAGCCATTGCTTCCACTTCACCCTTCACTTATACCCTTTACTATACTATAAGACAACTAGAAGCCTAATTCAGCCATTCCATCCACTACACCCTTCACTTATACCCTGCACTGTACTATAAGACAACTAGAAGCCTCATTCAGCCATAACTTCCACTACACCCTTCACTTATACCCTGCACTGTACTATAAGACAACTAGAAGCCTAATTGGGCCATTCCTTCCACTTCACTCTTCACTTATACCTTGCACTAAACTATAAGACACTAGAAGCCTAATTCAGCCATTGCTTCCACGACACCCTTCACTTATACCCTTTACTATACTATAAGACAACTAGAAGCCTCATTCAGCCATTGCTTCCACTTCACCCTTCACTTATACTCTGCACTGTACTACGAGACACCTAGAAGCCTAATTCAGCCATTCCTTCCACTACACCCTTCACTTATACCCTGCACTATACTATAAGACAACTAGAAGCCTCATTCAGCCATTCCTTCCACTTCAATCTTCAATTATACCCTGCACTGTACTATGAGACCACTCGAAGCCTAATCCATCCATTCCTTCCACTTCACCCTCCACTTATACCCTGCACTGTACTATAAGACAACTAGAAGCCTAATTCAGTTGTTGCTTCCACTTTACCCTTCACTTATACCCTGCACTATACTATAAGACAACTAGAAGCCTAATTCAGCCATTGCTTCCACTTCACTCTTCACTTATACCCTGCACTGTACTACAAGACACCTAGAAGCCTAATTCAGCCATTCCTTCCACGACACCCTTCACTTATACCTTTTACTATACTATAAGACAACTAGAAGCCTAATTCAGCTATTCCTTCCACTTCACCCTTCACTTATACTATAAGACAACTAGAAGCCTAATTCAGCCATTCCTTCCACTTCACCCTCCACTTATACCCTGCACTGTACTATAAGACAACTAGAAGCCTAATTCAGCCATTGCTTCCACTACACCTTTCACTTATATTCTGCACTGTACTACAAGACACCTAGAAGCCTAATTCAGCCATTCCTTCCACAACACCCTTCACTTATACCCTGCACTGTAATATAAGACAACTAGAAGCCTAATTCACCTATTCCTTCCACTTCACCCTTCACTTATACTATAAGACAACTAGAAGCCTAATTCAGCCATTCCTTCCACTACACCTTTCACTTATATTCTGCACTGTACTACAAGACACCTAGAAGCCTAATTCAGCCATTCCTTCCACGACACCCTTCACTTATACCTTTTACTATACTATAAGACAACTAGAAGCCTAATTCAGTAATTCCTTCCACTTCAATCTTGACTTATACCCTGCACTGTACTATAAGACACATAGAAGCCTCATTCTGCCATTCCTTCCACTACACCCTTCACTTATACCCTGCACTGTAATATAAGACAACTAGAAGCCTAATTCACCTATTCCTTCCACTTCACCCTTCACTTATACTATAAGACAACTAGAAGCCTAATTCACCTATTCCTTCCACTTCACCCTTCACTTATACTATAAGACAACTAGAAGCCTAATTCAGCCATTCCTTCCACTACACCTTTCACTTATATTCTGCACTGTACTACAAGACACCTAGAAGCCTAATTCAGCCATTCCTTCCACAACACCCTTCACTTATACCCTGCACTGTAATATAAGACAACTAGAAGCCTAATTCACCTATTCCTTCCACTTCACCCTTCACTTATACTATAAGACAACTAGAAGCCTAATTCAGCCATTCCTTCCACTACACCTTTCACTTATATTCTGCACTGTACTACAAGACACCTAGAAGCCTAATTCAGCCATTCCTTCCACGACACCCTTCACTTATACCTTTTACTATACTATAAGACACCTAGAAGCCTAATTCAGCCATTCCTTCCACTACACCCTTCACTTATACCCTTCACTATACTATAAGACAACTAGAAACCTCATTCTGCCATTCCTTCCACTTCATCCTTCACTTATAACATGCACTGTACTATAAGACAACTAGAAGCCTAATTCAGTTGTTGCTTCCACTTTACCCTTCACTTATACCCTGCACTGTACTACAAGACACCTAGAAGCCTAATTCAGCCATTCCTTCCACGACACCCTTCACTTATACCTTTTACTATACTATAAGACAACTAGAAGCCTAATTCAGTAATTCCTTCCACTACACCCTTCACTTATACCCTTCACTATACTATAAGACAACTAGAAGCCTAATTCAGCTATTCCTTCCACTTCACCCTTCACTTATACTATAAGACAACTAGAAGCCTAATTCAGCCATTCCTTCCACTTCACCCTCCACTTATACCCTGCACTGTACTATAAGACAACTAGAAGCCTAATTCAGCCATTGCTTCCACTACACCTTTCACTTATATTCTGCACTGTACTACAAGACACCTAGAAGCCTAATTCAGCCATTCCTTCCACAACACCCTTCACTTATACCTTTTACTAAACTATAAGACAACTAGAAGCCTAATTCAGCTATTCCTTCCACTTCACCCTTCACTTATACTATAAGACAACTAGAAGCCTAATTCAGCCATTCCTTCCACTACACCTTTCACTTATATTCTGCACTGTACTACAAGACACCTAGAAGCCTAATTCAGCCATTCCTTCCACGACACCCTTCACTTATACCTTTTACTATACTATAAGACAACTAGAAGCCTAATTCAGTAATTCCTTCCACTACACCCTTCACTTATACCCTTCACTATACTATAAGACAACTGGAAGCCTAATTAAGCCCTTCCTTCCACTTCATCCTTCATTTATACCCTGCACTATCTAGTCTATACTTTAAGACACCTAGAAGCCTCATTCAGCCATTCCTTCCATTTCACCCTTCACTTATACCCTGCACTGTACTATAAGACACCTAGAAGCCTAATTCAGCCATTCCTTCCACTACACCCTCCACTTATACCCTGCACCGTAATATATAAGACAACTAGAAGCCTAATTCAGCTATTCCTTCCACTTCACCCTTCACTTATACCCTGCACTATACTATAAGACAACTAGAAGCCCAATTCATCCGTTCCTTCCACTTCATCCTTCACTTATAACATGCACTGTACTATAGGACAACTAGAAGCCTAATTCATCCATTCCTTCCACTTCACCCTTCACTCATACTCTGCACTGTACTATAAGACACCTAGAGGCCTCATTCTGCCATTCCTTTCACTTCACCCTACACTTATACCCTGCACTGTACTATAAGACACCTAGAGGCCTCATTCAGCCATTCCTTCCACTTCATCCTTCATTTATACCCTGCACTGTACTATAAGACACCTAGAAGCCTAATTCAGCCATTCCTCCCACTTCACCCTTCACTTATACCCTTCACTATACTATAAGACAACTAGAAGCCGCATTCATCCGTTCCTTCCACTTCATCCTTCACTTATAACATGCACTGTACTATAGGACAACTAGAAGCCTAATTCATCCATTCCTTCCACTTCACCCTTCACTCATACTCTGCACTGTACTATAAGACACCTAGAGGCCTCATTCTGCCATTCCTTTCACTTCACCCTTCACTTATACCCTGCTCTGTACTATAAGACACCTAGAAGCCTAATTCAGCCATTCCTTCCACTACACCCTCCACTTATACCCTGCACCGTAATATAAGACAACTAGAAGCCTGATTCAGCCATTCCTTCCACTTCACCCTTCACTGTACTATAAGACACCTAGAAGCTTCATTCAGCCATTCCTTCCACTTCATCCTTCATTTATACCCTGCACTATACTATAAGACAACTAGAAGCCTAATTCAGCCATTGCTTCCACTTCACTTATATCCTGCACTGTACTATAAGACACCTAGAAGCCTAATTCAGCCATTCCTTCCACTTCACCCTTCACTTATACCCTGCACTGTAATATAAGACAACTAGAAGCCTAATTCACCTATTCCTTCCACTTCACCCTCCACTTATACCCTGCACTGTACTATAAGCTCAAATATGCTGCACATTTGAGCGGAAAATATTACTAATTTGATGTTAATAATTATAAATTGAGCCTTGTGAAAAACAAATTCTATTTTTAAATTCCATTTAGGGCCCACAGCATTTATTGTTTGTTCAACGACCCCACCAAGAGCTAGGCTATTCGGGGGTACGAATGAGCGATTGGTAAAGATACTATGAAGTGATAAGTTGTGAGGACCCCAATCTTCGACCACCCTACTACTATCTGCTCTTTGTATGACATATTATATTGCCTTATTGTATTCTGTACAAACCTTTTGACAATATATGAATAGAGTCCTTTACTTATATTGAGGATATGTTTTATTATAGTTATTTCATGTCTTTGGTTTATTAATTGTCATTTCTTCATTTCGGACATTGTGTATCTAGATTTAATTCACAATCAGGTTCTTCAAACTCGACTTGGCTTCTTTTAGAATTTAGTCTTTGCCGGCAGAATGTTGAAGTTTTCAGTGTTCGTGCTGGGGGAGGATCTGGTCCATTTAGGTCAAGTCCAGCTACCAATCATTCTGGACCATTTTGTAAGTAGCCAATAGGGTGAAGTGTTTGTATTATATTTTAGCAAATTGTGTATGAAAATCATAAGTAAACTTTAAGTGATCTACGGACCTTCGTCTGGTAATCATCTACGGATGATCTGCCTATCTTTCACATTGTAATTTCGCGAGTTAATAAATTGTTCTAATTTATTTCCGAGTTACTGTGTCTTTTATGTGGGATCCCTAAATATTTATTAGCCGGGGTATTTAGAGGTCCTTTCAAAGTGAAGGGACGTTAACAAAAACCCACATCTTATGCGGGACTCTAACCACACTTGACATTGACTTCAGTTTCTGCAGCGTTGCCTTAGCTGACCGAGCTACGCAGGGCAGCTCATCTACAGCGTAGATTCGAACTAACTCTGGGTAGCACGTTGCCCATTGAAAGATATTGTACTTGAGAATGAGTAATATCCTTACCTTGAGGCTTGACGCTGCTAACAGCTGATTGGTAGTTGACGTCAGCCAATGACAGGCAGGCGTGGTGTAACCTTGAGGCTTGACGCTGCCGACAGCTGATTGGTAGTTGACGTCAGCCAATGACAGGCAGGCATGGTGTAGGTCATCACGTCCTCGGTAGAAGCTGTAGCAGAAATAAAACGTGTTACAATAAGGGATCGTCACTCACTAAACATATATGGCATTATAAGATTTTTTTGTATTGGGTTTACCGACACACTGTAATGATAGCGAAGATCTATTGGCGGATATTATAGACCACATTGTTGGGCATTAGGATTTTGTTTTTAATTTATATTGGAATCACGTTTAAAACACATCATGGGCGTTGTAAACAATGTGTGACGATATTATAATTCAATTCAAATGAACTTGTTACATCATATTGTATCCCTATTTGATCATCTTTAGCCTTAATTTACAGCCAATCATAGTACGTCTATATGAACATTCCAACGTTTTTAACGTAAAAATCATTCTAAAAAAGGGTCAAACACGGTAACGCTGGAAATGACTCGATTGGTAATTTTATATTATATAGTGAAACCTCTATGCATCGTTTCTGGATCCATTGTTTTCCTGCTTGTATCGTTTATTTTGTCTCACCTCACTCCCATATAATCAATGCTAAATTTTCCTGCATGGATGGTTTAATTTACCTGGTCCCTTGAATAACGATGGATAGAGGTTTCACAGTATTGCTATTACTATGCACTATAATCATGACCGAGATATATTGGCGTCGGTGAATGAGGACTGATTATTTTTTTCTAATGCTGCTAACGACCCCACCAACAGCTAGGTTATACGGGGTCCGAATGAGCGGGTGATAATGCAACGATGAAGTGATGATAGGTGAGAGAACGTTTACAAAAACCCATACCTTATGCGGGACTCGAACCAACGCCCCACAGTGACTTCAGTTTCTGAAGCTGTGCCTCAGCTGACTGAGCTAACGAAAGCGGCGAGTGGAATGAAGTGACGGCAAAACAAGATGGGAGCTTTTTTTCATTACTAAGTGTTCGACAATGGAAAACGGTCGTGGCCTGTCAACGAACCATCCCAGTATTTAATGACAACTTGAGGAAACCAAAAACTACAATATAAAATGAAAACAAAGATTATCAACAGTCATTTAGGACTACTTGGTTCACTTACAGCGTATATTCGAACTAACTCTGGGTATGCACGTTGCCCATTGAAAGATATTGTGAAGCTTCACGAGTAATTGTACTTGATAATGAGTAATATTCTTACCTTGAGGATTGACGCTGCTGACAGCTGATTGGTAGTTGACGTCAGCCAATGACAGGGAGGCGTGGTGTAGCCTTGAGGCTTGACGCTGCTGACAGCTGATTGGTGGTTGACGTCAGCCAATGACAGGCAGGCGTGGTGTAGGTCATCACGTCCTCGGTACAAGCTGTAACAGAAATAAAACGTGTTACAATAAGGGATCGTCACTCACTAAACATATCTAGTATTATAGGATGTTATAGACCACATATTTGGACATTAGAACTAAGGTTTTAAAACGTTGATTCCAATATAAATTAAAAACAATCATAAGCAATGTAAAGAAGGTGTGATGATAAATATTCAATTGAAATTATTTTCTTAGGTAGGCTACATCATACTGTATTACTATTTCATCATCTCTAGCTAATAATTTGGAACTGATCACAGTACCGGTATATCAATATTTCAATGTTTTCAACATAAAAATCATTTCTAAAAGATCAAACACGGTAACGTTGGAAATGACAAGTTGATTCGGTAAATTCATCAAACTCGGTACCATACCTAACTTTACAAATTTTTCCCTAAAAATGATGATTTCTAATAGATAAACATCTATTCATTCGAAAAAAGGCACCTGACACAAAAAATATTATCCTCAAATTTAATAAACACTCCTAAACAGTATAAAATGACACGGAAATTGATCATCGGACATCTTGACCACTAACCCCAACCATTTGGTACCGAGTAACACAAAATTTAAAATTACCGTTGATTTTATATTAATTTTGCTTTTACAATGCACTGTACTGATGACCGAGATCTATTGGCGTCGGTGAATGAGGAATGAAGTGACGGCAAAACGAGATGGTAAGGAAGACTACCAGTAATTCAACTTGATAATGAGTAATATCCTTACCTTGAGGCTTGACGCTGCTGACAGCCGATTGGTAGTTGACGTCAGCCAATGACAGGTAGGCGTGGTGTAGATCATCACGTCCTCGGTACACGCTGTAACAGAAATAAAACGTGTTACAATAAGGGATCGTCACTCACTAAACATATCTGGCATTATAGGATATATATATATATATATAGGCCTATATATTTATATTGGGTTCAACGAATTCCACTTCACCCTCTACTTGTACCCTGCACGGTACTATAAACTCGAATATGCTGCATATTTGAGTGGGAAATATTACCAATTTGATGTTGATAGTTAAAAATTGAGCCTTGTGGAAACAAATTCCATTTTTACATTCTAGGGCCTACAACGACCCCACCAAGAACTAGGCTATTCGGGGGTACGAATGAGCAATTGGCAAAGATACTATGAAGTGATAAGTGAAGGGACGTTTACAATAACCACACTCAACATTGACTTCAGTTTCTGCAGCGGTGCCTTAGCTGACTGAGCTACGCAGGGCAGCTCATTCACAGCGTAGATTCGAACTAACTCTGGGTATGCACGTTGCCCATTTGAAGATATTGTAAAGCATCACGAGTAATTTTACTTGATAATGAGTAATATTCTTACCTTGAGGCTTGACGCTGCTAACAGCTGATTGGTGGTTGACGTCAGCCAATGACAGGCAGGCGTGGTGTAGGTTCATCACGTCCTAGGTAGAAGCTGTAACAGAAATAAAACGTGTTACAATAAGGGATCGTCACTCACTAAACATATATGGCATTATAGGATGTTATAGACCACATATTTGGACATTAGGAGTATTTTTTCAATTTATATTGGAATCAACATTTTAAAACCCATCATAAGCAATGTGAAGAAGGTGTGACGATGAATATTCAATTGAAATAAGTTTCTTAGGTACATCATATTGTATCACTATTTCTTCATCTCTAGCTAGTAGCTATAATTTGGAACTGATCACAGTACCGGTTTATCAATATTTCAATGTTTTCAACGTAAAAAATATTCTAAAAAGATCAAACACGCTAACGTTGGAAATGACAAGTTGATTCGGTAGATCCGTCATACTTGGTACCATCTGTAATTTTGCAAATTTTTCCCTAAAAATGATGTTTTCTGAGAGATAAACATCCATTCTTTCGAAAAAAGGCACCTGACACAAAAAATAGTATCCTAAAATTGAATAAACACTTCTAAAAAGTATGGAATGACACGGACATTGATCACAGCATCTTTGGAGGTGAGGGCACCAACCTAGACCACTAACCCCAACCATTTGGTACCGAGTAAAACCAAATTACCGTTGATTTTATATTCATTTTACTTTTACAATGCACTGTACTGATGACCGAGATCTATTGGCGTCGGTGAATGAGGAATGAAGTGATGGTAAGGAAGACTGCCAGTAATTGTACTTGATAATGAGTAATAATCTTACCTTGAGGATTGACGCTGCTGACAGCCGATTGGTAGTTGACGTCAGCCAATGACAGGCAGGCGTGGTGTAGGTTCATCACGTCCTCGGTACAAGCTGTAACAGAAATAAAACGTGTTACAATAAGGGATCGTCACTCACTAAACATATCTAGTATTATAGGATGTTATAGACCACATATTTGGACATTAGAACTAAGGTTTTAAAACGTTGATTCCAATATAAATTAAAAACAATCATAAGCAATGTAAAGAAGGTGTGATGATAAATATTCAATTGAAATTATTTTCTTAGGTAGGCTACATCATACTGTATTACTATTTCATCATCTCTAGCTAATAATTTGGAACTGATCACAGTACCGGTATATCAATATTTCAATGTTTTCAACATAAAAATCATTTCTAAAAGATCAAACACGGTAACGTTGGAAATGACAAGTTGATTCGGTAAATTCATCAAACTCGGTACCATACCTAACTTTACAAATTTTTCCCTAAAAATGATGATTTCTAATAGATAAACATCTATTCATTCGAAAAAAGGCACCTGACACAAAAAATATTATCCTCAAATTGAATAAACACTCCTAAACAGTATAAAATGACACGGAAATTGATCATCGGACATCTTGACCACTAACCCCAACCATTTGGTACCGAGTAACACAAAATTTAAAATTACCGTTGATTTTATATTAATTTTGTTTTTACAATGCACTCTACTGATGACTGAGATCTATTGGCGTCGGTGAATGAGGAATGAAGTGACAGCAAAACGAGATGGTAAGGAAGACTACCAGTAATACAACTTGATAATGAGTAATATCCTTACCTTGAGGCTTGACGCTGCTGACAGCCGATTGGTAGTTGACGTCAGCCAATGACGGGCAGGTGTAGTGTAGGTCCATCACGTCCTCGGTAGAAGCTGTAACAGAAATAAAACGTGTTACAATAAGGGATCGTCACCCACTAAACATATATGGCATTATAAGATGTTATAGACCACATATTTGGACATCAGGAGTATGTTTTTAATTTGTATTAGAATCAACATTTTAAAACCCATCATAAGCAATGTAAAGAAGGTGTGACGATAAATATTCAACTGAAATAAGTTTCTTAGGTACATCATATTGTATCACTATTTGATCATCTCTAGCTAGTAGCTATAATTTGGTACTGATCACAGTACCGGTATATCAATATTTCAATGTTTTCAACGAAAAAATCATTCTAAAAGGTCAAACACGGTAACGTTGGAAATGACAAGTTGATTTGGTAAATTCATCATACTTGGTACCATCCGTAATTTTGCAAATTTTTCCCTAAAAATGATGTTTTCTGAGAGATAAACATTCATTCATTCGAAAAAAAGGTACCTGACACAAAAAATATCATCCAAAGATTAAATAAACACTCCTAAAAAGTAAAAAATTACACCGTCATTGATCACAGCATCTTTGGAGGTGAGGGCACCAACCTTGACCACTAACCCCAACCATTTGGTACCGAGTAAAACCAAATTACCGTTGATTTTATATTCATTTTGCTTTTACAATGCACTCTACTGATGACCGAGATCTATTGGCGTCGGTGAATGAGGAATGAAGTGACGGCAAAACGAGATGGTAAGGAAGACTACCAGTAATTCAACTTGATAATGAGTAATATCCTTACCTTGAGGCTTGACGCTGCTGACAGCCGATTGGTAGTTGACGTCAGCCAATGACAGGTAGGCGTGGTGTAGATCATCACGTCCTCGGTACACGCTGTAACAGAAATAAAACGTGTTACAATAAGGGATCGTCACTCACTAAACATATCTGGCATTATAGGATATATATATATATATATATATATAGGCCTATATATTTATATTGGGTTCAACGAATTCCACTTCACCCTCTACTTGTACCCTGCACGGTACTATAAACTCGAATATGCTGCATATTTGAGTGGGAAATATTACCAATTTGATGTTGATAGTTAAAAATTGAGCCTTGTAGAAACAAATTCCATTTTTACATTTTAGGGCCTACAACGACCCCACCAAGAACTAGGCTATTCGGGGGTACGAATGAGCAATTGGCAAAGATACTATGAAGTGATAAGTGAAGGGACGTTTACAATAACCACACTCAACATTGACTTCAGTTTCTGCAGCGGTGCCTTAGCTGACTGAGCTACGCAGGGCAGCTCATTCACAGCGTAGATTCGAACTAACTCTGGGTATGCACGTTGCCCATTTGAAGATATTGTAAAGCATCACGAGTAATTGTACTTGATAATGAGTAATATTCTTACCTTGAGGCTTGACGCTGCTAACAGCTGATTGGTGGTTGACGTCAGCCAATGACAGGCAGGCGTGGTGTAACCTTGAGGATTGACGCTGCCGACAGCTGATTGGTAGTTGACGTTAGCCAATGTCGGGCAGGCGTGGTGTAACCTTGAGGATTGACGCTGCTGACAGCTGATTGGTAGTTGACGTCAGCCAATGACAGGCAGGCGTGGTGTAGGTCATCACGTACTCAGTACAAGCTGTAACAGAAATAAAACGTGTTACAATAAGGGATCGTCACTCACTAAACATATCTGGTATTATAGGATATATATATAGGCCTATATATATATACTGGGTTCAACGAATTCCACTTCACCCTCTACTTACACCCTGCACCGTACTATAAGCTCAAATATGCTGCATATTTGAGTGGGAAATATTATCAATTTGATGTTGATAATTAAAAATTGAGCCTTGTAGAAACAAATTCCATTTTTAAATTAGTACACTTAGGGCCTACAACGACCCCACCAAGAACTAGACTATTCGGGGGTACGAATGAGCAATTGGTAAAGATACTATGAAGTGATAAGTGAAGGGACGGTAACAAAAACCCACATCTTATACGGGACTCTAACCACACTTGACATTGACTTCAGTTTCTGCAGCGGTGCCTTAGCTGACTGAGCTACGCAGGGCAGCTCATTCACAGCGTAGATTCTAACTAACTCTGGGTATACACGTTGCCCATTTAAAGATATTGTAAAGCATCACGAGTAATTGTATTTTTTAATGAGTAATATCCTTACCTTGAGGCTTGACGCTTCCGACAGCTGATTGGTGGTTGACGTCAGCCAATGACAGGCAGGCGTAGTGCAGATCACCACGTCCTCGGTACAAGCTGTAACAGAAATAAAACGTGTTACAATAAGGGATCGTGACTCACTAAACATATCTGGCATTATAGGATATAGGCCTATATATATATATACTGGGTTCAACGAATTCCACTTCACCCTCTACTTACACCCTGCACCGTACTATAAGCTCAAATATGCTGCATATTTGAGTGGGAAATATTACCAATTTGATGTTGATAATTAAAAATTGAGCCTTGTAGAAACAAATTCCATTTTTACATTTTAGGGCCTACAACGACCCCACCAAGAACTAGGCTATTCGGGGGTACGAATGAGCAATTGGTAAAGACACTATGAAGTGATAAGTGAAGGGTCGTTTACAAAAACCCACATCTTATGCGGGACTCTAACAACACTTGACATTGACTTCAGTTTCTGCAGCGGTGCCTTAGCTGACCGAGCTACACAGGGCAGCTCATTTACAGCGTAGATTCGAACTAACTCTGGGTATGCACGTTGCCCATTGAAAGATTTTGTACTTGAGAATGAGTAATATTCTTACCTAGAATTGACGGTGCCGACAGCCGATGACAGGCAGGCGTGGTGTAGTAGGTCATCACGTCCTCGGTAGACACTGCAACAAAATAAAATGTGTTACAATAAGGGATCATCACCCACAAAACATATTATATTTATAGGATATTATAATGTTGCTGCTCAACGGTCCCTCCAACAACTAGGTTATGAAGGGGTAGGCCTAGGCCTACAAATGAGCAGGTGATGATGAAACGGAGAAGTGATAATGGGTGAAAGGACGTACAACACGTACAAAAACCCATGTCTTATGCAGGACTCAAACCCATGCCCAACTTGACTTCAGATTCTATCACAGAGTTCGTTAGTTGACTGAGGCAGGAGGACAGCAGGCTTCCATGTAGAGATCAAGCTAATAGGGGATCCTTTTCATTTTTAAATGTTGCTTAACGACCCCACCAACAGCTATAGGTTATATGGTGGTACGAATGAGCGGATGATAATGAAACGATGAAGAGATGATAGGTGAGAGGACGTTTACAGAAACCCATGCCTTATGCGGGACTCGAACCCCCGCCCAACGGTGACTTCAGTTACTACCGCTAGCGATAATTGACTTAGCCACCGGGGCAGAACATAATATGCTTTCAACTAGGCCTCCAGCAGATCTAGACCGAGCGTAACTACGCCTACCCTTGAATAATATCCTATTCATTCTAGGAATAGGCCTCAGCCTAGGCCCCTAACTGTTCTCCAATTTCGGAGTAGATCCTAATCTCTTATTTTTTGGGATCTAAAATATCTACATATCTGTAATCATTTAAAATATTCAAAAGTCGAAGATGAACTGTAAACCTTTATAATACACCTGCTCGGCATTTCAACATGAATAATTACCTCTAAAATAATGCAAACTTCGCTCAATGAACTTGTAATTTTTGCACGCCGGAAGTTCCAAACTCGTGCAACATTTTGAGGTTAAGTTGAATCATGACGAGAACAGGATGGCCACGGAGCTCCGAATATTTTTGGGTGTTCTTCCGGTTTCAATATGGCCTTGGTAAGTAGACGTACAAACAATCGGCCAGGATCAATATAGCCTGAAAAGTGAAACGGAAATGTACTGTTAACTTTTATTATTCAATGGTCAAGGCGCCAACGTTGACCACTAACTCCAAGCATTTAGTACCGAGTAACACAAAATTAACAATTTTATTTATAAATATAAAAAATATCAATGTGTCAAAAATATTTTTGATTTGAAAATCTATCTTACTTCTGCAACCAATACTTCTGATAATGTCAGTGATTATCGCTTGCCAAACGACCCCACCATCAGCTAGGTTATTTGGGGGCACGAATGAACGAATCACACTATTCCTTGCCTAATGCGGGACTCCACGTCCGACTTTATTATAATTTCCATGCCAACGCCTTGACTCATGGACGTAACTCCAAGCATTTAGTACCGAGTAACACAAAATTACAAATTTTATATATAAATATAAAAAATATCAATGTGTCAAAAATATTTTCGATTTGAAAGTCTATCTTACTTCTACTTCTGATAATGTCAGTGATTATCGTTCGCCAAACGACCCCACCAACAGCTAGGTTATTTGGGGGCACGAATGAACGAATCACACAACTCCTTGCCTAAAGCGGGACTCGAACCCACGCCCGACTTTATTATAATTTCCATCCCAACGTCTTGACTCATGGACGGGTGACTATAACCGGGTACTAGTATTGTGACCCTTGATATACTCTACTTTGTTTTTCTGTCCCTTGAAAATGTGGAAACAGTAGGCCTACTTCAATATAGCGTGCCTTGAATAGATTTGTGTCCAAGTTGAGAAACTGTACTTTAAAAATATCCAAGGTTTTTCTGTACTTTGTTTTTGTGACACTCGAATTGTATAAAGTGTACTTCAATATACTGTACTTCAAATTAACGTAGACCCAGTTGTGGATAGTGTCCCTTGATTTTGTGTACCCTGTATGAAAGCAGAACGAGCTCTCATGTGCAGAAAGTGTCTATTGATATTGTGTACTTTGATTTTCTGTCCCTCGTTTGTATGGCGTATGCTCACCACCCGATTTGAAATATTTGAACCTCTGCTTCTTAGGTGCTTCTCAATACGTCGCTGCTCTATAAGTTGTATATGTTTCCAGGGGTTTATAATGCCATCGAACCATAGTTTTATTGAACTGTACCGATTGGCGATTGGTCATGACTATAAAATGCAGTATATAAAAACTACGAATAATTGAATTTTGAAATATATAAAATCGAATGTATTATGAACCTCATTAAAATGAATCGGAACAACTTGAAAAAAATGAGAATATATAAATATATATATATTTGGATATGTATATTATTACAGGCTTTGGTAGTTACTATATTATCACGTGATCATAATTGTAGCATAGGCCCACTATTTGTTAGACTAGCTTCAGCGAGGATCCAATTTGACATACTGAAAAAAATTGGTGTTCGTTTTTTTTTCTTCTTTTTTTCATGTCATTTTGTCGGTTCTCCATAGGTCAAACAGCTACAGCTATTAACTTCAAACTTATTTTCATTATGGTTCTCATCCAACTTAGATCTGTATAGTTTTGTGGCATTATCGGGTGGTAACTTTTATTTTTATGAATTTTAGAAATTTCAAAAATATCCATTGAGGCCCATTAGGGCCGATTGATTAATTTGTTAAATGACTTACCGTATCATATTTTAATTATTCTTTGGGGTAGTAAGATCGCCCTCGACTTCACACCGTCAGACCCCTGTAGCTATCATGTATAGGCGATCTACGTGGCGTCGATAACGAACACAACGTTTCTACTTCTCCTTTATAGAACATCTCTCAAAAAATGAAAAAAAAAAAATAATATTGTGATCAAATGAATCCAAAAAAACAATATGATTTGACCTTTACCTATCATGCACAACCAAAACCATATATGCCCTGCAAATTATTGCTCTATTTGACGTCTATCTTGATTTTGCATTAGTATTCTATATTGTCGTTACTAGCCGCCACCGTCAAGGTTTCTAGCACTGGATATGATCGTCAGCAGGGAGAACATGTGAGAAGTCCAAGTTGCGTATCCATCGTAGATATAGCTTACTAGACAATATTTCTTGATTGTCCTTTGGAAGAACAAGATGTAGCCGTGTAAAAGCATTTGTAGGCCTATTCCTAATCTGCTATGAAACAAAAATTAATAGAATGTATGTATAAAACTTGCCTGAGGAGATACAAAAAGATCGTAACATGTCGTAAGTTTTAATTTATTATTAATGTTACTGTGATTTTCCCTTGGTGGTTATTTCCTTCAGAGTTAGTGGAAAAGGTAGCAGGAAACTTGAGTTAGTTCTCTTGTGAAACCTACCTCCCAGCACTCATGTCCAGTCCATTTTGGGTGTGCGTTTTTGTGCTCTGTCTTATGTTTTTCCTCCAACCTATACCCACTACATTATTTCTCAACGGTTTGTTCTTACCGTATTCGTCTTATTTGTTCAATTTGTTTGTTTTGTTTGTTCTGTTTGTTTGTTTAGTCTGTCTAAAATCTATGTGTTATGTATCTTTGTATTTTATGTAAAACCTATACTTATACTATGTAAAAGTCAAATAAAGGTGATTAACAACATATCACTAGCTTCTCCTACAATGTATCATCATCCGTCATCCATCTCTCATATCGTGCATCACATAAATATATTCTTTAAATCAAGTCCTACTTTCCAATAATATAAATAAAATCAGGTTATTTGAATGAGTACATCATTAAATCAAGTACACACTGTCTTTTATTACAGTATTTAAGGTGAACGTGCACAAACAATAGACAGTATTGTTACGTACGGAAGTTACATTTTCCCTCAATCTAGATTTGAACTAGGGTTGACGTTCGGTCCTATATTGCCGCTCAATTCGACGTCGATTCAATATTCGATTCGATATTTTTGGGCTGCGATTCGATATCGAATTGGAATTTCCAGTATTCGATAAAGTCTGTATCGAAAAAAATTGATCGAACTTGATTTAAAAACGGTAAATGATTGAAATAATATGCCGCTGCCCGAGAATTTAGTATTTGGAACGAAGGAACCTTCGGAACGGGCTTCTCCTATACCATACGTAAAAAAACTCTGGCACTGTTCTGTTTATTGAATGTTACAGTAATATATTGCTATGCAGTATTTTCAATATTGATGGAAAATTGATAATTCCAATATATTTTGATTAATTTTCGTTATTAAAATGTTGGTATTGAAGTCGAATTTTCTATCGAATGGCAACCCTAATTTATACTACGTATAACTTGAATAAAATCTATAGAGATTTTTTTTTTTTTTTTACTGTAGCACTTGGTGCCACTGTAGGCTTCTGGTGTAACAAATAAATAACATAAAACATTACGATACAATAATATTGAAATAAAGCATTTTGAATTGCTACAATCTCATGCGGCAATAATAATAATTGTCGGCCCAGTAGCTACTAGATTAATAATCGACTTTGTTCCATCTAGAACATGGTTTAAATTTAATTTAAACTTTATAAACTTAGTCTTAAAATATATGTTCCGCCTAAAACGTTTAAATCACTCGAGTTTGGCGTCGTTTCCATCAATGATCGAGGCAAATCCGAACTATCCAACCACGTAATAAATATTTCTGTTCAACGTCATTGGTCGTAATTCAAACTCGATTGGCGTGAATTATCATCGCAAATTCCGAAGCTCTTACGTTGTTTCAAGGCTGAACAATAACCGGGCCTTACCTGTCGCAACGTCGTAAAATCAAAACTGAATACATCAGAACTACGCTACTCTCAAAATGAACATTATAGTATTTTCACGAACTCTTGTTTTCAGTCTTAGACGTCGAATACAAGCCCAACTTGACGGCAACGTCCCTCGGTCGCTGCCGTTGTTCGACTCGGGTGGGAAAAGGGTCGTACGTTCCGCTCGGCGATCGGGTGGGACTTTTCAACATCGACGTAAACCCGACAGGACAAAACTTCGGGGATAGTTTTTCGGGGGATTCGGTTTTGGGCGATTGCGTTTTGGAATATTCAATATCTGTCGGGATTTCGTCGGATTTGCTTTCGGATTTCCGAACAGAAGAAACTGTTTCGGCAGTAAGCGATTCAGATTTAGACGATAATGTTTTCGGGTATTTGAAATCTGTTGAATCTTCAAAGGATAGGCATTTAGTGTCCGATTCCTGTGCTAGTCTTTCAGAATATTTATAATCTTTCAAACTATTATCGGAGTTGGACTTGGTTTCAGATTCGCGAAGAGCGGAAACATTTTCAAGCGAAAACAAAGTGGGCGTACTCTTAATACAATCTTTCCCATTAATCTCACTTCCGTTCGAATGTAGATGAGACTTGAAATCAAAATAAGTACGATCGTTCGTCGGCGAATACGCCGGTTTCAAATCGTCCGGAGTTTCGACCGGAATTTCAGTTCCGCTCTCTTTCAAGGTTCTAGGAATAGAATCCGACTTCGATTCGAGAGAAAAACCAAGCGGACGGATCGGGCAATCGGACGAGAATTCCGACTGCTCGTAAGAAGATTTAGGCAAAGTTTTATCACTAAGAGAAGAAGTAGTTATACCGCAAGAAATCTCGGCAATATTATCAGTTCCCTCCGTCCCTGAAACTTTAATATCCATTAAGTCTATTTTAGAAATATTGTTAGATTTAGATGAAACTGGACTAGCGTCAACATTATACGATTTAGTAAACGGAGCGTAGGTTAAGGTATTATCGGGAGAGAGTTGTAAATGATTCTGAAAAAGTTGTTCCGCTTCGGGATAAACACCTAGAGGACTTATCGGAGAGAGTTCGGTGGCGTAAGACTTGAATCTAATCGAAGAGAAATCTAAAACGTGTCCCGGTTCGTCTCTAGACGTCGCTCGCTCCAGACTCGGAAAATGTTTCGTCAGACTGTTTCTATTCCTCAAAGGACACGGTTCCGAATCGGGCGAGCGACCTCTCGTCGCGTCACTGGCACTGTAATCGTCGATCACCACCGTCGTCGACGTCAAAGACACGTTGCGGTCGTCAGCGTCGGCTCCGTCGCAGTACGTCGCGTAATCAAACTTGAAACTCGTAGGCTCGGAATCGTTGGCAAGGTACGACGAGTCTTCGTTCGACTCGCATCCGATCGCGACGTCGTGGTCGACGGCTTCGAGCAGGTCGGTCGCCGAGCCTCCAAGTTTCGTAACGTCGATCGCGTTCGCCTCGTCCTCGGACGTCGCGTTTGTGTCGTTCGAACTTATTTCCGAGAGCATGCTCGCCCGTCTGCCTTTGCAGATGCCGGTGATGTGAGAAAGTATCTCGGAGTTTTCCGTTATCAGCTGTATAGCGCGCTCGCTGTTCCTCCGTCCGTAGTTGCCGCCCGATGCTCCGGTCGAGTTGAGATCGGTCAAGCTTGGATCGCGCTCCACCGTCGTGGCTTGCACGTAGTTGATGTCGTCTCGGGAGTCCACGGCATCCTCTTCGAACGAGAATCTTTTCGTTATTGAAATACCGGTATCATCCACGTCGCAATCGCACGAACCTGGTGACGTTGTTTCCATCGTGACAGAATTGTTGTAATCATCAAAATTTTCCGTCGAAACACTAGCACTTACGATTATCTCCGGGGTCACTGATCGAACGTTCTGATCACATTTATAATGTCTTGGCGATTTTAATTCGGTATCGGGACTTTTGATGGAATCAACAAATTTTTCTGTCGAGTTACTGGCACTTACTATTATTTCCGAAGTCTTCGTTCGATTGTTTTGATCATAATCATACAGGTCTGAGGATTTCAATTCCCTTCCAATGAATGTATTGTAATCGTTCAGCTTATCCGCAGAGACGCTGGTGCTTACAATTAGTTCTGGCGTCTTTGCTTGATTAAAATCATACAATCCTGTTGATTTTGATTCCTTTTCGCCGATTCCTTCGAAATTGTCCAACTTCTCTGCGGACACGCTGTTGCTAACGACGACTTCTGGCGACTTGACTTTGCACTCTTGGAACAAAACAGCCTCGCTAGCTTTACTGAGACTGGACACGGTCGATCCCAGATCAAGAGACAGCTGACTCACGAGTTCTCGCAAAATATCGTGTCTCTCCTGGACTTCGTTCATCTCGACGTCTTCCCGTTTCTCCGCAACGTCAGTCAGGATATCACATTGTTCCACGCTCTTCCCCTCCGAGTCCTCGAGAAAATTCAGCGGACTCGGCGACGACTTTCTCCGTTCGCGAACGAAATTATCGAAACTGTCGTTCAGATCCATCGCTTCTTCTTCCTCCTTCTCCAAGCTCTCTTCGGACGTGCTCTTCACGTCTTTCTCGTTGTCTAAACTGTACTCGGAGCTGCTCTCGCGTACCATCTCCCCTCTCCCTCCAATCTCCTTCTCGCCCTTCTCCAAACTGTAATCCGACGAGCTTTTCCGTCCCTCCTTCAAACTCTCCTCGGAACCTCTCCTCCCTTTCTCATCTGTCTTCTCATCTTTCTCCGAACTATAATCTGACGAGCTTTTCCGTCCCTCCTTGGAGCCCCCCTCCGAACCGCTCCTCCCCCCCTCGTTCTCTTCCGCGACGGGCGAAACTGTGCCGATCCCCGTCGACCTCCTATCGTCGCACGCCTCGCTCGTGCTGTTTTGTTCCTCCGAGTCGAAGTCGCTCATTCGGTCGGGCTCGTCGTCGCACAGTTCCGTCGAGGTGCTTGCGCTGTCGTCGTCGGGCGCTTCCGACGTCTCTTCGACTTCCTCCTCGGGCTTGGACGGCTCGGCCGGGATCGACTCCTCGCTGGCGATGCTCGAACTGCGCTGCTTCTTGCGGCACGACGTGTCCTTCCAGTGGAGCGTCTCGCCGGTCGACGGCTGCGGACAGCTGACCTGTTGCTTGGAGGTCACCAGGTGGCCTGGAAGAAGAAGAAGTTCTGAAGTTATTGGCGACTTGCAATCCTATCAATACGTTAAATGACTGGTTTTGTTTTTACAAGAGACATAACTTTCAGGATTGTCGTTGAAATTTGCCTCAGTAAGATGCTTGTTCGAATTTAGTATTTTATCTGTCTTTTTAGCCTTATACATTTCATTTATATATCTCACTTCAGAAACAGTTTATGAAATTTATAGAAAATTACTCAGCATTGAAATTCATTCGATGATAGAATTTAGGAAACAATGATTTTATTTGACTGAAGGATGTACCACCATCTACAACACCAATTCTTTCGAACAAATTATTCTTGGTACAGTATCTACAAATTCTGAAAATAATTTCTCTGTGATGCAAAGTACGTC
>OU015474.1:4849294-4869966 GCA_907164805.1 Brachyptera putata
ATAATTAAAAAAATACTCAACAAGAGGCCGACTATACAGAATCAACGTATCCCGAATGACGGTTCACGCCTAGCTACTGGCACCAATCAAAATCGACTTAACCATCTCATTCTATAGTTATAGACCAATGTTTAGTGATAACCTTTCAGTCTGTTAATGATGGGAAGGACCCGGTCGTTGCCCAATATAGGATCCTTCATGTTCACTTCCATGGCTGAGAAAAACCAAACCATGAAGCACGGATGTCAGGATAACGGGAATCGAATCTCAGTCTACTGAATAACGCTTCAACGCGCTAGTGATTGTTCCACCCTTCTCGGTAAATAAGTTTCCGTATAGGGTTCAGTGAACTAGGTAATTGAAATACCTTGCTGGATTACCCCAGACGTTAAAAGGGTGCACGGGGTTTATAAAATAGAGACATTTGTTTTTACTATTTTTTTCTAGTTTAGGAACTAGTGAGTGGATAAAAATAGATCAAACTCCAAGATAATTTTATGTTATACAATTAATATGACTTCTATTTTTGTAAATTCACTCAGTTTTAAGATAGAACGTCAATAAATACCAAGAATGAGATGAAATTCATTGAAGTATCATCTAGAAATTGATTGAATCCACAAAAAATAGAATGTCACATTAATAAAAGAGCATAAAATTATCTTGGAAGTTGATATACAATCGATGCAATGACACTGGTTCGTGAACATGAAAAAAAATAGTAAAGATAAATTTCTCTATTTTTATAAGCACCATGCATGCACCCCCTTAAAGATTTTAACCCCAGGATAGTGGAAGAATCGGAAGCAAGTGTATTCTTCTACAAACAAAATAAAAATAATCTTTCTCTTGAAAGTTTTTATAATGCGAGGTTGGTATACTTTTTATAACTATACTTGAATCCCAAGCTAACCAACTGTACCAAACTAGATAAAAAAAAACTAGGCTATGCTTGAATATTCTTTTATCTATGGATTATATCTTTCGATTTGCGATAAAACAACTTAAGTAGGAAGTAGCAGCCTCTATACAATACAGTCCTCTATACATTAACCAGTGCGGAAGTTGATATTTTTAATGGCGCTTAAAGACCTCAATAACTTCCAGGTTATATGGGGGTAGGATTGAGCTCAGGGGATGGTAAATTATGAATTACCCAGAAGTAAATTGGAGGTTTAAATATACCCAAAATTTTTGGGGTTTATTGAACTCAAAAAGCAAATTTATTCAGTTTTTTAACCCAATTGTTTTATTTTACGAGCTACGGGGGAAAAGTTTTTTTGTTGATGTTACAAAAACCCCAAATTTAATATAAACTAAAATTGGACGTTTGACATTAGTAAATTTTTCGTCTTCAAAGACAATCGAATTAAAGGAGCTTCTACAAAGATAAATTTTTTTCATAAAAATTCGTTTTTTTCAATTTTTTGGCCTTTTAAATTTAAATTTTGAGTTCATAATTCCCCCCCCTTTTTTATTGGTAAATCCCTAATTTAATTTGAGGGGGTTAAAAATCCCCCTTGTGGTCCCCCTTCCCAAATGATCCGTTTTCATCTATAGCCGTAATTGGGAAACAATCTTTTTGTACCCGTATAGATGTTTTTAATTTTTAAAAAAATAAAATTTTAAATATGGACTTAAATTTTTTTTTGGGGTTTCCCAAAAATATTCAAAAAGTCAATTTAGTTTTTTTAAGGAAAAAGTAAGAAAGGGTTACCTTGGGGGGTTGTTCCCCATCGCTATTTTATTTGGGTTAAATTTTCCCTTCCAATCTGTTTGGGAAAAATTAAAAATTGTCCAAACCAAAAATTTTGGGAAACTTTTGATTAAATACTTTCTTTTCCGTTTGTTTGTTTAAATTTTCATTTACACGAAAAATTTTGAAGCCCAACCACAAAAAAAAATTTGGAAACCTTTGCCTAAAAGGACGAATCCCCCAAAAAATATTACTTTAAAATCAAAATTAAACCCAAAAATTAAAATAAAAAAAATCTAAAAAACGACGTGTTCCCAATATTGCCACGTAACTTCCCGTAACAAAAAAACCACTCCAACAAAATTTTATTTTGGGCAAAAAAAACAAGCTTCGCTCTAAAAAATTTTTCTTCACGCTATTTTTGGTACAATTTTACCCGATTAAAAATTTAAAACCTTAATATCCAATCCCAACCAACTAAACCCAGCTCGAGAAAAAAACACAGGGAGACAAAAATGTTGAAGTTGGTGGGTTTTTAATTTATTGAAGCGCATTAAAAGGGGTGAGTTGTGAAAATCTTAACAGTGTTCTGAAGAAAAATTTAAAAAGGGGGGAAAAATTTTATGAGAAAGTTTATGTTTAAGAGAAACATGGAAGTAGATTTAACAAAAAACGAATTTTTTGTGTTTAGGGTCTATTTTTGAAAAAATTAAATACAAAATTAAAAATATAAAAATAAAACCCAAAATTATAACCTGGGGGAAAAAAATCCTTTTCAAAAAAATTCCTTTAAAACGGGCCCCAGTAATTTCCCAATTTTTTTTTACTAAAGGTTTTTTTAAAGGGAGGTCAAAAACCCGGGGCCCTTTAAATTTAATTAAAACCGGGAAAAACGAACAGCCCGGGGAAAATTTGTTTTTGGTATTAATTGTGAGAATTGTTTAAAAAGAAGCATCAAAAAACAATAAAAAAAAAAACCCTTTTGGCCAGGGGGATTCATGTGAAACTTTTTTTGAAAAAATCATTAAATCTGTTCTTTTGAACCCAAAGTTCGAAAAATAGTAATTTTTGGTTTTACTGGAAAAAAATTTTTGGTTTAGGGGTTTTTGTTTTTTTTTACACGGTCATCCTAAACAATTTGGGCCCTAATTTTGAAAGTCACGGCCATCTGGATAAATTTTTTACCAGGGGGATGATTTTTATTGAAACGGAATAAAGGGGTTTTTAAAAGAAATTTTTCGAGATGACAAACCAAATTTAAGAAAGTAAGGGGGAAAGGGCCCCCGTTTTTGGGGATTTAAAACCCAATAGTGGGAAGGGGGATAGTGTAAGTACGGAAAACCTTTGCCGAAAAATTGAATGAAATTTTTGTGGTATGAATGTGGTTGGAGAAAAAGGTAAAGGGAAAGAGCAATCCACGGCTGTTCAAAAAAAAAGTTCGCAATGGGGCATATAGGGTGAAAATATAATTCTGCACAGTCCCGTGTTTTTCAAAGTGTCCCAAACCCTTAAAGTGGAGTTTGGGGAAAGTCCCGGGGAAAGGAAAAAAGAAAAAAAGGGAAAGCATGTATTGGGGGAAAAGAAAAACTTTAAAACAAGGAAAAAACAAAATACCCCAAAAAATTTTATTTTTAAAGGAGGGGGGAAAACAAGGGGAAAAAATTGAAAAAAGGGGAAATATCCCAAAACAAAAAATTTTAATTTTTTGAGAATTATGAATAACGAAAAAGCCAGACCGGGGAAGAATATAAACGCAGGGGAAACGAAATTGAATTTTTATTCCAAAGAAGAAATAAAAGCCCCAAAAATGAACAAAAAATTTGGGGAAGTCGAGTTTAAAACTTTTTTAGATTAAAAAGGAAAGTAAACAAATCCCAAAAAGAATATTGTATTTGCTGGGAAGTCGATTGTTCGGGGAAACAAGCGTGGGCACGGGACCAGTGTAGAGTGGTGTGAGCCCGGGAATTGGGTTTTCAAAAATGGGGAGAGTGGGGGAGAAATAAGAAAAAAAAAGAAGCCCCGAGGGAAAGGATTTTTTCTGATCGTGGGGAAAAATTTTTTAAAGAGATGAGAAAAGAGGGGAGGGAACAAGAAAAGAACAAAGGAATGAAGGTTTTTGATTAAAGGTTTGGGGAAAAAGAATTTCGGAGAAGTCAGTTGCAGTTATTTGGGATTAAAACAGAAAAGATGAAAAAAGAGAGCTTATTGATAAGTAAACGTGCTACGGGGGCGATTGTGCATCAGAAACGAGGGGGTGTACATTGATTCTAACTTTTGGGGTCCCCTAAAGAACTTTTGAAGGGGGCCGGGGTACTTTAAAAAAATTGGGAGCAGGGGAAACTGGAAAACGAGGGAAGAGTCCCGAAAAGATGAAAAAACCCAGCTAGCTTAGACTAAATCGATTGAAAGTACAAAATAAGGTAGGCCTAGGAAATGTATGGAAAGGGGCCCAAATCAAAAACAGAAAAATTTTGGGAGGGAGTAAAAAATACATTAAAAAAAAACATTATTTAATTGCAAAAAGTATATCCCAAAAAAACTCGACAAATTTAAAGAAAGTAGAAAAGCCCCATTTAAAAATCCCATTTTTTCCGTATTTGGTGGAAACCTGGCGGACAAAGGCCCACACCGAAAAAGAGATAGGGGTTGGGGGGTTTACAGCTTTTTAAAAGAGACAGAAATGACAGGGGGGGGGTTTTTGCTGGAAAAAAGGGGTTAAATTGGGAAAATCTTGTGGTTTAAAGGGAAGCGTAATTTAAGGGAAAAAAAAAAATTTAAGTTCGGAACGAAATGTTTATAATAATTGGGGATATGGGCCCCAAATTCTAATAATGATTTTCTTTCAAGATTGGGAAAAGATGGTGAAAGTGCTAAAAAAAGGAATGTAATTGTGGGGGGGACTTGAATTTACCGGGAAAAAATTTGGGGGAAGAGGGACTTTTAGGAATTTAACAGAATGGGAAGGGCAAAAACTTTTTTATAAATAATTTTTTAAAGGTTTTGTGCAAACTTTTACGGGGGGTTTACTAGATTAACTAGGACAGGTATTAAAAACCCTTTTGGACTTTACCCCTAGTCAGACCCCCGGGAAAAAGGGTTTAAAGAACTACGGGAGTTGGTACTTGCCCTAAAAATTCCAACATTTAAAATTTTAATTGAAAATAGAGAAAAAGATAAAAAAAGGGTACAAAAAGAATTTCGGGGTTCTAAAAAAAGGCGGAAAACCAAACAAAATTGGGTTACATTTAAATTATTGGAGGAATTACGGATTGGGAAAAGGGGGGATATAGACAAAAAGGGGCCACTTTCAAAAAATTTTTTAAACCTATTGAAAAGGGTTTTTCCCAATAAATCATATCTAAAAGGTAAGATCCAATCTATTAAAATAATCAATTAGAAAATTGAAAAGGAAAGCAAAAAAGGTTTCAAAAATTGAACAGAGGTAAAGGGGGGGAATATAGAAATGGGAAGGGAAAATTTCAGAAAGATCTGAATAAAAAAAAGAAAAGGGAAAAGGGATAGTTTCACGGGGTATGTTTGATGAGCGGACCGGGAAAAAATTTGGGAATAATAGTACAAGTCCTTTAAAAAATATTTAAAAGAGGAAAAAAACCAAATTCCCAAAAAACCCCTTTATTAAAAAAAAGGGAGGGGGTTTCATATAATACAAAAAAAAGGCATACGAAAAAATAATTATTTGGTAAAGTTTTTCAAAAACAGTTTTGAATGGGGGGAAAAACGAAGTAAGAATATAAAATTTTCCAATTTTTGGGAAGGGGGGGAAATAAAAAAAAATTTTCACAAAAACAGCAACCAAAAATATTGATAACTGAAAGAAATAAAGCCCCCGGTCACGATGGTTTAATAACAAATTATAAAGGGTTGGGGGGGAAAAAAATTTAAATACCGTATTAATTTTAAATTTTTTTTAAAAAATTCAATAGTTTCGGGAAATTTTGCCCGGGGAAACGGGAAAAAAAGCAATGATCACCCCAATACAAAAAGGGGGAAAAAAATAAAATTTTTGGGTAATTAAAAGACCAGTTACCCCCTAAAATCCTAAATATGAAAATTTTAGGGGAAAGGGTTTAATTGATAAAAAATAAAAATTAAATTTTTTGATAATAATGGGGGAAAATTTTTTGATGGACAACAGGTTTTCGTAAGGGTTACTCATTTTAACCCAACGAAAGGGATTCACGCGGGAAAAACTGTCGGATATTTTGGGAAACAGGGGGGGGGAAAAAATTCTCCCGTCTTTTTGGATTTTGAAAAGTTTTTAAAAGTCCCTTTCAAAAACCCTTCCCTGATTTCAAATTTTGAAACAAATAACAAAACATAGAGGATAAAAAGTTTGGGGGATCCTTCAAAAAAAGGTAGACCCCAAAAAAAGAAAAAAGTAGGTGAGAAATTTCGGATAGGGGAAAATTTATTTGGGGTCCCCCAAAAGGAAAGGAAATTTGGGCCCCCTTCTATTCAATATTTTTAAAACCCGATCTTAAAATGGAATTCAATAAAGAATTCTTTTTTTGTGATGACGGTGGTTATACCCCCAAATTGGGGTGGGGGGGGAAAAATCAGTTCCCAAGGAATTTGGACAAATTTAAAAAAGGGGGTTTAAAAAAAAAATTTTAAATGGGACAAAATTTTGGGGAAAAATTTAAAAGGGGTGCCTTCTCTAGCAGCAGTCCCCAAAAAAAGTGAATAAGATTTTTACAATGGGAATTTACATTGGGGAAAAGGAAAGCAAAAAATATCTTGGACTTTACATAAAAAAAACTTAGGGTGGGGGGAACATGTTGGGAAAATACCTCAAAAAAGGGAATAGGGCCCTTAAATTTTTTTATAGGCGTTAAAAAGGGGACGGGATAAAAATAAAAGAGAAGGCAACATGAGTCTGATTCGGCCAATGCTTGAAAATGCTATTTCGTCTGGGATCCCCCATGAATTGGGGCTAATAAGGCTTGGAGAAAGTCCCAAAGGGGTTTCGGGAAGAAGGTATTGGGGGGAGAGAAGCGCTGGGAAAATTATCAAGGAACATTTCGGGTGTGGTTTAAAAAAGTTTTAGGGAAAACCCCCGTAAAATGATTTGGGAAAAGGGGTGGGGAAAATTTGGGGGGAAAAAAGAAGCCAAAAGAAAGAAATTTTGCAAATTTTTTTTAGAGTCAAGAAAATTACGGATGGGATGAATTAAGAAAAAGAATTTGGGAAAGGGGTTCAAAGAAGTACAAGGGGGGGATAAGAAATGGAAAAATGGGAAAAAAAAAATAGAGAAGTAGGGAAATAGGGTTTTTTACAAAGAAGACGCCCGGGAAAGGAAAAAGAATTTGGGAAAAAGAAAACAAGAACATAACGAAATTGGGATTTTAAAAAGAGAGCTAAGAAAAAAAAGGAAATATAATTAAAACGAGAGTTTTAAATGTAATTTCTTTGGGAAGTAAAAAACCCTTACCACCCGTTTTTTTTGAAAAAATCTGTAATGAATAAATAAATATTAAATGACAATAAACCCTTTAAAATAAAATTCCCCTTTTAAATGGCCGTAACCCTTTTTTTGTATTTAGGTAAAGGTTCCTTTTAAAGGGGGGTCAGGGGGAAAGGGGCCCTTTAAAACCAAAACCTTTAAAAAGAAAATTTCCCCCAAATGGCCAGTAAAATTAAGTTGTATTTTGCTGAAGGTTTCTTTTTAAAAGGGGGGTCTGAGACCGGGCCCCTTTAAACAATACCCTTTAAAAAAGAATTCCCTTTAAATGGCCCTAACTTTAAAATTGTATTTGGGAAAAGGGTACTTTTAAAAGGGGGGTCTAAGGGCCGGGCCCTTTTTTTTTAAAACTTAATTAATCCTTCAAAAGAAATTCCCCTTTTAAAGGCCAAACAAGTTTTATTTTGCTGAAGGTTATTTTAAAGGGGGTTTATGGGGGGAACCGGGGCCCAATACAAATCTTTAAAATGAAAATTTCCCCTTAAAATGGCCAGTAAATTTAAGTTTATTTACTAAAGGTACTTTTTTAAAAGGGGGGTTTATAAGAACCCGGGGTTAATACAATACCTTCAAAGAAATTCCCCCCTGGCCAAGCCCTTTAAGTTTTATTTTGCAAAGGGGCCCCTTTTTTTAAAGGGGGGTAATAAACCCGGGGGCCCTTTAAAACAATTCCTTTGAAATGAAATTATTAACCCTTGGGTTTTTAAGTTTTTTTTATGGATTTAGCTGTTTTAAAATTTTTTTTTATTCTTATACCCTGAATAAAAATCCGATAAAAGGTTTAAAATTTTAAATTGAATCTCTAGAATCTTGGGAAAATTTTTTGTTAAACTTTTGAATAAATTTTGATACAATTTTAAAGGGTAAAAAAAAGTAAACTAAAAAACAAAATCATTTTTGGAGGAATTTTTGTTTCTGTGGTTAATTTTAAAAAAAAAATTAACCTAAAACCTTTCCCCGCGCTGATTTAACATTGATTTAATTTTTCTAAAAAAAAAAAGTTTTCAGAGTCGGGGTTGAGCCCCTACACCGAAAATGAGGCAACAAACTACCCCTACACCACAGAGACTATATTTCCAAAACCCATCAGACGTACAAATCTTGGCGTTCCATTTGGTCAATTTTTAAATTCCATTTTAAAAACCCATTACAGAAAAAAACTCGTTCGCGGGGGAATGGTTTTTGCAAAACCGACAAAAAAGGGTTTATTTCCTGTTACACCCGAAACTGGCCATTGGGTTTGATTTTCGATTTTTTTTTGGGGTTTTCGAAAATTTTGTTTAAAATTTTTTAGAAAAAGCGCGGGAGGTGGAAATTTTTTTTTTTTATTTTTTTAGACCCAAATTTAATTTTATGGTTTTTTTATGTTTTGAGAGGGGGGGGGGGGGAGGGGTTTATTTTTTTGGTTGGTTTTGGGGTTTTGGGTTTAATGGGCCCTTTTTGGGGGGGGTGCGGGGGGGGGGAATATGTTTTGGTTAGGGGGGGGGGAGGGGGGGGAAAAAACCCCCAAATAGGCCCCTGGCCCCCAGTGGGCTCCGGAATTTTACCCAACCAAAAATTATAATTTCTATAGAACCATTCCCTGTGACAGCAAATAAAAGACGTTTAAAACACTGGGATAACAGAAGACATAGGCTGTTTAAATTTTAACGAGGGCAACCCAAAACAGGGTTGTTTGGCGAGGTGGATGATTTATTGCTTTGAGGTGAGGAGAGAGAGAGAGAAAAGATGTTTTTTACGTGACTTGGGTGGGGAAATGAGAGAGAAAGAGAGAGAGAAACGAGAGCGACAGGGGGGGGTTGGGGGGAATATAAATTATATATGCAAAAAGAAAATAATAATAAATATATTAAAATAATATATGAAGGTTCATGTAAACATACAAAATTTTTTACTCGGCATATTTTAAGATTAACGGGAAAAAGTTTTTAAAAATATCGGTAAGGAAATTCCCCAAAGAAATGTTGCCTTTTCTCTCCTCTCTCTTCTTTATAATATATAATATTATATAATAATTTTTATATATAAAGTATATTATTTATATATATATATATTTTTTATTTTATTTAATTTTAATATAATTTTAATATAAAATATTATATAATATATATATATAATATATTTTATATAATTATAAAATAATAAAAGTATATAATATATAAAATATAAATAATATTTAAAATATATTTGAATATATATTTTATAATATATATATAATATATAATTTTATATTATATATATAAAATATATTAAATATATATTATTTATATAAAATAATATATAATATATTATATATAAATTATTAAAATAATATAAGAATTATTTATATTTATTATATATATATATATTTATATTATAATAATTATTTATAATAAACATTTTTATATATAATATATATTATATTTATATATTATATATATATATAAACCCTATAAAATTTTAACATGTTTTTAAAACGTTTTTCCTGAGACTATATTTAAGTTGGGCGACAAAAACTATTAACCCCGGAAAAAATCCGGGTTTTCGAAAATACCGCACCCAAATGACATTACAACCTTTGATTATGTTAAAAATGACATTCTTTAAAAAAGAACAAGATAAATTGGCTCGAAAACACTAAACTAGAAAAAAAAAAGGGGGTGAACACTAAAAAATCATACTAAAAGTTTACATGCACCCCGTGGTTAAAGCGCTCGCTTCACGTGATCCCGGGGGGAAAACGAGGGGAAAATTCCCAAACCCGTTTTGTCCCCGCCGCGGCTATCTTTTCAGGGGTTTTGGGTGGTTTTTTTTTGTAGCTAGGGAATGCCGGGGATGGTTTTTCCCACAATATAAAGGGCCGAAACCCCTTTTTTTTTTCCCACTATCCTTTCCCATTACCCAAGAAATTTCACCTCATCATTTTTCTCATTCATTAATCAATAGACCCATTAAAAAAGCGCTATTTATAAAAGGGGGTCCCTTAAAAACCCCAAAATAAAAAGAAAATGATATTTTCAATGTATTTTTAGCTTGGAAAAATATTAAAAAAATTTAATGTTTCTTGGGATAGAATTTCGATATCTCATAACCCTTTAGAAAATTTTACCAAAAAAAGATAACTTTCTAAATCGACCCCCTTTGTACCTTGGGCGGATACTTTCCCCTTTGACCAGTCGGAACCCAATTTTTTGATGGTTTTCAAAAGAGCAGGACGGGCCCCTCTGGGCCATCAGTAAGGGTTATTGGGTTTTTTTATATCTGGGCTTATGTGCCTGGGCAGACGGGGAAGTAGCTTGGCTCGCTGGTTTTATGCCCCCCAAAGATTTGCAGAGTAATTTTAATCCCCCCTCCCTTTTTCTCCCCATACGCCTCTTCCTCCTTCTGTCTATCTATCTCTCTCTTTTCTTAAACCTTTTCCCTATTTTTTTTTTTATTTTTTTTTTTTTTTATCCTTTGTCCTTCAAAATAAAAAATGGGGGTTTCCCCTTTTCCCCCCTTTTACCTATCTCTTCCTTTTTTAATTTCTCTCTCCTCTCATCTTTTGATTTTATCCTTCAACCCTTGGGAAACCCATCCTTTCCCCCTTTCCCACCCTTCTTTTTCCCCTATTTTTCCTTCTCCCCCTTTTAAAACCCCTTTCCCCTCCCCCCTCTATCTTTTCTGATCTTCAAATCCTCCTTCATCTTTGGGAAATATCGCTATTTTCTCCTCTTTTCCCTTTTTCCTCCTCTCTTCTTTTTTACCCCCCTATTTCCCGCTCCAAAATTTCCCACCCCTTTTAAATCTCTCTCCCTTCCCCCTAACTCCTGATCTTCCCCAAAACCCTTCTCATCTTGGAAAACCCCTTTTTTCCTCTTCTCTTCCTCCTGCTTCCCCCTTCCCCTCCTCTATTTTTTTTTTAAACCTCTTTTTAATTTTTATTCACCCATTTTAAAATTTTTTTCCCATTTTCCCATCTTTTCCTATCTTTAACCTTTTTTCCATCTTAAAAAAAGTTTTCCCCCTTAATAAGATTTAAAGTACCTTTATCATTAAAATTTTTTACAGGTTTTAAAATTTATTAGGTAGAATAAATTTAAGTTTTTAAAATATTTCCACCATTTTGAAGGTTATTTTTAAAATTGGAATTTTCCCCTTTAAAAGGAAAAATTGGGGTTTAAATTTTTACCTTAAAAATTTCATTAAAAAATGATTTTCCGTAAAATAAATTCCCCGGAAAACCCAAAGGGTTTAAATTTATAGGTAAAAAGGGTTTAAAAAGTTGAATGGTTAAGAATTTTTTTTTTAAAAGGTTTTTTAAAAAGGGAAAATTTTTAAAATTGGAAAAATGTAAAATTAAATCCCCCCCAAAACCCGTTAAATAAAATACCCTTTTTTCCCGTATTTTATTTTTGGGTATTTTTGGAAAATTTAAATTTTAAAAAGGGGAAAAATTAATATAATTCCCAAAAATTAAAAACTGATTAGGTAAACCTAAAGGGTAAATTTTAAATTAATAGGCAAAACCTTTTGCTTGGAGAACCCACAAAGAATGGGAAAAAAAAAAAAAAACCTTAAAAAGCACCATTTTTTTTTTCTTTAAAGGGTTTTTCAAATTAACCCCCAAAATTTTAAAAAAATTGGGGTAAAATTTAATAAACCCACGGAAAATTTTTTTTTTTTTTGAAAAAAAAAATTTTTTGGTTGAAAATTTGGCGTTCACAAATGTCTGATAAACTGGAGAAATTTTCACCTATACTTTCGGAAGACAAATAATTTGGGGTTAGTTTAAAAAAAAAAATTACTTTTTTTTTTTAATAAACATCAAAATTTGATACAAAATATAGATAAATATTTTGAAGTCCCCAAAAGGGGATCTTACCCCCCCAAAAAAAAAATTAAAATTTAATTTAAATTTAAAAATATATAAAATTTAACCAACTAAAAAAAAAATTCCCAAGTTTTAACAAAAAACATATACTGACACAAAGAGAAAATTTAAAAAACCAATCTACCCTCATACTGGCAATCGTCAAATTTACCGGTCCTTCTGTATCAAAGGGTGGGGGGAATATCGGACGGGTTTCCACAAAAAGGGGCCACGACCGTTTTTTCCCCTTGGGCCCAAGGTGAAAAACAAGACAGCGTTAATAAAAAAATTGAAGATTTTTCCCCCCAAATTTAAAATATTCCTTGTTTCATCCCTAAAATTTCACCAAATTTTCAGTGTTTTAAAATAATTTTAGTATTAATATTTTTGTTTTAACCCCAACCAGACAACCCTACCCTTTCACCTTTTTTTAAATTGAACAAAATAATTTTGGGACCTATCAGTTTTTTTTTAATAAAAACAAATATAAAACAATTTCTCAAAATTTTTATTTTATTTTCAGAATAAAGTTATAAACTTTGTTTTTACTTTGATTCTCCTTACCCCCCCAAAACTATTTTTTCTCCCGCTTTTTCTTTCGTGCATCCAAACGTGAAAGGGATCGAAAACACAGGAAACAAAAAAAGAAACAACAAACAAACAGAAGAGAAAAAGGGTTTGAGGGGAGGAAAAAAACGAAACAGATTGCGTTATTTTGACAAGGAAATTGGAAAAAAGGTGATAAAAAAAAAAAATCATCGCAATATTTTTAGTTGGTGAAAAATTGGTTTTGAGGAAACGTCAGAAGTTTGGAATAATTTCCTAGTGGTTCATTTTTTTCAGGGGTTCTTTAGGGGCTGGAAACCAACAGGGGGGGGACGGGAAGGAATTAGTTTGCCTTTTCTACTTTTCTAGCATTTTTTGTCGTAAAAATTTTTAGTATTTTAATTAAGGTTTTTGTGACTTTTTTCCGATAATTCTAGTGTTTCTTTCTAGGATTTGTTTTAGTGACTTTTTTTATTTTAATCTGGCTTTTTTTATAGTGATTTTTTTCTAGGGACTTTTTCAAATTTCCTTATTTTAAAATTTATTCTATTTAGTTTTTTTCCCGGGCTATTTTAGTAATTATTTTTCGTAATATATCCCCTTATTTTTTTTCTATTTTTTCAGGACTTTTGTCCAAATTATCCTAGGAATTTTTTATAGGATTTTTCTAGGCTTTTTTCGGTTTTTTTTCTAGGATTATTTTAATGACTTTATTTCTGTAATTTATTTGTGTAATATATTCAGTGGGCCCCCCATTTCTAATTTAAATTTTGGACTTTTTTTCTGGGCCTTTTTTTAGGGTTATTCATTCCATTTCATAGTGTCTTATTTCCTTTGACTCATTCTATTTTTTACTTTTAAATTTTATTTCTAGTAACTTCATCCCCGGGACTTATTTTTTGAAGTCTCTTGGTATCTTTTCCCGTTACTTGTTTCTATTTTCTTCTATGTCCCTTTTCTGCACTTTTTCCAAATCACTTTCTATCGTTTGTTTTTGAGGATTTTTTTTATTTTTATAGTCCTTTCATGCCTTTTTGTGGTTGATTTAACCTTTTTTTTTTGCTAGTCCCCTTTTTATCCGTATCTACTTAAATAAAAAGACCAAAATTTTTAATTTACCCCAAATCACCTCTGATTTCCTTATTTTTCCAAGTGGGCGTTTTTAGTCGCAAGAGTTCAAAAAAAGAAAATCAGGAAATTTTCCAGCACACACACGCACCCCCCCCCCCCTCCCCCCCCCCCTACACACACAGGGAAGGAAATTTTGGTAAGAGTTCAGGGCGATTTTGGGATATCGTTTTTGGGTAACTTTTTAACGGTAGAGATATCGAATTTTCATAAAAAGTGAAAATAGAATTTTAATACCTTTAATGGTATAAGTAAAAGTTTAATCACTGTAAATTTTCAAAGTTACGCCAAAAAAATAATTTTTTCCCAACGTAAACGCGTGAAACTAATCAAATAAGTAATAAATATTATTTACACCACCTAGAAGGTATTGAAAATACTGTGTTCACTTTTTGACGAGCTTTTTGCGAGGATTCAATTTAACATACCGTACTGATTTTTTTTTTTTTTTTTTTTTTTTTTCTCGTTTTTTGTCGGTTTCTCCACAGGTTAAACGGGGTACAGCTATCAACTTCGAATTTTTTCAATTGGTTCCTCTCTAACTTAGATTTTATAGTTTTTTTACATTCGGGGGGTAACTTTTTTTTTTTGAATTTTAGAAATTTCAAAAATACCTTTAGAAAAATTCCGAAAAAAGAGGAAAATTTTTATTTTCTACAAAATAAATTTGCGTTTAAATGAATTACATTTTGATAAAGTTCTAAAAATTTCGCTTATCGGGTTAGCCATTTGAAGAAAATCTTAAATGTGCCCAAATTGGTACCACTCGAAGCAGTTTTACCCATTTTTACCCATACTATTACTACTATCCGCTCGTCAACAACGCATATATGGCGTTTTCCTAGTTATCAGAATTCGATATCTCATATCGAACATAAAAACTGATATTCATTAATCGACTCCTATGGACTCTTAAAGTCGTCTCAGTCAACGTTTTGAAAGTGTTTGTGAAAGCGAGAATATTTTGTTGAAGCAAGCCACGTAGGACCAATGAATAAAGGAACCAAGGTCCTGCGGACATTTTACACTGATACCAACTTTAATACAGAGTTAATGTAAACTAAACAAACTTCATAAAGTTATACAAGATAAACCGATACTTGATTAGTTTTTTTTTTTTTAATTTACAGACTTGCGTTCGTGTGGTATTTTGCATATTGACTAATAATTTGTTAATTTATGTTTAACTGGAGTATGTAGAAAACTGCTCGTAACAATGCGTGAGAAAAACGAATAATATTAGGGGTAATTGGCAATTGGAACATTTATGAGCTCTCAAAGGACATCACAACCCTGAAACTAGATTTCAAGAAGGTTCATGCACGGTGGTTATAAACATAGAGAAATTACACTTCACTATTGTTTCTTCTCTCCAGTTCACATCTCCAAGATAATTTTGTGCTCATTAATTTATATGACATTTTATTTCAGTGAATTCAATCAGATTTAACATATTACGTCAGTGAAAAGAAAAAATATTATTTAATCCATTGACGTATTTTCTCAAACCTGACTGAATTCACAAAAATAAAATGTTATACTAATTAAAGAGCATGAAATTATCTCGTCATTATTAATTGAGATGTAGTTTTAGGGTTGTGATATCCTTTAAGATCTTAACTATATATATATAAATATATATATATATATATATATATATATATATATAGTCTAGCACGTGGTATATCAGATCGATCTCTCGTATCCTCGATAAGTGACGTCATCGTTTGTGATTTCGACCTCTGACCTCCAGGCATGACAGCGTCGTCCGCATTCTAGACACGACCTGTCGACTGGGAATAACAGTCGAAAGAAGGACGGAATGTGTTAGCATAACTTAGTGCACGTACTATCATTGACGTACTATATACTCGGCACCGCTGCAGAAACTAAACTCACAGGTGTGGCGTGAGTTCGAGTCCCGCATAAGGCTCGGTTTTTTCACTCATCCACATTAGCAATTTAGATTAACGATCAAAGAATTAATTGATTAATTTAGGTTGTTAATATAGAAATGATTGATCTAAGATTAGACGTTGGATTATGGAGTCATTCCACCGTGTCGCGTAAGAATGCATGGACTAGATATTCTGAGGGCGTCGTTGGGTCATTGTAATAATTTGTGGTAAATTATTAAAAATGACAGCTTGTTAATGTTGTAAATTGTGGTAAATTTGTTAAAAATGACAGCTTGTTGAATGTTGGTAAATTTGTGGTAAATTTGTAATATCGAAGTTGAATGTGATCGATTGCGAGAGATAATAGCTCGGATCCAAGACAGATTAGGAGGATTCCGCGACAAGAATGCATCCTACACTAACCATCACTTCAAAGTTTCATTATCATCTGATCGTTCGTACCCCCGTATAACCTAGCTGTTGGTGGGGTCGTTAAGGAGGTGCATGCACGGTAATCTAAAAATAGATAAATTCATCTTTATCATTTATTTCTATGTTCACTAACCAGTGTCATTGAATAAAAAGTACATTACTCCAAGATAATTTTATGTTCTCAATTAATTTGATATTTTATTTCTAAGCATTCAATCGTTTTAAGATAATACGTCAATGAATTTAATCATATTCTTGGTATTCACTGACGTATTATCTTAAAACTGATTGAATTTAAAAACAATAATGTCATACCAAAAATATTATTAAATTCGTTGACGTATTATCTTAAAACTGATTGAATTCACAAAAATATAATGTCATAATAATAAAGAGCAGAAAATACCTTGGAGATGATATACTTTTCATTCAATTCCATTGGTTCATGAAAAAAAATAATGAATTTCTCCAGGACCATGCATGCACCCTCTTAATGACAGAGGGAAACCACGATGCGGTTTTATCAGAACTGTCGCACCTGACAGGGATCGAACCCCGGCCGGTTATTACTCTTCTCATTCGTCCTTATACAACAAAAACAAATTGTCACGACCCCTAGCAATAAAACCATTCGAAACGGTGCGAAGGGGTTAAAGTTGAACAACCGCGGGAAAACTTGGCAATATTCCAAGATGGCGGATGGTATATTCGTTACGATGACGTCATGCTGGAAGTGTGTGATGAGGGGGATTGGGGGGGGGGGGTGGAAGGGGGTAGAGGAGGAGAATCACAAAAACAACTGACCACCAGTGATTGATGATAGAACTAAAGGGATACGTATTTTTGGATTTCACTACTAACACCCCTTTCCCCCTCCCCCCCCCCCAATTGGGTGTGACGGGTGAAATTGAACAAAAACAAGAACGTATGGAGGGGTAAAAAGTTTTATTAACTAAAAACAAAAAAAATATCAGAGTGTGTATGCCAAGGCATGTTTTTTCCATTCGGATTTGTATAAAATGATTTAATAATTTGTTGGATTCTGTGAATTGTATGCCTTCTGTAATAAATCTAATGAGAAGTTTTTTTTAATTTCATGAGGTATTACACATGACTAATATAATTTGTGAGAATTAATTGGATGAAAAACAATTCTGGCTCTTCAAGGAATATTAATTTATTGAATGGAATATGTTTTTGATGTGATATGAGTTAGATTGTTTACTGGTAGAGTGAGTAACGAAAATAAGTTGACTAAACGGTTAAGAGTCCACGGGAGTCGATTTAGCGGAATAACATTTTTTTTTTATAACTTTTGAACGGTATAGGATATCGAAATTCTAGAAAGAAAACACAGATATTTTCAATACCTTAAAATGGGTAAGTAAAAACTATTCATCACATATCGCACAATTGTCATGCGTAAACGGTTAAAAAATGTGTTTTTATCAGAATTTCTCTTCATCCAAATTTATATATTATATCATATTCCAATCTAAATCGACTCCAGTGGACTCTCAACTGCAAAACTTGCTTTCTCTTCTCACTTGTTGTATGAAACATGTTGTATGTAAAAACAAAAACGATACACATCATAAAATTTCTATGCAATTCAACCAGCCGTTCGAAAAAAATAATGTTAACATATTCTTTATTCATCGAATAGATAGAAATAATAGCAGAAAAATGTTTCAGTGATAGATCCACGGCTCCTTAGATTCGTTGCTATCGAATGAAGTATATTTTTATGTGAGCAAGGTGTGTAGAGTTTTTGATTTTACTTCATAGATATCTCGCTCATCGTACAACGCACATTCTGCGTTTGCCCAGTTATGTACACAGGTAACCATAAATGAATGTCTACTTTTTTTTTTAATGTAGCTTAACGACCCCACCAACAGCTAGATTACAGGGGGTACGATAATGAAACGATGAAGTGATGATAGGTGAAAGGACGTTTATAAAAACCCATGCCTTATGCAGGACTCGAACCCACGCCAACGGTGACTTCAGTACTATCGCTAGCGATAATTGACTGAGCCACCGGGGCGACGTCTACTTTCTTCAGGGGTACAATAATCCTATAAACTGTATAAATGAATGTCAATATAAAATGTTATATCCTGACGTTGATAAGAAATGCACACATAGGAAATTCGTGATGCTTCTAGAGAATTATTAGATTTGAATAACGTAGAAATTCGACGAAGAACATATTCTCTACATCTCTTATAAAAGTGATGTGTCTTGCTTTTCAACTGCTTTGCATTGCAAAGTCAATAAAGTATATTTGTGTCCAAGTAAAAGAAGAAGGTCGTCTACCGACTAAATAATCGTAAATTCGGCGGGAAAGGTAGACATTTTCACAAGTTAAAAAACTGAATGGTTTTGATAGATGTAGTAGTGTTCATTATTTTAAATCTCGTATTAAAAATGCATTGATACCCATAATGTTCTGTTGAAAATATTATTGTTGGATGTGCATTAAAACTCTACTCTCTAGAGCTGAAGTCTTAATGTAAGTAAGGATTCTGCCAAATCCGAGTCTTGACCCCCCCCCCCCCCGTATAACCTAGCTGTTGGTGGGGTCTTCAAGCAACATTGAATAACATTCTAAGTCTTGCTTTCACTTCTCCCCCTCTGCTCCATAATCGTTCAAATATTATACCATCATTTTTTTTTTCAATACATCGAAACTTGATACAAAATCATTGTTTCCCAATTAAGGCTAAGGATGAAAGTGGAATCGTTTGGACGGGGCACCACAAGGGCGATCTTACCACCCCATTTTATTATTATTTCAAATTAAATACAATGGACTTTGACACCAGGTCTACGCTGTCTGTGACCACACTGTTTCGCCACAGATAAAAGTCTTAGTTGCCGAGAGTCCGAAAACCGTTTTTGCGATATATCCGGACATTACCAACATTGGTATTAGGAAATCCAAACACACGAATGTTGATATCTTTCACTTTGAACTAAGTCTCTTAGGCAATGTTCACTTTTTCCAAAACAGCAGATGCAAAGGAAACAAAAATAAGAAGTGATGCCTAAAATTTAGAAAAATAATGAAAATTTTATGATAATATCGAACATTTCTATGAATTATTGGATGAATTGGATAAAATATGCCTTGAGCAAAAGTATCACAATCTTATTCGAATGAATAAGATTCATATGACTTTCCAAATTACATTCGAATAAAGTATTGTTTTCTCAATTAAGTGCATGCTCGGTGCTTAAAAATATAGAGAAATTCTTCAATGATTTTTTTTTCCATGTTCACGAATCGGTGTAATCGAATAAAAATTATATCAACTGCAAGGCAATTTCATGCTCTTCAATTAATATGACATTCTATCACAAATAATTCAAACCATTTCTAGATTATACGTTAATGAATTTCATCACAATCTTGGTATTTATTGACGTATGATCTTAAAACTGATTGAAATAAAAAAGTAGAGTTTTATATCAATTGACGAGCATAAAATTATCTTATATACTTATTATTCAATTACACTGGTCAATTATTCAATTACATTCGAATAAGATTTTTGGTGAACACGAAAAAAAAATAGTGTAAATGAATTTCTCTATTTTTATAAGCACCGTGCAAGTACCACCTCAACCGTACAGACCAGACCGATTATCACTTTATCCCGAGTATCCCGTCTATCCCGACTCTCACGTAGACAGATACCCTATCTGGCTGGTTCCTGTACTACCCTCGTTTCCTCTTCTCATTTCCTGTACAACTTCGCGCCAATAACACTGCTGTTAATTAGACATCGGTTCGATAAACCGACACACACACACACACTAATATATATATATATATATATATATATATTATTTATATATTATATATATTATAATATATTATATATTAATATATATATATATATATATATATATATATATATATGTGGGATATTTTAGCCATGTCATAAAAGATACGTCTCGACCGGGAATTGTCTCGAACCCGGGACCTTCAGATTGCCGGTCCGCTGCTCTCCCACTGAGCTACCGAGATATTACTCTTTTGTCATGGCTATACTTATAGTGACGACACTTCCTGGGGCTAAATCTAAGCCGTCTGTAGAGCTAGCCCCAGGAAGTGTCGTCACTCTGAGTATAGCTATAACATGAGAGTAATATCTCGGTAGCTCAGTGGGAGAGCAGCGGACCGGCAATCTGAAGGTCCCGGGTTCAATTCCCGGTCGAGACGTATCTTTAATGACATGGCTAAAATATCCCACACATCTCGATGTTGGATCGTATCTAAGAAGTGTAATGATCATATATATTATATATGTGTGTGTGTATAGCCCTATATTTTTTTGCTGCTTCACGACCCCACCAGGCTGGGTTATATGGGGGTACGAATGAGAAGGTGATAATGAAATGATGATAGGTCAAAGGATGTTATATGGGACTCGAACCCACGCCCGACCTGACTTCACTTTCTACCGCTTAGCTTGCCTATTAGCTACTGCCGATTACTAACTTAAACTAACTATTCTAACCAAATAAACATTCTAAACTAATTTAATCTAAACTAACCCAATCTAAAACCTACTTCCGGTTTGACAATAGCCACTGGAAACATGTAATTATAAACAACACTTTGCACAAGCAATAACTGTTTTTCTC
>OU015474.1:4870466-4937063 GCA_907164805.1 Brachyptera putata
TTTTTTATTCACGGCAGGGAGTTGTGAGGCGAAAGTTTTTATCTCGTATTATGCATATTTTCTCAACACGTATACTTCCTTCCTATACTCGTTTCCACATCAACTGAATGCTTGAACCACCCGCGCCACAGTGTTGTAGGATAGGGGGGACGGTCGCTCGGTACTTTCATCTTTTGTGGGTACACGTATGTAGTTTCTTGTGGGAATATTGATAAACATAATGATAAGATATGATAAGAATAAGATAAATACCAATAGTGTAGCGAGCGGTTTTTTAATTACTAATTTAGTATGCAATTGCGATAATTCTAACAAGCTGTTATTATTATTGTATTAAGGGGGTACATGCACGGTGCTTATAGAAATAGAGAAATTCACCTTCAATAATTTTTTTCTATGTTCAAAAACTAGTTTATTTGAATGAAATACGTACAACTCCAAGATAATTTTATGCTCTTCAATTAATATGACATTCTTTTTCAGTGAAATCAACTTTTTTAAGATGATACGTCAATGGATATACAAAGAATGTGATAATATTTATTGACGTATTATCTTGAAACTGATTGAATTTACAAATATAAAATGTTTTAATAATTAAAGAGCATGAAATTATCTTGGAGATGTGAACTTTTCATTCAAATCCACTGGTTTTTGAACATAGAAAAAAATAGTGAAGATAAATTTTTCGATTTTTGTATGCACCTTAAGGGGGTGAGTGCACGGAGCTAACACAAATCGAAAAATTTATCTTTATTATTTTTTCCATGTTTAAAAACCAGTGTAATTGAATGAAAAGTTCACATCCCCAAGCTAATTCTATGCTCTTTAATCAAAATGACATTTCATTTTTGTGAATTCAATCAGTTTGAAATAATACGTCAATGAATAAGAAGAATATGATAAAATTCATTGACGTATTACATCCAAACTGAAAGAATTCACTGAGATAAAATGTCATATTAATTGAAGAGCATAACATTGTCTTGGAGATGTGAACTTTTCATTCAATTACACTGATTTTTGAGTATATAAAAAACCAGTGAAGGTGAATTTCTCTTTTTTTATGAGCACCGTGCACCCACCCTCTTAACGTATTAATTTGTTTTTTCTGGCTTCAATGACGCACTGTAATAATAACTAAGACCTATTGGCAACGCTTGGGTGGTTTTTTGAGATGATGATGTGATGAGAGGCTTCTTACGTAATGGGAAGGAAGTGGTCGTGACCCATGTTGTGGGAACCATCCCGGCGTTAGCGTAGACTACAGAGGAAAACCACGAAAAATCTTTGTGAAGATGGACGGTGGCGGGGATCGAATTGAGGCCTTATTTACCATTATATATCTCCGTGTCATGTGGAGCAAACGCGTTATCACTGAGCTACCTGTGCCGGTGGCGTGTTGACCAGGTAGGATCGTTTGGATGGGACACCACAAACACGATCTTATCAACACAATGGAATATTAATAACTACTAATAATTACCAAGAAGTTCAGGGATAATCATCGATTCAAAAACTTGTTTTGGAAGAATGTATGTTTCAATCATGGAATGTATGTACCTTCCCTTATGTTTCTTCATTTCTTTTCTGTCCTCTTCTCTAAAAATCTTTCATCTTCTATCAGGCCTATTACTAGGAAAACGCCTTATATGCGTTGTGAGATGAGCTTAGAAGTATGGAAATGTAGAATTAAGAACATTTTGTCAGCTCAATGTACATATACAGACCATGGATCACTTCAAAGGTTTAAAAACCGCGGCCGTCTGTTGGTATATGGACCTTGGTTTCCAAACAATCAAACCAGTGCCTTCTTCATATACATCACAGATTTTAAACGTTTTAATTTATTGGTGACACTTGTTGCTCATATTAATAGTTCCTTAATTGCTTTCTTAATTGCTTTTATTGATGTGTAAAAAAGTACCTTAAAAAATGCGTTTTCTTCGTTATTTCACATCCGATTGTTCCATAAATCGCTTAAAATAGGTATGATAGATCTTTCCACACTCAGTATAAATTTGAGGGCTTTTGAAAAAAATAAAATTCCAAGTATTTCTCCCCTGGCCTATTCTTATGGAGAATTTCCATACTTTCCGATTTTTTTCCGGAAAATCCGTTGGACCGATTTTTCTGAAAAACAATCCCAACCTATTCTGGTATAACACCAATTTGTAAAAAAAGTTTCGAGTTGATTGAAACTTTTTCCTGACCTGTATGCCGCGTACAAAATTACACACAAAAAAAAAAAAAAAAAAAAAAAAAAAAAAAACAAACATAAAAACCAAGCCCAAAATTTTTCGGTATATGGAATGAAAATCTTCGCTACGCTCATCTAATAATGATTTTGGCTCAATTATTGTTTTCAAAAAAATGTATTCTATTATTTTTATTGTTCTGTTTTTCTTCCTTTCTCAATTCATGTTTCAATACATATATATATATATATATATATATATATATATATATATATATATATATATCTATATATATATATATATATATATATATAGATATATATATATATATATATATATATATATATATATATATATATTACAGCCCATGCAGTATTCACCTTCTAGAATGATACAACTCATTAAACTAACTACAAATAGTTTTTAACATTCCATTCATTATTTCCCCGAGGAATCATATAAAAAAACATCTCACCACAATATAATTATCAAAAGTCATTATTAATATTAGCATTATTATCAGTTTGAACGTAGATTACGTTGGGCCGGTGGTTAGGCTCATTTCCGGTGTGCACAGTCGGTGCATATACGCGGGTATACCAAACAATTATACCACAGAGTCAGTCGTCAGTACAGAGCTGTCAAAGTGCGTGTTATAGTATTATATCGGCCATTGAACTAGAGAAAATTTGTTTAATTATCTTACAATAAAATAGTAGAAAGTGTACAATTGTATATCCACAGAAATATCCAAAGATTATACTATATACCACGTATAGGTGGGAGTAGCAAATACTGACCCGAGTAAGTTTTCTAAGAAATGTAATTGTCAATCACGTTATATTTTTTCGGGCTATAAGAAAATGCATTGCACGAAAATGTAGTGGAAAACAAACGTGTTTATGGTATCCGAAGTTTAGTCTCATAGACCTACAGGCTCAAAGGCGGCGATAACAAACATATGCGTTATATTCAGGTGCGTTAAGTGCGTTGTATTATATCAGCCAGTGAACTAGAGAAAATTTGTTAAATTATCTCACAATAATATAGTGGAAAGTGTACATATGGAAATATCTGAAGTTTGACCGGGAGGCTAGATATAGGCGGCTATAACAAACAAATACTGTACGTTGTCAGTCTATAACAAACAAATAATGTACGTTGTCAGTATAGCTGTCGAGTGCGTTATATCATATCGGGCAGTAAACTAGAGAAAATTTGTTTAATTATCTCACAATTATTTGTTTAATAATATAGTGGAAAGTGTACAATTGTATATTAACAGAAATATCCAAAGTTTAGACCAACTTATAACACGTTTAGGTGGGAGTAGCAGGTGGACTACACATACAGGTGGAATAATAGGAAATACTTACCGGAGTAAGTTATCGAAGAAATTGAACTGTCAGTTACTTTATATTATTCCGGGCTAGTACTAAATACATTGCACGAAAATGAGGTAGAAAGTGTTTATATATGGTATCTGAAGTTTAGTCTTATACATGGCTACAAGGCGGTGATCTAACAAACATGCGTTATATTTATGTGCGTTTAAGTGCGTTATATTATATCGGCCATTGAACTGAAGAAAATTTGTTTAGTTGTCTCACAATTTAATATAGTGGAAAGTGTACAATTCACGTATAGGTGGGAATAACAGGTGAACTACATATACAGGTGGCAATAGCAAATACTTACCAGACTAAGTTATCGATAAAGTTAACTGTCAATTACGTTATATTATTTCGGGCTATTACTAAATGCATTGCACGAAAATGTAGTGGAAAGTGTTTATATATGGTATCCGAAGTTTAGTCTTATACAGGCTGAAAGGCGGCGATAACAAACATATGCGTTTTATTCAGGTGCGTTAAGTGCGTTTTATTTATCGGCCATTGAACTAAAGAAAATTTGTTTAATTATCTTACAATAATATAGTGGAAAGTGTATATATGGAAATATCTGAAGCTTAGGCCGGGAGGCTAGATATAGGCGGCTATAACAAACAAATACTGTACGTTGTCAGTATAGCTGTCGTCTGCGTTATATTATATCTGGTGATTAGGCATGCTATAAGTGCATTAAAATATAGAAAATTTGTCTAAATATCATAAAATGATATAGTGGAGATTGTACATTTATGGATAGAATGTTGTCAAATGATTCGAAATGTATTGACAAACTTTTCAAATTCCTGAATTTAACTGATTTATTGAATAAAATATGATTGACTCTTCTAATTATCTACACCAAATTACTAAGAGCCGATTGTACCAACTGATGATTAAATATTATTCAGTTAATCATTACTTAAAGTACAAAAATAACATAGGTAACCAAGGGTGATAACAAGTCAATTTGCAAATTTTTGCCTTGTTCACTAATCATCACTTGGTACAACCGGCTCTAAGCATAAAATTGGGAAATGGGTGACGAAATGACCATGCGGTTGGTGTTACCCGGAAAAAAATATTCAAAATTTAGACTATCTATACGGACTACAAAGGTGGCTTTAGCGAACACTTCTTGAGTCAGTCGTTTTCAATAGCTGTCAACAGCGTTATATGTACACTTTATTATCAAGTGCATCGAATGAAATGATGAGGGTGAAATGCTTAAATATCATACAATCATATCAATATCAATGTAAAGTCACTTCACCAACGTCGTTAAACTGAAATGTAATAGCCTATTTTGTCGCATTATTTCGAGTTCTTTCATGAAGTTACATATATACTTATAGATGGAAAACAGTGATCTTTTACATATGAAGGGTACAGGGAAATAATGATACAAGTCACACATTGTGAGTTCTGAGATAAATACAATTCTAAGTTTAAAACCATGGGTTTTTCTGTAGAGGTCGATATTTCAACACCATTTTTCGTGGACTTGTATTATTGTTATCTAAAACCTCGATGCATATTCGGAAAGCTTGTGAAAAACACTGTTAGATGGCGTATCTAACTCATTTTTTTACAAAATGTGACTTGTATCGTTATTCCCGTGTACCCTTCAGATGCTACATATCATTGTTACATGTTACATATCACGTATCATATCTACATATCATACATAGTCAGTAGTGATTATTTCTTAAAGGTGGATTTTATGACAATTGTTTCAATATGGTACAGCTAGCAAACTATAACATACATTTGATAACCCATCCTCTTTAGTCTTTTCGATAGTATCTTTTAAAGTGATGTAGGTGTTACTTTTTAAATAAAATGTGGCACGCGTATTTGTGATCCGTTGCGGATGGTGTCCCACCCCTCAGAGGTGGAAAACAACCGACGTTCATTAACAAAAATGTGTTTTTAGGTCACTGAAAAAAGTGAAATTTCCATCTTCTAGTCACCATTTGCACGATTACATCATTTTTTTCGACCTTATTACATCTCCCAATCATTGAAGTTGATCATTACTTAATAAAATTCAAATCTATAGGAATATATTTTTATATTTTAAAGTACATCCAATAATTTAATGACGCCATTTTGTTGACCCATACAGAACAAGATGGTGAAGACACGCGATCCAACGGAAAAACCCAAAATCCCTCTCAAAGAACTTCGCCACCTCGACCACGCCGTCTTCGGCAACCTCGTCATCGCCCGTCAATCGTCATCCGTCGTCGGCACTCCGCTCGAAGTATCACCGAAAACCGCGTTCGATTACTCGAAATCCGACCACGAAAACGAATCGTCGAATCGAACCTCGACAATAGTCCGTCAACTGGCATTCGATATTCAAAATTTGAAAAAAGAACAGAACAACGCCACGAGTTTTGACGAGATCATGATCGCTGCGGGAGATTTCATGAAAGATCCAACGGGCTCTTATTTGTGCGAGGACACGATTCAAACAGAGCATTCTAATTTCGTAAATATAAAGAACACTCTCAACGCGACGACTAATCGATACGATGTGATCGATTCCGATAATCGCAACGGCAACGCGACAACTTTCGTAATTCGAAAGACGCCGTCGTATTATCGGACGCGTTCGTGCGATTCTCCCGCGTCGCGACGCTCGTCGGGCGGCAGTTCCGACTGGAGGAGAGACGAGGAGGTGGCTGTCGTGGATGGAGAGGAGGACGAAGGTGGCGGAGGTGCGTACCGGACGGAGGTGTGGCGGCAGTCGGTGGTGACGGAGAACGAGTGCAGCAAGCGGAGGGTGTCGTTTCTCGTCGACAAACTGTTGTGCGATATCTACGATAAGGAGGGATGCGACAGTCCGAGTAGCCGGAGGAAGTGAGTCTCACTTTTCAATTTTATGTTTTTATTGGTCATTTCAGCGACTCGTGTTGACTCTGATCCCTCTTAGTTATGGAAGTGACGAGGGGATCAGTTGCCAAAGCCGAACTTTTCTTCCGTTTGTCTGACAATACGTGTCCGTGTTTTCCAGGTCGTACTGCAGCGCCCACGAGTCTGACACGTCGGCCGCCTCGTCGACCTGGAACAAGTCGTCGCCAGGTCTCCAGGGCCCTCGGGAAACCCTACAACACTCTCGGCTCGTCAACAGAGGTATGACAAATGGGGATTTTTTAGTTCCCATCTATTTTCAATTATTTCTATTTTGATATTCCTCCTCTTTTTCTGAGGTTTTTTCAGATTTTTTTATTTGTTGTGGTTCACTTTTCCGCCTTTCTCTTTTGAGCTTATACACGATGTTTTTCATTCTTGACATTATAGTGTTGGGGTCATTTCATCCCCTCCCCTCCCTCTCTCCCCCACCGTGCCCCTTCCCACGCATCCGGATCCAACCGTCTCAGTCAGGGACTCGCAACCCTGCATCGGATTTTAAGGCAGTCGACTGATCTGTAACCCCGTTCTCCGCCACCAGATGTCGTCGAGCTGCAGGTGATCGCCCAGCAGCTACGTCATCACGTGCACCGCGCAGGCGCGCGACTCGTGAGGAATCTGAAGCGACGGGAGGCGCTGTTGCACCGGCGAGAGCGCAAGTACGACGTGGTCACCGCCTACCTGCAAGCACACTCGGAGAAGAGGAGTGAGTACCTTTACAGCTCGAGTATTATCTGAAATGAATGAATGAATGAGTGAGTGAGTGAATAGATGAATGAATGTTGAAGGATATGGACATCACAACCCTGAGATCTAAGGAGTCATGGAGGCATCTATTCTCCTAATCTCAGAGATAACTAGAAATCATCATCTCAATTTCAGAAAGTGTAATAAATTTATTTGTCTTCCATGATCCGGTTCTTTTTCCTAATCGTTACGTGGACTTTACTCGATTCTGTTTATGTTCCAATACAAAATCGAAAATGCCACTTATGGTCTCATGGAGGACGAACAAATCGATTACAATTTCTGAAATAGCGATCACAATTTCTAGTATTCTCTAAATTGGGGAATACATATCGTCATTATTCAATCGAATCTAGTTTCAGGGTTTTTGATTCTCTAAATTGGGGAATACATATCGTCGTTATTCAATCGAATCTAGTTTCAGGGTTTTGATGTCCTTTGAAGTACCTACGTTTACATTTCTGCTTTGTGCTAGGTGCAACATGCTTTCAAATTGTAGTTATACCTACATGTTGCCAGGAAAAATTCTGCAAACTTCCACCAAATGTCTCCTATACCAAACTTTATGAGCTTCTTAATATTGTTGGACCATTAGTTACCTATATAACAGTGCCGAAAACTGATATAATATCCCCTGTGGGTGCATTGCAGTACGTTTTAATCCGGTTTTAGAGGGTTATTACCGGTTTTTCAATACACGTTTAGCACAGGTTTAAGTTAAAACTGGGTTTATCTTGTACATGAATGCCCCCCTCCCCTGCAGATCGGTTTGTGGAAGCAATCAACAAGTTAGGCTCGACAATTCAGACAGGTAAAGAAAACCTCCCGTTGCATTGTGGGCCACAGCGCACGTTGCAGATTGAAAAGATGAACATAGTCTATCTCTTGGAGCGCCAAGCGACTATTCATGCAACACGGAGAAGCTTGTTCTCTGATTGGTCCGTGCACTTTGCAAGTTTGTTCAAGGAAGAGTAAACCTACGTATAGGATTTGAAAGCGTGTCGAAAGCGATGTCATTTTGCGTCCCCATATCCATGTACTTTGCCATGGTTGTCAACGTTTGTGGATGTATTAATCGTATGGAGGGAGCGGGATGGAAAGAGAAAAGTTAAGGAAGATGAGAGTAAAGATGACGAAAGATAATGAGAGAAGTGACAAGAGAAGAGTAGAAACGGAAATGAAAAGTAACGCTGATTTATACCCTCCATGTACTCCGATCGGAATTCGTTCAGGGCGGTCAAAGGATGTACAGGATGGATTGTGTTGGGAATGAGGAAATACTGCAGGAGCTACAAGTTGAGAGTGTCAATGACAATATTACGAAGTATCGGGAAAAATGGATAGAACATGCAGGCTGTATGTCTCTTGAAAGAATTCCGCAGCAAGCCCTCCTGGCTGTACGTTCCCTGAAAGAATTCCGCAGCAAGCCCTCCTTTACACCAAGGAAACAGTGGTCCGATACTCAATTAGATGCTGGAACAGGCTTGAAGCCTAACCTATGAAGTGGAAGTAGGAGAAGAAGATACTCCGGTCACCAAAATGCTTCCACTCGACCGAGTCGGTCCAAACTTGGTCTGGACCCTCACTCTAGACCTTATCGCCATGGATGACCCTTTTGGGAGCAAATTGCTCCCGACCATGGTTCTGAAGTTCACGGAGCCACGGTAACCCCCACACCACATCGAAATGTCTGGATTCTTCGATGGGGATTTATCTGGGTATTAGTTGGTATCACAAAATCTGTAGCGATTGTTGAATATATCGTCGATCAGTTTAACTGTCAAGTAAACATGTCAATTATGGGTCAACAGTAACAAGGGTAACAGAAGGCCTACGGGGTGACAGTTACAGTAATTTCTGTCCTGCGTTCCGAAGACACATTTGGAATTCGGTAAGATATAAGGGTTTTCCCCCGCCGCCGACCATCTTTACATTTTTTTCCCTCTGTAATCTAGGCTAATGCCGAGCTGGTTCCCATAAAATAGGCCACGACGCTTCTTTCGCACTATCCTTCCCATTACCGAAGAAATGTCATCTCATCGGCATATATATATATATATATGAGAAAATTGCATTCTAGTCTTAATTGTATTTATCAAAATTGCCGATGCAATTTATCTCAAACTTCGGAATAATGTGCATCATCGTCACATTAAAATTCCGTGTAAATCTGAATTTATTCGAGGCAAATATTTTTTTTTAAATTTTTCCCTTTTATCTTTATGAGTGATATAATAAACATCTATTTCTTTGTGGTGGTGAGATCGCCCTTGTGGGGCCCCGTTCAAACGATACTGAACTTTCATCCTTAGCCTTTACAGGGAAACAATGTCAAGTTTTCGATATTTATGAAAACTATAAAATAATTCAACATTACTTTCTTATTTGAAAACAAAATATATCGCTGTTGGTATAGCAGTAGTCTACTTAATCGACATAGTTGTAATCAATATGAGACCTATGCGCATGTGCTACTTACCGGTATGCGCAAATGAGGAAAATCAATATGTACCTATTGCGAAAACGTTGACTCGTTCGCTGGGGGATAACGCTATACTGTGTGCTGGAAAGGCGGGTGAGTGAGAAGGAGAGGATTTATAGCGTTATAGTCCATCTTCGAGTGGACAGACGATGATAGAAATGATGTAAACTAATTGAATACAAATACAAATATAGATATATTATATAATTTGTTTTTCTATATATATATATATATTCAATTGCCACCAAAATGGCGTCCTTCAACTTGTTGAAAACCAATGAAAATGAGGTATATTTTTACAGTGAAAAACTGACAAACATTATATATATATATATATATATATATATATATATATATATATATATATATATATATATATATATATATATATATATATATATATATATAGGTCCCATTCGGGACCTTGTCTTCTGTTCCAACGTTTCGGCAGGATGTGACCTGGCGAAACGTAGCGGTTAATTGTGCATATATTCTATTTTAATTCGAATTTCAATTTCCGATTAAACCAATATGCTGGACCGCAATTCAGTGTATACTTTGAAATCTCTCAAGTACGAATACCGGTTGAGAAATGTATGTGGAACGCCGTTTCGATATATCGCCTATTGAAACGAAAATGTTTGTCTGAGTTCATATTTTGAAAAAATCACACTCGAAGTTATTTATTTGAACTGCATCTTTTCAATATCAAGTCAAATTTCATCATCTTCAAGGATTTTTAAGATTTTTTTTTTCGTTTTAATTTGTCTTTGAAGACGATCCAAGTTTACTTTACATTGAAATGCTCTCTAATTAAATAATTCTGTGTAATTCTACAGTCGATCTATCAGAAAATTGACTGTTTTGAAACAAAATATGAATTTCTTCCGAACCCGGCACCTCCACCCATATGTTGGGTAGCATCATAGGACATCGTATGTTACGGCACAGCTCGGTAGAATGAAGGTTTATATATATATATATATATATATATATATATATATATATATATATATATATATATATATATATATATATTTGTGCTTATCAATCGATTTTTTTTTCAAATTTGTTTACTGTTTCTAGTTACCATTTTTGGTTCACACTTTTTTTTCCTAACATAAATGAATTAATTGATCAACATAGTGGAATTTATCAGTTTTATTTACTGTTTGTTGAATTATCAAGTTACATTGTATAATTAATTGTTTTGAATTTTGAAATATTAAAATTATTTTTGAATTATTGAATAATTTTATTTTAAATGATAAAATTGCGTGAACGACATCACTTTAACATCCTCAAATTCGATTAGGGGTACAATGAGCTCATGACAAATTTTCCCAATTGATCCATATTTGAATTAATATTTTTTGAATAATGGGAAATTTTTTCCAATATAAAAATTCTATCTAATATTGGGTAAGCTGGTTGATTTCAAAACATCCCGCATCACATTTTATAGTTGAAAGTACCTTTATATCTTGATAAGTGAATTAAAGTGTACACAGAAGTGAAGATTTCAGGCAGAGGTAGATTTGGATCCATAAATCGTGAAAATGCGTGTGCTGTGAGTGAAGTTCAAGACAATTCATAAAAATGGCATTAGCAATTATATTTTAAAGTGTGGTTAGCAATTTTTGATTTTCACAACCTTCTAGAACAGATTGAGAAATTCACGGCCCATACGACCTTTTCTTTGTGCAGTGAATCAAGGTCCAGTTAGGGCTTTTATAAAGTTAATATCTTTTGTAAATCTGTAATGGATAAGAATTGCGAAGAAGAACGAGTGAGAGGAAAGGACATGTGTGAAGATTGTAAAAAGGTGTGAAGTCAGGGGTGGAATGTGTGGTTTGTGAGACATGGAGACATTTTAAATGTGCGGGAGTGCAGAGAAAAGGATTTACGAAGATGATGAGGAATATATGGGTATGTAAAGGATGTGAAAGTAAGGGTAATATGGAGATATGGAGGGAAAGAGAAAGTGAAAGAAATGGGGAAAATTGGTCTGTAAAGATGGTGGAACTAGTGACGGAGCTGATGAATGAAGTGAGGATATTAAAGAAAAGAGTGAGCGATCAACAGAAAGACTTGTATGACGCATTAGGAGACAGGTTTATGTGGGAAATGGGAATGGACATACAAACAATATCAATGAATAGAAGAATGGTGACCTTAGAGGAGAATATGGAAAAGAAAGGTGGGTATGTGATGAATTCAGATTCAGTTAAGAGAGTTTCGAAAGGGAATAGAGATTTGCCAGATGAAAGAAATATTGGGAGTGAGGTTTTGAAACAAAGGACGAGTCAAGTAAAAGATACAGAAGGTGAAAAAATGATGATGAGGGCTGAGAAGATTTTGGGTAGGAGAAGAATGCCATGGATAGAAAAAGGTATGAATGCAACAGTGGCGGGAAGAGAAGAGGAAGTGTCAAGGAAGGAAAATGGAAGAAGAGGGGAAGGAGAGGCTACTACGGTGGAGAAACAGAAGATGTTATCAGGTGTCGACCTATTAAACTGTACCACCGTGTGCGCAGCCTCCCAGATATTACACACAAGTAGCACCAGGGAGAACAAGCAGATATCTTATGATAAGGAAGATCAAGAACCAAATGAAGACGAGGCAGAAGTGACAAAAAAAAAAGAAGGCGAAGGATATGCGAAGAGAGAAAGGGCTACAGGGAAAGTAGAGAAAGAGAAAAGGTGGAATGACAGTGGAAAGAAAAGGGTAAATGGCACCCCAACGGGTGGAGAGGTCCAACGAAGGAAAGGGAGTAGCCAGAAGGAAGATTATGAAGGAGGGACAGACAGCGAGAAAGGAGATCTGAAGGATGGAGAAATAGTAACAGTAACATTAAAAGACGCACCGACATGGCAAGAAGGTGGGAAGAGTAAATGGGAGAGGGGAATGTCAGAGAAGCATGGAAAACAAGTGCTTCTAATTGGAGATGGTGGAGGGGGGATGGGACAAGGATTCTGCACGACCGAACGATACCGAGCAAGACTATTCCCAGGAATAACACTCGGAGCCCTGAACAAGAAAATGGAAATGGAAAGAAAATGGGCAGGAAGAGTAGGAACAGTTGTGATAAGTGCGGGGACGTGGGAGGCAAGGGCCGGGGTGCGAAAAGAAGATATAGGGAAAGACGTAGAGGAAGTGATGGCCACAGCTCGAAAAGTGCTTGGACGGGATGTTAAAATGGTTGTGTGTGGGTTGCATGGAAGGAAGGGTAGCGCTGTGAACTACGAGATGAGGAAGAGAGTAAATGCACTAGGAGGAGTGTATATTGAACCGATGGTGCACACGCAGCAGAGAATGAGTCGGTGGGAGAAGGAGGAGAAGTTGGGAGGTGAGATGAGGCGGGTGGTAGAGCAAGTAATAACAAGAGAAATGAAAATAATGAGAGACAACGAGGGGAGATCGAAGGTTTTTTGGTCAAGAACAGTGAGGAACTCCAACATATAACACAGGAGCAGGAAACAAGGGAACTCGAGGAAAAGAAGAAAGAGAAGGGAAAGAAGAGGAAAACGAGGAGAAGGAGACGACAATGTGTACTGAAGATTGGATCAATCAATATTGTGACATTAACAAAGAACATAGAACAAATTGTTGACCTCATGTTGGAAAGGAAGCTGGATATTTTAGGTTTAAGCGAAACAAAATGGAGAGGGGAAGGGGAGAAAACATTGCGGGGTGGTTATAAATTGGTTTGGTCAGGAGGTGAGACAGGGAAGAGTGGAGTAGGTTTTGTAGTGAGTGCCACCTACAAAGAAAGGGTGTTGGAAATAGTGAGGAGAAATGATCGACTCATAAAAATGAAAATAGCAGTGGAGAATAAAATCATAGAGATAGCACAAGTATATGCACCACAAACGATGAGAGCGAAGGAAGAAAAGGATAAGTTTTGGGAGGATCTGGAAGAATTGGTGACTGGAGATGAAGTGCTAATCATCGGTGATTTTAATGCCATGGTAGGGATGGACAGGGAAGGACACGAGCGTGTGTTGGGTCCAAATGGTTGGGGCAAGAGGAACGCAGAAGGGAATAAGATGTTGGAGTGGTGTGACACGATGAGTGTAAAAGTAGCAAATTCTTGGTTTGCGAAAATAAAAACCACACGATCACACGGGTTGGTCGAGGACAAGACGGACGGATCTTGGAAACAGTGATCGACTATGTTTGTGTAACCAATAGTGTATTTAGATATCTGCTGGACGTGGAGGCAGTACCATCGGGAACAGTAGTTAGTGACCATAGACTGATGGTAGCAAAGCTGAGGATAGAAAAGAGGGAGAAAGGAAATCGGAACGTGCGTGTGAAACACATTAAAACGTGGAAGCTACAGCAAGACACGGAAAAGGTTGAGTTCCGCAGAAGAATATCGGAGGAAGCACCAAGAGGGGAGATCCAAGATGTAGAGGTGGAATGGAGGAGTTTCAAATTGACAATGGTGACAGTGGCAGAGGAAGTTTGTGGAAGGACATCTGGAAAAAAGAAAGAGAAGGAAACACCGTGGTGGAACGAGAGAGTTAAAGAAGTCGTGAAAAAAAAGAAGGATGCGTGGGACAGGAAAGAACAGAACAACTCCGAAGAGAATGTAAGAGAGTATAGAGCATGTAAGAAATTGGTGAAGTCAGTGGTTGAAGAAGAAAAGAAAAGAACGATGGAGATTTTTGCAGACCGGTTAGAAACAGACTTTGACGGCAATAAAAAAATGCTGTATAATATGGTTAAGTTGAAGAGACGAACAAATGATACACAGACGGTCATGAGGAGGAACGACGGCACGGTGACAAACAAACCCGAGGAGCTAAAGAAAATTTGGAAAGAATACTTCGAGAACCTGTTGCAGGGAGAGAGGAAGCGAAGAAATAGAAGCGGTAACGAGGGAAAGAGGTACGGAAGAAACAAGAGGGAAGGACAACGATGAAAACAAGAGACCAAGCAGAAGAGAGGTAACCGACGTTATAAAGAGAATGAAAAATGGAAAAGCTACTGGGATGGACGAGATAAATGTGGAAATGATCAAGGCAGCTGGTGTTGAAGGAGCAGAATGGCTCTACAGAGTCGTTTTAGCGGCATGGACACAAGGCAGAGTGCCTCAAGACTGGGGCAAAGGTGTCATGACACCTATATTCAAAAAGGGAGACAGATTAAGGTGCCAAAACTACAGAGGCATAACATGTCATGAGCCAAGCAGCCAAATATACGAGAAAGTATTGGAAAAAGACTCACACAATATGTAGAGGTAAAGATGAGAGAGGAACAGTATGGGTTCCGAAGAGGACGATCCACAATAGATGTGATATTTGCATTGAGACAAATAATGGAAAATAGGTGGGAAGATGGTGCAGTGATGAGAATGGTATTCTTGGACCTGGTGAAAGCTTATGATCAACTTCCACGAGCAGTCGTGTGGAGATGTTTGGAAAAGAAGGGCGTAAGCGAGGAGTTGATAAGAAAAATAAGGAGTACCTACAAAGAAAACTGGAGTTGTGTGCAGTGCAACGTAGGGAGGACAGAATGGTTCAAGGTAAACGAGGGATTGAAACAAGGAAGTGTGCTATCACCAACTTTGTTTGGTGTGGTAATGGACGAGATGTTACGTGAAGTGGAGGAAGGTGAAGAGGAAGAAGCGGACTCAAAGACGTTCATTTATGCGGACGATATTATGATTTGGGGGGAGTCAAACGAAGAGGTACAATCGAGAGTGGATAAGTGGGAGAGGGTGACAGAGAAGTTTGGACTACGTATTAGCTGCGAGAAGAGTGAAACACTGACGATGGACAGAGGAAAGAAGGCAACGTGCAATATCAAGGTTCAAGGAGTGGTACTAAGAGAGAAAGAAGAGTTTAAATATCTAGGGAGTGTGATAACGAAGGATGGCAAGGTGGGGAGTGAGATCAAGAATAGAAGGGCAGCGGCTGAGAGTTTCTATCAATGTGTACGAAAATTAATATGGAAGGAGGGTATTCCAAGAAGATGTAAACTGATGATTTACAAGTGTTACTATCTACCCATCCTAACATACGGTGCAGTAACATGGCCAATGGGGGGGAAAGAGGGAGCAGACATCCAAGCATCCCAGATGAAGTTCTTGAGAGGGGTGGTGGGAGTGACGAAGCTAGACAAGATCAGGAGTGAGAAGATTAGGGAGGACCTGGAAGTGGAGAAGTTGAGTTGGAAGTTGGGTCGAGAAAGATTAAGGTGGTTTGGACATATGAAAAGAATGGGAGAAAATAGAATCCCGAGAAGAGAATTTGAAAAGGGTAGGGATATGAGGGAAAGAAAAGTGGGTCGTCCAAGAGCTAGGTGGATTGATAGCGTTGAAGGAGATGTTCAAGAGAGAAATGAAGAGTGGGAGAGAGTAGAAAGAGAGAAATGGTGGGAAAACAGAGAAAGATGGAAGGAATTGGTGGAGCGGCAACAGGAGGAAGAAGACTGCGAAGAAGCTGGAGAAGCAGAGTACAGGCAAGAAGACGGAATGGCTCACCGTCTTCGACATCCCAGGCAGCCCTAGAAACGACGGTGGAGTCACCTTCACCCCCCAAACCCGACATCGTTGGATGGGGAGATCGAAAATCGATATATATATATAAAAATTCTGTCGTCAATACGTAGTTGCCACGAGTACACTTAGAAATGAGTACAGTGATACTTATTGAATAAGTATTCAATAATAATGTGAGAATACACCATTATGTTGAGATGATGAAACAATGTTTAAAAAATTGGTAGTATAATTGTATTAACATTTTCTGTCGGTGACACCAAAAAGTAAAAAAAAAGAAGAAAAAAATGGATTTTAAAAGTAAATAAATGGAGGGTGGAATTACTGAAAATTATGTTTTTTGTAATATGACCATAGAGGTATTTCCGGTAGATGGAAGTGGATCTTTTCAGAGCTATTACAGATATAACGGATATAAATCTCCTCTCAAGTATAAACAATTAACTAAATTCAAAAATAAATCCAGGGATTGCTCTAACCATCCCTAAGCACCAATCAACAACCTCATGACAGCGAGCTTTTGTGGTAAACAGTGGTATTTCTGATAGTACATACAAAACCTTTGGTGAGATATTTCACTAAAATAATTTAATAAATCCTGTATTATATAATTTCAGAAGCTTTACATAAATTCAGTATAATACATATATCGCATAAATAACATATTCCAACACACAGTGTCCACATCAAAGGCCGCCAACTTAAACAAAACATCAAAGCGATAATCACGTGACACTTTCACCCCCTGAAGCGCCGACATTTCCACCTCGCGTAGTACCAACCCTCCCACGGTGACGCTAGCCACACACCGGTTCCTGTCAGTCGCGTTCCAACCCTCTCTGAACGCGGTAGGGTTGGCTATTCTGTGGTATACCGTATCGTATATTCACCAAGCACACCATCAAATAAATACAATAAACCACGTAATTGTTATACGTATATATAAGTAATTAAATCATTAAAATTTTATACTATAGTGTTATTTCCGAATGGTTTTATTGACAATTTGAAATTCGAACTCGTTATTTTAAATGATAGGATATAAAACGGACATATGTCAACATTGTTGATATTCAAATTTCGAACGCGGTGTTAGTAATGATGTTAGTAATGGATAGTTCGAATTGTTCTTTATTAACAGTTTGAATTTCGAACGTGTGTGTTGAAATTAATATTGTAATTCGAATGTTTTACTCGATATTATTGATATTATAATGCGGTATGTATAGCGTGTTGTTTTTGTTTTAGCGGTGTTTTTAGTTTGATTGTTGTGTAGTTGATAAGATGATAAGATTATTATCGATGGGATTTCGGTTGGCTTATCAGGAGGTTATGAATGAAAAGCGGTAGTAGTAGAGTGTGCACGTGTGCGAGGTTATATATATAGGTTGGACGTATGACGTTTTATTGATTTTCTCGATTCGGTTAGAGAAATGAGTGAGCTCCTTGACAGTGACATTGTTGTTCCGGGTTCTAGCAACTTTTCCTCTGGAATAAAATAGATTATTCGAATAGTTTTCATCAGTTTTTATTGTTGTTTGTTTATAAGGACCCAATAACAGCTAGGTCGCTCTAGAATTTATTCGAATGAACAATGTTTACACAATTGTAATAGAAAAAAGATTTCTCCGAGAACTGAATTATCTTTTTTTTAATGTGTTTTGATTATTTTTTACTCATATCAATCCAATATTTTGGAATGAGCCTACACATCAATGAAGTTTAGGGCCTACACATAATTTAATAGACAATTGGAGAAAAACTTGATGAATGTTCTCCCGCTGTTCACATTTGATAGACATGATCATATTTGTAGTCATATCAAAATACATGCAGCTTAGATATTTTGGGACAGGAATTAATTGTGTTAGATATATCTTCAACTTTTTAAATAGCTACCCAACAATATTTCATTTCTCAAATGAGTAGAAATAGGTTATTATCGAGCATAATTATATTATTCTAACTATTTCAAAATATTTTATAGTAATATTCATCACAATTCGGAAGTCTGTGCATATTTTATATATATATATATATATATATATATATATATATATATATATATATATATATATATATATTATATATATATATATATATATATATATATATATATATATATATATATATATATATAAATAAATATAAAACACAATATTGCGTTGATTTGTGTTTTTCCATCCCTGTAACGAGAATATATTTTCCCTTGACACGCCAGTTCATACTCGATGACGGTTCCGATCGACCGTCTCCCCTATCGAACAGCATTACCGGTCGCACGTTTCGTCTCTCGTGACAAGGATGATAATCTTGTACATGAAATCTGCTAGTAAAGTGTTACGGCTCATAGCGATCTAGGACGTTATTTTCTGGCCGATAAAAGCAGGGCGATATGAGAATTTTCTCTGAATAAGTGTGCACAATCCGATAAAAAAGGGTGATTTTATTATATGTGGAATATAATAATGGCATGATATTTATGGAGATACTCGTAAAGTCATGAATTTTGATATAAAATAGTTATAGGCCTATATTGGACAATTTTTTTCATAATCACTCGCCGATTTTATTCCCTGTGGAATATATAATAATGGCCAGAAATTTATGGAGATATAACCATGATTTTTTTCGATATAAAATAGGTATATATATATATATTTTTTTAAATAATCACTTTTCGGCGATACAATTTACATTAAAGACACTCATTCTGTTGAAAAAGACCATGGTAAAATGTCCACCGATTGATACCAATCACTTTTTAAAATTAAAATCGAAAACCTATAAATGTTTCTTTCTACTGTAGATACAATTTACTGCGATCTATCAATCGGGACTGTTTTATTTTGAATCGAGATATATTTTATAATTGCCGACTTTGTAGTAGAAGGATATTCTTGTTCGCCACAAATTGATATCAATCAGTCAACCTATACCCCCCCCCCTCCCCAATGACGTCACAGAGGGTAGTGTGAGTCGGTCAGGTTATCGGGGTGGATCAAACTCAAATTCAAAATTCATTTTATTCTATACATAAGACATTAATGTACAGTTTGCATTTTTACATTGTTCACACATAGTTACAATTAACTTACATTACATTACACACACATTTGGTAGATAGATTGTTAGACATGTATTGAGATTACTTTTAGAACAAATGAATATAAATATGAACATTAATATCAAATTATTGGAGGTGGATCGAGCCTCGGTTTGAGAAATCACTAACACCAAGGTGTATATATTCGAATGACTTAATTTACATTACTGTTCATAATACTAATTGAACAGCGTCATAATACGAAGGAGTGATTCCCTGGCTAAAAAGCAAACCTTCTGACTCCAACCAATTCACAACGATTAGAGGAAAATGCAGTACAAGTCCAATGGAGTAAAACTCTCACGCTCGTCCAATCAGTTTATGGATAACAGGTTCAGCATATTTTCATTGAAACGTGAAACAAACACGTCGATTATCTGTACGATGTTTGAATAATAGAAAGATAGAATATCAGTGAAAAACAAAATATTTCGACCGTGACAGGACTCGAACCTGCAATCTTCGGATTCGAAGTCCGACGCCTTATCCATTAGGCCACACGGTCCTGTGAAATAAGAGCACCGGTATTTTTGATATTGATATTATTACTACAACTAGGAAAACGCAACATGTGCGTTGTTGGATGAACAATTTAGGTTCATATTCATATTTAGGCCTATATGAAATATAATTGAGTTCAAAATACCGGTAAATATATCACTGCGTCCCTATTCTATTCGTTTTAATCATTTCAATCGTTTTATAATTTAATTGGTTATACCTTTTGCTTAAATTCGTGATGGGGTTCTCAATAAGTTTGATATAAAAATCATTACAGTATAATATTTTCAATCGAAATGGCTGATCTGATCCATGTACAACTTCGGAATACATTGAATAATATATCATTGGTAGGCCTATATATTTGAATTTATTCGATGGAAATATGTTTTTACCCCTTTGAACTTTACATTACGGTAACGAATTAGATAATGACACACGATCGTTTTTTTTGTGTTAGGCCTGCGGTGAAATTGAGTCTTCGCTTCGCTCATCCATTTAATCTAGATTGCACGCTAAAACAAGAACAACACCGTCAGCATTAGTCCTTGCTTAGCTGTAGACATTTTTATATTATAATTTATCGATACAAAGGAGAAATGTATTTATTATTGCATGCCCAATTATCGAATTGCTACCATTTTATAATATCAATAATTATTAATGTGTTCCTTATAGGTTCCTTCTAGTTCTATAAAGTATAATAATGTTTCTGTGAGTTATAAATTACGAGAAAATCGAACGGAACTAACTCTACTAATAAAATGAAGAGATAAGAAGATTCTTAATATTTCGAACGTCTGTTGCCGAGTTTTGAACAACAATAAAACGAAACATTCGAACCGGATTCGAATTTCGAACGTATACATCACATTTTCACCGCCTTGCGTATATATATTCATAGTTCGAAAGTTGACGACAGAGTGCGATAACGGAAGATTGGAAATTCAAAATTGGAACGCTTCCGGAAAATGTGTCGCCAACGTTACAGCTGTGTGCGTGCGTAAGTCGATGATGAGTTAGTGTTTTCTCGGTGGGGGGTGGTGGGGGAAAACGCGCCAAGTCAACGCTTTTGTTCAGCACGGATGAGTGGTATACTCAACTCGTTGAAAAGCCTGGCCGCTGCGGGCGCTGCAGGCACTAGCAGAACGGGTAAGAGTGACATTATATTCAATGTTTCATGTAATTCTGATTGTATTGTATTGTATTGTATCAACAACTTGGGAAATACCAGTTTTGTTCAAATAGGGTTCAAGCAATGTGAATCTTAAAATAGGGAATTACCAAGTTTTGCCTTTTTAGTTTTTGCCTTTTCAAGTTTTGCCTTTTAAGTTATTTTTATCGTCCTTGTGGTGCCCCGTCCAAACGATCCTACCTTTCATCCGTAGCCTTAATAGGGGAACAATGATTTTGTATCAAGTTTCGATTATATTTAAAAAAAAAGTTTTGCCTTTCACCAAACAGCGAAGTATTTAGTTTTGGATAGCTTTTCGAAAATCATATTTATATTAACAAAGAATACAGGTATGTAAAACTTCATACATAAGTCTTTGATCAACCATACGCATGAGGATTCCATTAGATATATGGATCCCATTATAACTATCTCGCAATTATAGATGATTGTGTTGGCCTAACGACCTCACTAACAATCCGGGTATTTGGGAGTACGAATTAACGGATTAAAAATGGGCGATGTTTTTAAAACCCCAACTCGAATTCACAACCCTTTCGACTGACGTATCTTTATTGAAGATTCTATCACACAATATATTTGAAGATAATATACGACTACTAAATCCTACAGTTTTGCTTTCAACCAACTCGTAATGAGATTAATAGTTCTATCAAAACATGGAAGAAGTTATACTGATGAACGAGGTATAGCATCTGTGCTCACTTGAACGTCGTTCTCATTAGCATAGTAGCTAATCCGGACTTGAAATATTTAAACTTAATTATCCTTTCCCAGTCAACTGGTGTCGGCCTGCAGAGAAAAAGAGAGACAAGAGTTAGAGATAGAGACTGTGTGAGAGAGAGAGGTAGAGAGAGAGAGAGAGAGAGAGAGAGAGAAATAGCTGAGTGTGTGAGAGAGAGAGAAATAGCTGAGTGTGTGAGAGAGAGAGAGAGAGGGATAGAAAGAGAAGTGTGAGAGAGAGAGAGAGAGAGGGAAAAAATGAGACTGAGAGAGAGAGAGAGAGAGAGATTGAGAGAAAGTGAGAGAGAATAGATAAAGTTGGAGAGAAAGAGAGAGACAGAGAGAAAGAGAGAGATTGAGAGAGAGATTGAGAGAAAGTGAGAGAGAATAGATAAAAGATAAAGTGTGTGAGAAAGAAAGAGAGAGAGAGAGAGAGAGAGGTGTGGGTGCCGGTTGGTAAATCTGTTGGAAAAACAAACGTTGTCGGGAGGTTGGTATGAGGCCAGCGCCGGCTCCGTCGGCTCGGTGGGTACGTGTAGTAATTTCCGGGCTCGGCGCGTAGTACAAGCGCGTTAGCGGCGAGAGACGGATTTTGAAGGGGGGGGGGGGGGGGGGGGGGGTGAAGAGAGAGATGGAAATCCAGCAGGTCGAGAGTGGCTGTCCGGATAATTACCAGGAAAACGTAATGTATGCATTGTTGATTGAGCGATATAGGCATGTTTATATGGAATGTAATGGAAAACTAATATGTAACTTGAGTTCAGTAAATTTATGTCATTTCTTTCCTGTATAATCACTACACAAACGCATAATATGCGTTGTAAGATGAGCGAGATATCCATATAAAGTATAATCGAAAACTCTACACCTTGATTCATATAAAAAATACTTAATTCTTCGATACCAACGAATCTAGGGAGTCGTGAATCTATCACTGCAACATGATATTTATTTTATCTCAATCTATTTGATGGATAATAAATATTTATAAAATTATTTTCTTCGAAACGGCTGATCCGAATTGCATACAAAATCATAATAATGTGTATAAATAAATTTCGTCGATAATTTGAATTTGACTGGAAACATTTTATTTTCCAAATTTTCTTGCCGAGCCTAGTCTAATGAGCTTTTTCGAAACTGTGAAATGTGAAAAACGAATGTGAAAAACGAATGTGAAACGAATGTTAAACGAATGTGAAACGAATGTTCGTTTGCCTAGTTACTAGTTAGTAGTTAGTAGTGTCTAGTTAGCAGATAACGCCAGTCTCAGAACCAAATTCAGTCCCCTGAAGGCCTGAAGCAAATTTAGCCGTGGGCCCGTGTGCCACTGCACCGCTTGCCCCGCGTGCCACTGCACCGCTTGCCCCGCCGCTATTTACGTCACTGCTTATATCTTGTCATTGCCCAGCGAACAACAGTTGTAACTACATGGTCCTGCTTGGACGGTGATTGGATCCACTCCCTGATTGGCCGAACAATGTACAGTCATGTTAGGTCGACTGCCTCAAGCAAGGCAACTACACAGCCTGTGATGATCTGTTTTTTTACCTCATTTTTTTATATATAAATAACTGTATTTGGTATACTTGTATGCATGAAAGAAGGAGCGGATCACCCGTTCGTTATTGGGAGGGATAGGGGGGACGGTCGATCGGGACATTCTGATTTCGTGGAGGCATGTATATAGTTTCGTCGTCTGCTAAAAGAAGAATTCGAGAATAATAGGAAAAAAAGTTCAGGATAGTAGGAAGATTGGAGAATTTTTCTTTTCAATGTGAATGCTTAACTATCCCTGGAATTATTACCTCAAAATGTATTGTTTCATCAAATAAATCTTCCGTTTGACCATGTGGAGCGCGAACAAGAAACAATACAAGTAAATATTTTTATTTGTGAAATTGATCTTTTGCTTGGCTCATCCAATGAAAAATATAAATTATACGTTCAATTATATTAAATATTATCTTATTTTTTATAATAATGGAACCAATTTCGAGATAATTGATTGAATGATAAATATTCGTGAGCATGCATATGATCCATATCAAGATTTCGATGATAATTATTAAAGGGCATCACAACCCTGAAACTAGATTTGAACGAATGATGAGGATATTTATATTTCCCCGATTTCAGACATACGAATCATCATCTCAGTTTCGGAAATTATTATGAATTTATTTGTCTCCAGGACTCCTATTCCTGAGATAAATGAGATGTGAGAAAAATCAGTGAGAAAACTATCTCATATAATAATGACATATTTCATCTCATATTTTATGTGAGATACTCGTTTTCTCACTCATTTTTATTTACTCATTTCTATCTAAATAAAAGTCAGTGAGAAAACGAGTATCTCACATAAAATATGAGATGAAATATGTCATTATTATATGAGATAGTTTTCTGACTGATTTTTCTCACATCTCGTTTATCTCAGGAATAGGGGTCCAGGACCCGGTCCTTTTTCTAAATCATTACTTTGACATTACTCGATTCGGTTTATGTTCCTATACAGAATCGGTAATGTCTACGTCATGACTCATGGTCTCTGGAAAACAAATCAATTAATCATATAATTTCTGAAATTGAGATGATGATTTCTAGTTTTCTCTAAAATTAGAGGAATAAATATCGTCATTATTAATTGAAATCTAGTTTCAAGGTTGAAAAACATATTTTAGATAGTTCGTGTTCCACTTCCAACATTTCACGATATAATAACTGAATTGTATTTATAAATGGCGTCCAGATTTTATCACATTATTATTAGAGAATCGAATGGCTGGATTGCGTGCCTAAACACATCTCGCATGTAACAATTTACTTAATATTTGGTTCTAATAATCAATTCTCGTAGTTTTATTAATCGACCAACCAATCATTAATTACTTTACTGTTGGGTTCCATGGGAACGGTTACTAGATGCAGATATTGTTTAATTTATATTTTATTACACCTACGGAAACTTTTTTTTTATTGATGGGGTACATGCAGGGTGCTGATAAAAATAGAGAAATTCACCTTTACCATTTTTTTGTGGGTTCACAAATCAGTGTAATTGAATAAAAAGAATGCCAGCTCCAATATAATTCTATGCTCTTTGATCAATATGACATTTTATTTTTGTGCATTCAATAATTAATTTCATCATATTTTTGGTATTCATCAACGTATCATCTTAAAACTGATTGAATTCACAAAAATAGAATTGTTTAATTTATATTTTATTAGATTTACGAGAACTAAATCGAATGATTATATAAATGACAGCAAAAGTAGAGAAAAATAAAAAGTGGGTTAAAAATGACATTGATAATTCGCGAATGTTTCAAAACCAGATGGTTCAATTAAAACACATGGTTTGGAGAAGATTTATCATTATGTTTGAATTCCATAACAGGGGACCCACCACAGTCTGACATTTTCATTGTCGACACAACATAAAAACGATCGCATTGACTTGAACATACTGTAGTGAAATTGTTTTGTACCGTAGGCCTACAGAGAAGTAGATTTGTTTTATTAATATCGGAAACGAGGCCCCACCAGGGTGATTTTACCACCTCAAAGAAATATTTGTATATAATGTAGCTCGTTTTTTCAACAAATTTTTAAAATAATGCATTTGATGAGAACAATTCAAAAGTTATGTTGGAGGAAAAGTATTAATATTCTTTCTTAATGTGTATTTTCTCTTTGATATTATTTGAATATATGAGTATATATTTGAATTTATATTCATATACAAATGTATATATTAAAATATTAGTATTATATTGGATAAATGGGAGATATTCAGTTTGGAATGCAACTGTATTTGAAAAACGAAGGTGATGGTGAAAAGATTGTGTTGCCTTCGAGAACATATCACAGTAATGTTCCGCTCTTCTCACATCGCGTATGATACGATTTTCGAGTAATTAATTAATTATTTGTTGTTTAATTGTTGTTAGAAGTATCAGCCAGACGCGGCTATTGTACGCTATTTTTTTTTCATTGGACAGGCTCAATGCCCTCATTCGCCACAGTAATAATAATACCAATACACACAATTCACAATAAAATCAAATAAACAATCACATTTCTCTAATGTTAGACTTTATAGAACAGTAAAAGTTGTCTTTACGCCTGCAGTCAGCGCGGCCTACTTCCCGCTCGCCTCACTCCGCTCTTGGCCGCGTTCTATCGCGCCAAACATCACTTGTCCTGGTAGCCGTGATCGTATAGTGGTTAGTACCTTGCGTTGTGGCCGCAAAAACCCCGGTTCGAATCCGGGTCACGGCAGGACACTTTTTGTTTTTCGAAAAGTGATCGGAAATTGTTTTTATTGTTGTTGGGGGCTGAATTTTCGTTTTTGTAGCTTAATAATCGCATTATTTTGAGTTATATTTGAATTTTTAAGAACTTGTATTTTTTGGACGTTATTTTCAAGATGCTTGCTTGATTTTACGAAAAAAATTCGAAACACAAGTTAAATGGACCAGAATGATAAATCGAATAAGTAAAATAAATCAATGATTCTGTCAATTATATATAAATTATATTCCCTAGGATTTCTTTGCGAATTAAATTCTATACATCTATTATTGAAGATAACCAACCCTTGATAATGAGTCGGAAAAAATTAACCGATTTGTCGAGTTTGATTATAAATATTGCACAAGCTACTGGATGCACCGAATTAAAATATCAATACTTTCGAAACTTCCGTACATGTAATACCATAAATTATTTATTCATACATTCTTTTTCCATTTTTGGTATAATTATACATCGTATATATGAATATATAATACATGCATATATGTGTATATATATATATATATATATATATATATATATATATATATATATATATATATATATATATATATGTATGTATATATATATATATATATATATATATATATATATATATATATATATATATATATATATTTATATGTATGTATGTATGTATGTATTTATATGTATGTATATATATATATATATATAGGTTCTTTCTCACACATATATTGGGTCTGTAGTATTTGAAACAATAATCTAAACGTAATTAAATTTTCTCGTGTTTTGTTGACGTCATATTTCAATAATTTAATCGTCCTAATTGATCAATTGGTCACTATTTCAAAAATAGACTAAATGCGTCATTTATAACATGAATAGTTTATACGTATAGATCACAACTCAAAACCACCTTACAAAATATTGTTCAAGTCTATACGTGTGTCCAAGCGAGAAGGCGGGAACACCCGTGCGGTAATGGTGTGGGATAGGGGGGACGGTCGCTCGGAACCATCTTGGATGCACGTAAACTTGTATTGACGTGAGATGAAGGTTCGAACCACTCGTGCGCTAATGGTGTGGGATAGGAGAGACGGTCGCTCGTAACCGTCATCTATCTTGGATGCACGTATACTTGTATTGACTTGAGATGAAGACTTGAACCACCCGTGCGGTAGTGGTGTAGGATAGGGGGGACGGTCGCTCGTGACCTTCACCTCTCGTAGTTGTACGTATATCAAGTTTTATTTATACATAAAATAATACAGTGTAGGAAGTTGAAGACATTTTAATGAAAAGAACACAAAAAGTGATACATATTATATTAAATATTTCTAATGTTGAAAGAGTTTAATTAAAATCTAGACCCGTAGGGACGAGAGATGAAAACTTGAAACACCCGTGCGCTGGACGAGGGAACGGTCGATCGGTAAAGCTTACCTCTCTTTCTTTTTAAATGCTGCTTAACGACCCCACCAACAGCTAGGTTATACGGGGGTACGAATGAGCGTGTGATAATGTAACGGTGAAGTGATGGTGGGTGAAAGGACGTTTACAAAAATACATGCTTTATGCGGGACTCGAACCCACGCTCAACGGTGACTTCAATTACTACCGTTAGCGATAATTGACTTAATTATTAATTACTAGGAAAACGCAACATATACTTTGTTGGATGAGCGTTTTAGTCATATATTTATATATTCTTGTAATGAATATCTATATATGCACTCCGTGGCCTATATTGTAGGACACATCCCAGCATTGAACCGGTCTGCAGCCTAGACTTCAGCACTTTTCAAATATGTAGTTGTGTTTTTAACCAAAAATCTCGTCCTAAATCATCATGTACCCACTATATAAATACCACAGCCCGGCCTAAACTCGAATATCTATATAATAGGCTAAGCGTGTCTGTCTGTCTGTAAGATGTTGGTGATCGCGGGGCAGGGTGTGGGGGGGAGGAAGGTGAGGGTGGCATGGATGACGGGCGGAGAAGGGAGGGAGAGGAGGGAGGCGCACCGCCCTGATCACTGTGATCATGATGAGTGTGATCATTGACACTTTGTTGTGCGTAAATCACTTCACACTTCGCCATTCTGGAGGAGAACGGAAGGTGCGAAGGAATTTACGCGTAATTGGGTTAGTGCGTAGTGATGCTGTGCGTTCAAGGTATATGCAGTGCGACAGTTGTAACAATAGTAATGGGAAGTACAGTAACAACAGAGAGAGAGACCCCGCGTTTTAAACGAGGGGCTGAGGCTAGTAAATCAAGGTTATTCTAAGTTTGATAGAAGAATTTTGTCTACGTCATTCAAGATTATTATTAATTAACAAGCAAATAGGCTACAGCTTCACGTATTAATGAGCTGTCGAGTAATCAACAGGACTCCGTAAAGGTCATGATCTCATGATTACGCCTGACAAATCCACCCTTGTTGATAATTGGTTATTAATTACTGCCCTATTATATTATGTTTACAATGCGTCTTCGTATTCGCTGTCTGTCTACTCACCCACAGTGGTACATTTTCAGTATCAACGTGACATATACACGATTGCTGTAACTTTCCATTCTGTACGTACATATTGTAGTGAAACTGCTTCACACCATTCATAGAAGTAGATAAAATATTGTCGATCCATAATGAATATTCACAATATGACAAAGGAATAAAAGACTAAATAAATTAATAATACTAGGAAAACGCCATATATGCGTTGTTAGACGAGCGAATAGTAATAGTATGGGTAAAAATGAGTAAAAACTGCTTCGAGTGGTACCAATTTAGCACATTTTATGTTTTTTCTTCAAATTGGCTGACCCGATCAAGCTGAAACGTTTTAGAAATATGTATCAAAATGTAATTCAGCTTCACGCGAAATTTCATTTTTTTGGAAAATAAAAATATTTTCTTTTTTTCCGCCATGTTATTCTAATGGGAATTTTTTAAATTTCTTAAATTCATAAAAAGAAAGTTACCACCCAATAATGCCACAAAACTATACAGATCTAAGTTAGATGAGGAACCATATTGAAAACAAGTTTGAAGTTGATAGATGTAGCCGTTCGACCTGTGGACAACCGACAAAAAAACATAAAAAAAATAAATAAAAAAAATAAAAATAAAAACGAACACCAATTTTTTTCAGTATGTCGAATTGAATCCTCGCTAAAGCTTGTCTAATAATATGTATTTAAAACTTAAAACTAAATAAAACCAATTAAACATTAATGGAACAGAATAATGAAATTGAAATAGAATAAAAATAGTGAATCTCCTAGTATTATGCTCACCAATCTTCCATACTTTTCTCTAACCTTTCTCTAAACTCATTCGATTTTACCTTTTCTCCATTTATATAAATATGTTATCATCCAAATTGTTCCACTCCCTTCCGGTTCTGTTTAAAAATGCGAACTTGCCTACATCCCTTTTAACAATCTTACCTTTCACTCTATTGCCATGCGATGTTCTGTCATTGTAGCGTGTTTTGTCTTTAACTAATCTACTATTTATTTCTCTCCACCCACCTTCACCTTGACAAGCTCTATAACAATTACAGAGTCTATCAATTTTTCTTCTTTCTTCCAACGTTTTCCAACCCGATTCTTGGATCATTTCTGAAGGTCTTTCCCGAGGGGTTCACAACTCACAAATTTGGTGTACACCTGATCTCAAGATTTCAGAGATTTCAAGAGATTTCATAGGGATTTCATAGAGATTTCAATGGGATTTCATGGCAAGTGTACACCGGATTTCAGCAGTTGTTAACCCCTCGGTCTTTCCCACACTCGCTTATCGTCTCCATTTCTACTAATATCTACCTTCCACTTTCTCACTCTTCGCGTCACTCTCCTATTTGTACGCCTATAATGTACTATATATGTACTAATTCAAAAGTTTCATCATTGTCCGTATACAGGCGTATACCAATCTCCTATTTTATTATTCTTCAAAGATGACGCGTCCCCATGTAATCTCAAAGATCGAAGCTCGTAAATAAATATTGATGAACAGAGGCGTCGCTTCCTAAACCGACGCTCACGACGCCTGGCCTTGCATGCTGATCAGTATGGATTCATTCATGACGGGTGACATCGACTATATATATATATATATATATATACAGGCGATACGGCGTACGTCGAAAGGTATATATTAAGGGGGTATAGGCCTATATTAAGGGGGTGCATGCACGGTACCTATAAAAATGGAGAGATTCACCTTACGTAGCACCATTTTGAAGGTATTGAAAATATCTGTGTTTCCTCGTTTTCAGAATTTCTATATATCATACCGTTCAAAAGTTATAACCAAAAAAAAACAAAAAACTGATATTCCGCTAAATCGACTCCCGTTGGCTCTTAACTCATATTGCTCAAATCTCGAGAGAACGGTCCTGATACAGTACAGTGAATCCAATCACAATGTGAAATCTAGATTTCCACATAAAATATACACAGTAAGCTATTATAGCCAATATATAATCTCTATTTATTAGAATCCAGATTTATAGATGTTCTCTATCAAGAAGGCAGTGGAGCTGCCGTCAATTTCAAATTGTTTTATTTTCATTGTTACAATTTCAATTTTCTTTTATAGTTGCTAAATGAGAATCAATCATAATTACTTATTATAATAATTACTTATCAATTACTTATTACTTTACTTATAATTAATTACTAATCATGATTACTTATTCATAATTAATTACTTATTAATAAGTAATAACATAATTGCTTAGAGTCGATGGGAGTCGATTTAGCGGAATGTCAGTTTTTTGGGTGATAACTTTGAACCGTATGAGATATCGAAATTCAAATAAAAAGGAAACACAGTTATTTTGAATACCTTCAAGACGGTGTGAGTGATAACTATTTATCACATAATTGTCAGGCGTATAGGTATACACTTGAAAAATAAGTATTTTTAAGCGTATACGCATGAGGATCAGGCGATTGAAGATAAATAATTATTACTTGAACAATTTTAAAGGCACTGAGAATAGCTGTGTTTCTTCGTTTTCTAATTTCGATATATTTCAAAAGTTACACCAAAAAACTGACATTCCGCTAAATCGACTCCCATGGACTAATCATGTGAAATTATTCAATAACTAGGAAAACGCCATATATGCGTTGTAAGACGAGCGGATAGTAATAGCATGGGTAAAAATGGGTAAAAACTGCTTCGAGTGGTACCAATTTAGTACATTTTATGTTTTTTCTTCAAAATGGCTGACCCGATCAAGCTGAAAATTTTTAGAAATGTGTACCAAAATTTAATTCAACTTCACGCGAAATTTCATTTTTTTGTGGAATAAAATATATTTTCTTTTTTTTTCCGCCATGTTATTCTAATGGGAATTTTTGAAATTTCTTAAATTCATAAAAAAAAGTTACTTCCCGATAATGCCACAAAACTATACAGATCGAAGTTAGATGAGGAACCATATTGAAAAAAAGTTTGAGGTTGATAGATGTAGCCGTTTGACCTGTGGAGAACCGACAAAAAAACAAAAAAAAGAACATAAAAACGAACACGAATTTTTTTCAGTATGTCAAATTGATTCCTCGCTGAAGCTCGTCTAATCATTCAATAATAATTAATTATATATTCGAATTATTAATTGAACCTGCGGTCTTTAGAAACTGATTTGAATAAATGAAGGAATGTGTTTAGCCCATTCTTACAGTCGACCTAGAATCACAGCCGTAAAAGTTCCAAGTCAGCTAACTTTCTGTTTATGTTTACGTTCGCACGGACAATTACGAAGCCGTATGAACGACTGTGTGGTATGGCATGACAAACTTTGCGTGTACTGTTAAATTCACTCTATACAGTTGTTGTGAGTGGGCCTTTACAAGATTTCATAGCTACTGCAGCTCGAAAATGCCCACATTTTGGTATCAAATTGAAGAATTTCGTTTAGGTGACGATGAAAATGTTCTGTTTGGGTTTTCTTGTGCTCACCATGGTCACCCAAACTTTGTGATTCACTGCTATATATAGTTCTTGTTGCGCTTCCTAATGAAAGTCGTGTTTAGAACCAAGGTTTGTGGAGACTATTATTGTATTGGAAATATAAAATATATACATACTGGTATGGTAAACTTTTTATCAACCTTGGGTTTCTTCCAAGTGATGTCACACTTTTATGGCAGTTTTTCTTTAAATTTTCTCAGATAACTTTATATGTATATATTAATTTTGGTTATTTTCATTGTTGACTTGAATTTGTCACTATCACTGTTAACTTGAATTTTGTCACTATCACTGTTAACATGAATTTTGTTATTATCATTGTTAACGTTGGTGATGAAAATAGAGAAATTCACCTTCACTAATTTTTTCCCATGTTCAAAAACCAGTGTAATTGGATGAAAAGTTCATATCTCCAAGATGATTTCATGCTCTTCAATTAATATGACATTCTATTTCATTGAATTCAATCGGTTTTAAGATAATACATCAATGAATAGAAAGAATGTGATGAAATTTCCTGACGCATTATCTCAAAACGGATTGAATTCTCAAAAATAAAATATCATATTAATTAAACAGTATGAAATTATCGTGGAGATGTTAACTTTTTATTCAATTACACTGGTTTTTGAAAATGGAAGAAAATAGTAAGGATACATTTCTCGAAATATGTAAGCACCGTGCACGCACCCCCTTAACATGAATGCCAGGTATTACCAACCAAGTCCAGTTAGCATTTATCTGAGAGTTAGTGAGAACAAATACCACAGGTAACCTTGGTGATAACAACTTTAAACTGCCAGTTAGAGCTACTGCAACGTTGGTAATTCAGGCACTTATAGTGATGGCAATGAAAAACAGTGTTGGATTGTTTTTGTTTGCTGTTGTAATAAGTAAACAAGAATTTGGGATAGACATTGCAATGTCTCTCCCAAACTGTATTCTTCAATCACAACTTTACTATTAGTTTCCATAACCACTAACTTTTCTAGTTGCTATAGTAACCTGACCAACATGCTATCTAGCTATAGAAACTTCCCAGTAAAAAAAAAAAAATCTCAACCAATACCCTTACATATATATCCACCGAGGGGTTAACAACTCCTGAAATCCGGTGTACACTCGCCATAAAATCCCATTGAAATCCCCTTGAAATCCCTGAAATCACTTGAAATCCCCTTCAAATCCCTGAAATCACTTGAAATCCCCGTGAAATCCGTATGAGATCTCTTGAAATCCCCTGAAATCTCTTGAAATCACCTGAAATCAGGTGTACACCAAATTTTTGAGTTGTACACCCCTCGATATCCACCCTTTAATAATGTTCTCGGTTAGTCTTGCTATTTCTCTAACAAAGACGTGTGCACGAAGCAGTAGAGTGGGTGTTACCCCCCCCCCCCCCCCCCCCCCCCCCCCGTTTTGGCATCGTGCCCATTATTACCCCGTCGGACCACTACGATGCAACCTTCTACACAGAAATCGATCTCTCACCCGCCGGTTTGCCCCTGTAAAGTTGTCTAGCCTGCATAACGCATTCGACATTCTTTTGTGATATGTAGGCCTGAAATCTTGATAAGGGTGTATTAAGGTGCACTAGTTTTATAGAGAGGCCCCCCTGAGGGGTGAATAAAAGTGCACTGTTTTTTTTTTGTTATTTTGTGATGATGTTTATTAACTCCGTTAACAGCTATGCTATATGGGATGCAGTTTTATATAATAAATGTCAAAAAAGTAGTTATATTTCTGTTATATTTTATAGACAATTTTCAATTATATTCATATTCATTCATTTATTTTCATTTACTATTTCTTTATGTGTGATTTGATGACTAAGGTGTATTGGTGTCGGTGGATGTTGTAATGAGATTATGGGATGATGAGATGACAGGCTATATTTTATTTTGTGATTATTGGATAGTGGGAAGGAGTCGGTTGTGGCCTGCTGTTGAAAACCATCCCAGCATTGACCTGAACGACAGAGGAAAACCACGAAAAACCCCTGTCAGGATGATCATACCTGGCGGGAATCGAACCCCGGTCTCCTGAATGTATATCCAAATATTCAATATGAATTATTTATAGAAATTTTAAAACGTATCAATTAAAACCGATTCTATACCCCGCCATTTTGAAATTCCTTGCTGTAGCTCTGTACTCGATAAACTGAGTTGAAATCGAACCAAATTGTCTCAAATTCGATGCGTTAAGAGTCCATGGGAGATGGTTTAGCGGAATATCAGGTTTTTTATGATAACTTTTGAACGGTAAGAGATATCGAAATTCTGAAAACGAGGAAACACAGATATTTTCAATACCTTCAATACGGTGTAAGTAGTAACTATGTATTCCTAATTCCCTGATTGTCAGGCGTAAACGCTTAAAAATACGAATTTTATAAGCGTATACGCCTGACGATTATGCGATGTAAGATAAATAGTTACTACTTATACCATCTTGAAGGTATTGACAATATCTGTGTTTCCTTGTTTTCAGAATTTCGATATCTTATACCGTTCAAAAGTTATCACCAAAAAACTGATATTCGGTCAAGGCAGGGTATAACCAAAGTGGGAGTATCTCTAACTGGCAGTTTAACCTTGTTATCACCATGGTTACCCATGCTATTTGTTTTCACAAACTCTCGGTTAAACGCTAACTGGACTTGGTGATACCGGGCATAAATCAACTCCCATTGACTCTCAACCAAGGTTTTCAAACCGATTTCATCAACCCCAGCTTGAAAACCCTTGACAACTTTAATCAAATTGTTATAATCGATACTCTTTGCTGCATGGAGTTTCGAAATGTCCAATTCTATATATAAGCTGAGAGAAGTTTGACTGGATGAGACTGTGGAGTCTCATGTTGCAGGAAAAGTGTCATTAATTCGAACCGTCTCGCTTCTGTTTCGATCAGAAGGGATGTGCGGGGTGGGGTGGTGGGGGGAGGGGGGGGGGCGTGTAAAGAAGTGACACTCGCACGTGATTAAAACGTGCAGATGTGTCAACTGTAGCTAACATATTATTATGAAATTACTGCTATGTTCTTGTAGCGTTCGTGCAATAGTTCCCTGTAATCTGGTGTTTTATCTCATTCTCTCTCTCTCTCTCTTTCTCTCTCTCATTATCTCTCTCTATCTTCTCTCTTTCTCTCTCTATCTTCTCTCTTCCTCTCTCCATCTCTCTCTGTGTATACTAATTTTACATTCACATTCTTCTATCTCAACAGATAAGAACTTTATTAAATTTTGTGCAATTTGTATAAATATATTGTCATATAATATCATATACAATTTGAATTTTACGTTATCGATTCAGAATAATATATATAATTTATGTTTCACAAATTGTTTGAATATAAACAAACAAATGTTCTCTCTCTCTTTCTTTCTTTTACACCCTCTATAACTCTATTCCTGTCCATTCCCTCTTACCAACATACTGGACCTCTCCTTTTCCTTCCTCTCAATTCTCTCGTTCTCTTTCCCCTCAATTCTACCTTCACCCACTCTCACATTCTCTCCCTTTATCTCTATTCCCCATTTTCCCTCCCTCTACTTATCTATTTAACGGTATCTTATTTATCATTCCTTTGAACCTCTTACCTCTTACCTCCCCCCACCCACCCCCTCACCCCAATACTCTCCATGCAAACAATTCAAGCAACAAAGCCATAAAGGAACTCACCTTCAGGCGCAGGGAGAGATATATCTAAGTACTCCTAAACGGAGTCCCCTACAGAGATCTTATCCTTGAGGAACGGTTTTATTCCTCAAGCCCTAACACTTCCCGTATTCCTCCAGGTATATTGTCTTGGACTTCCGGCGGTGGTTCCAGGGGTAATTATGGGAGCTACTCCAGATATAAATAAAATGAATATGTCTACTAAGGCAAACGTATAACATATGCGTTGTATGAAGAGCGCGATATTTTTATCTATTTTATTCTCATGATGATGATGATTAGTGTTTGCTTAACGACCCCACCAACAGCTAGGTTATATTGGGGTACGAATGAGCAGGTGAATTATGAAACTATGAAGTGGGACTCGAACCCACACCCAACGGTGACTCCACTTTCTGAAGCGGTGCCTCAGCTGACCGAGCTAACGAAGGTGGCATTATTTCCATCTGAGCGATATTATATATAATCATATATTATATTTTGCGATTGGTAGATTCAAGAACAGTATATATGGCCACCCTCCGTGGCTCAGTCAGCTAGGGCACTGCTTCAGAAACTGAAAACACCTTCGAGCGTGGGTTGGAGTCCAGCATAAGGCAGGGTTTTTGTAAACGTCCTTTCACTTATCACAACCTGCTCATTCGCACCCCCGTATAACTTAGCTGTTAGTGGGGTCATTAATCAGACAATAACCAAGAACAGTATACTCATGAAAAGTAATCATTTACCGGCACATGCAGCGTAGTGGTTAACGCGCTCGCTTCATGTGATCCGGGAGACGAGGGGCATTCCGAACCCAGTTCGATCCCCGCCGCCGACCATCTTTACAGAGGTTTTTCATGTTTCCCTCTGTAGTCTAGGCTAATGCCGGGATGGTTCCTAGACAATAAGTCGGCCATGACCGCTTCCTTCTCATTGCCCAAGAACCTTCATCCCATCATAGCATTAATCATACATCCGACGCCATTAGATCTGCGCTATCATAACAGTGCGTCGTTAAACCCAATATATATATATAAAAAAAAGTAATCATTTTGAAATGGTAGTCGAAGCACTATAAGAGACTGACCGACCTACCTACGCAATTCCTCAATACATCAATAGTTTTAAGAAGCTTTGCTGAGCTTATACCCACCTAGTTGAGAAGCCTTGTTAAATATCAACTGGGGTCACTTCAAAGCCATGGACATTTGACTTACTTACTTTCATATTATAGTGTCCTAATCATCCTGGATTTGACATTATCTTCTCATTCCTCTCTTCCTTACTTTTCCTGTGAGCTTCTCGTTAGCCTTATGAACCCGAAAGCATCCCATATCCCATCCAAAGTAAGATCAGAGAAAAAAGATTATCTTCTGCCTATGGCAGCAACACAGATGAAGCATGTGTCTGTAATGGCGGTGATCGCAAACCACTGAGAGGAGAATACAGATTTACTAAGATGATTCGCTCTCCAGTATAGGCCTATATTAGATTTACTAAGATGATTCGCTCTCCAGTATAGGCCTATATTAGATTTACTAAGATGATTCGCTCTCCAGTATAGGCCTATATTAGATTTATAGAAATCATTTGATATAGTCCGTATCACGTTGTCTTACCTTTACCGCCAACTTTATTATCCCGAGTTAAGCGGGCCTTACATGACGCGGATCGGCCATATTGTAATATTAGCCAATCTGATTGGCTAATATTCCAATATGGCCGATCCGCGTCCGCTCGCGGTTGCGGATCCGCACACAATCCGCGTCATGTAAGGCCCGCTTTATGACTTAGACTAAAGAGATACAAAGACAGTTCACCCAACGTTAAATTAAGATTCATCCCCACTCCTTTGCCTCCACCCTTCCCACATCCCTTACCATTTAGTACCGTCAATCACCGCTAAGAGTGCTGAAAATCGTTACGGCGATTGTTCTTCAGTTGACGGTAACATGGATGCCTGCCTGTGGTTGTTTGTGCTTCTTCAACTCAATGAGAATGAGTATAGCGATGATTGAAGTAACTTCAGGTAAAAATAAAATAGTTTTGAATCTTGTGAAGTAACTTACGTGGGACGTCTTGAGTGTGTATCTTTAGTAAATGGTTATGATCAGGATTTTGAATTCTATCCCCGTTTTACCTTGCCCTTATATAGTTTGCCTGTTTGCCCATCATCTGCTTCAAGCAGCATCCGCCGGCTAACCACGTGCCAGATAGAGTAGCAAGCGATCTCGGAACACGAGAAAGAATAATACGAGACATGATAAGAATATCCCTGCTCTAATCGCAGATATTGTGGATACTTTTACCTACGGAAGATGAAGGTGCGAAACACCGGAGCGCTAGTGGTGTGACGTGGGGAGGACGATTGGATGGAACCTTCGTAATAAGTGGAAATGAGAATCTTTCTTCTCTCTATATCTTATATACTCTCTCTCTTTCTCTCTCTCTCTTTTTCTCTTTCATTTACAATATTAAAGCTGTACATGTACTTGCACCAAGAAATGAAAAGGACGTGCATCCCACCCCTCCCCCTCGATAGCTTAGTCAAATAAGTCACCGTTTTCGAAACTGAAGTCAGGTCTGATGTGGGCTCGGTTCCTTTATAAGGCAAACGTCCGTTCACTTATCATCACTTATAATCTAGGAGAAGATTATCAAAACTTGTGACCATGTACAAAATTCTATCAAAATATGAAGCGTGGGGGGAAATAAGGAACTTGGTCAAGTCGGCTTCATTTTTAGGAAGAGTTGGGCATAAATTCAAATTAGCATCAAAAAATTATAGTACCAACGTGGGCAAATTCTCTTTTCTCGGGGCCACCATCCCAGAATGGAACCAACTGGGAGGTCAACTTAATAAGGAGTGGCCTAAATCTGTGGATGATTTCAAAAAACTAATGGAAGGAGCTGAGAAGAAATGAAATGGAAAAGAGTGATCAGCAAGGATACTATAAAATAAATATATTGTAAAAAAGTAAAAGAATAATACTTGAAACAATAAAATTACATACATACATACATACTTCAAAATTGTTTCAATCATGCTCCTACTCATTCGTACCCCCATATATCCTAGCTGTTGGTGGCGTTGAACAAAGAATACTCATCATCAAGAAGGAACCATCAGATCATAAAGAAATGAAGAATGTACTAGATTGTAGCCAATGTATAGGTTGATGACAAAACTTATATTGTATCATTTTACCTTTTTATATCGCAAACCATTCTAGAGAACCGTCTGTGTTCCAAACTATGTATTTCCGGTGTCCTAAGATTGTACTTCCATTGCTCTAAGTTTGTATTTCCAGGGTTTCGAAGTTGTATTTCCGGCCTTTCGAACTCTGTATAGACCCATTCCTATACAAGATAAACTCAGTCTCATGAGTTCAACATGACATGTGTACCATGCTGTTACCGTAGGATAATACCGATTTTCTGCTGTTTGTTTTTGGTTTTATCTTAAAAACTGTATTAAATCGTACTGGAATTTGCCTCCTGGGGTACATTCCTGTACAATTCAATCCGGTTTCAGCAGATCACTTCCGTTTTTTCCGGTTTTTAGTGATATAGAAAAGATAAAACCATAGAAAAAGACAACAGAGAATAGGTATTTTCGTATACCAACAGAATGGTACACAGCTATCTTGAACCTTGACTGGGTCATCACATAGAGCTTAAAATTTCTAAAGAGCGCACAGATGAAGCCGACATGCCTGTGGGTGCTGGGTCTGCGGGGTGGGAGTAAGTCACGTGATGCGGTGATACCAGCCTGACTGGGAGTATTTCGTTACAAGTTATCCTCATGGCAGAGCTCCGAGTCGGACCAAATGAATTATTTTATTCATTGGTTGCGATGGCTGATGTGGCAATTCTGAATATACTTTATGATAATCAGCATATATTTCCGCGACTTACACCCACGTTTTTGTATTATGTATCCTCTGAGAATCAAAATGAAACGGTGTTGTGCGTGATTGCTGTCTTTAACCCTATACTAGTCTACCTACCTCTCACCGTGTCATGTGGTATTTCCCCGCCGGTCAGACAAGCTATCACGGCCTCACTCCCTCTCAATGCTGCCCGTTTTGCGTCCAGCGTGGTCTAGATGTTACTATGTCTTCGGTTCATCTTGTACAGAGATACACCATGGAGTTGTATACATGGAGGTCTATCTCAGCGACGAGCCGCGTACCAGATCCCACACTTCCGGTTACTTCGAAACGGCGGACATGTTCTTTTTTCAACTGCCAGTTGGAGCTACTCCCACGTTGGTAATTCAGCACGGCCTTCTTTATTATCACAAATTATGTAATAATATAGAAGGCAAGCACTTCTTTATTATTACATTATGTAATAATATAGAAGGCCTTGAGTTCAGATACTAAATATAAAACAAGTGTCGGTAGGCCTCCGGCCACCTGACAACAATCAGCTTGAGCAGGGAACATGGCTGCCGTTACACACTATTTTATGTGATCAAGTGGGACAAGTTTTCAACACGGAGATATACCTCCAGTACAATTCAACTCCATGGATACACCCTCTGAAGTTCTAGCTCCTTAGCTTCCAGTTTATTACCTATACTTCCAATTGTACTTGCGGTTATCTGACCCGTACTTCCGGTGTGTGTTTGCAGGCGAGGACACGCGCATGCGCTTCTCCGCGATGCCGCATCCGAACGACAGCGGGTTCACGCAGTGGCATGACGCGATGAAGATGGTGGCGCGGCTGCCCGGAGGAATACCGCCCGAGTTCCGCAAGAGGGTAAGTTCCAGTGGTGTATTCGTAAAAATAAAAGTACCAGGGCGGTGATGACTGAAAAAAAAACATTCATCCCAACTCGACGGGGGGGGGGGGGGGGGGGGGGGGGGGGGGGTAATGAGCCAGTTTTAGGAGATTCTTATTCAAATATAAAATCAAAATGATGTGGTTTACCTTTGCATCTGAAATAAATGTTACAAACTGACTCTACACTACATTACAAGATTCTGTCATTATTGTAAAGTCTGACGTTGCAAATACATATTGGCAGATTCCATCCATCAGGATACATCATTTTTAAAATTGTGCGTCTACAAGTTAGCTGGTTTAGGCTAGCTTTATATGTCTTCAAATATGGTTTTAAAGAAAAAAGGTTCCGGGGCGCGCCCTGCCCTAAAATTAAAGTACCAGGGCGCCGCCCCGGCCCGCCCTGGCCCGAATACACCACTGGTAAGTTCACCACACCGATCTCTCTCACACGGGTTTTGTTTGTTTGTAGGTTTATTTCGTTGCTTGATCTATTATTGTTTGTTTGATGACCCCACCAGCAGCTAGGTTGTACGGGGGTACGAATGAGCAGATTATCATGAAACTATGAAGTGATGATGAGTGAAAGGACGTTTACAAAAACCCATGCCTTATACGGGACTCGAATCCACGTCCAACGGTGACTTCAATTTTCGAAGTTGTACGTCAGCTGACTGAGCTACCGAGGGCAGCTGCTAATTTCGTTTCATACATTGTAGATCACAAGTACACTTATATATATATATATATATATATATATATATATATATATATATATATATATATATATATATATATATATATATATATATATTTTAATAACATCGAAACTTGATACAAAATCATTGTTCCCCAATCAAGGCTATATGGATGAAAGGTGAGATCGTTTGAACGGGGCACCACAAGGGGCACCGAAATGTGTACGTAAATCAACCTTGAAACATTCTAAATTAAGTAACATCCAACCTGGTGCAGTTTCTCAGCCTTATTCACAACTATATTTACACTCCTATTTATAACAAAAATGCTATAAAATATATATTTTCAACTACATACACTGTGGATGCATAGTGAAACTTATAAGAAAGTAGTCTAATTTATTGGACCGCGGTAACAGCACATTTTTGGTCCCCAATATGAGATGGTACACAGCTCTGGAACGCTGTTGCTCATCCATCGGTACGATAGATATAATCCAAGGTCACATTCCAAGGTGGATGCAGCATCATGTGATCTGGTAGGATCACATTTCGGACCCGGTTCGATCCCCGCCGTCGACAATCTTTACAGGGGTTTTTCCTGATGTCACTCTGTAGTTAAGCTAATGCCGGGATGGTTCCCACAATCTAGACCACGACCGCTTCCTTCCCACCATCCTTCCCAACCCAACAAAACCTTTATCTTATCATCCAAGCATCTAATTAAGCATCCATCCGACGCCAATAGATCCTCGATATCAGAGCAGTGCGTCGCTAAAACACATTTTTAACACAAGGACGGCCGGCTTTCATATACCCATAGTTCAACAAGTAGGCAATATATTACACCATATTGAAGCCACAATTCAAGTTTAACTACCTTTACCCCCCCCCCCCATTCCCCCTCCCTCACCCGCTCCAACCATTCATCAGCAAAATGGCCGCAATCTCAAGAGGCTCCATCTAGCGATATACGAGCGAGTAATTTAATAAAAAACAACAAGCGATACGTTTTTGATCGGCTGTCACTGGCAATAAGGTAAAACTGCTGTCGACGGTGGAATGAAAATGAATTGTCCAATATCGGGTCGCTCTCTCTCTCTCTCTCTCTCTTTCTCTCTTTCTCTCTTTCTCTTTCTTGCTATCTCATTTTCTTTCTTCCATTCAGCCGATCAGTCCACAAAGGCTCTACTGTATAAACTAAACTCAACGTTGGGCGTGGGTTCGAGGCCCGCATAAGGTATGGGTTTTTGTAAACATCCTTTCACCTATCATCACTTCATCTTTTCATTATCATCTGCTCATTCGTACCCCCGTATAACCTATCTGTTGGTGGGGTCGTTGAGCAACATTGGAAAAAAAATCGATCTACTTTTGAATCTAAAATGGCGACTTGATTTTCACTTCCCTCTGATCAACTGGCGGGCGATAAAGCAATTAATCACCGGTGTTTCGGCAATGAAGCGTAACAACCGCTATCTTTTGTCAAATGTCCAACCAATCTCATCTGGCGACAGGAAGACTTACTGTGATGGAACGAGAGTGAAATCAGATCTCCGACTAATAAATGGAGATAGAGAGAAAGAGAAAGTGAAAAGGAAGAGAGAGAGTGTGAGAGAGAGAAAGAGAAAGAGAGGGACAGAAGTGAAGAAGAATAGATTAACTATTGTTTGCTTGACGACCCACAAACAGCTAGGTAATTTGGGGATTCGAACGAAAGGAGATAATTAATGTCACTTTTGAAGTGATGGTAAATGAAGGTCCTTTACAAAATCCCATACCTTATGCCATATGCGGGACTCGAACCCGCGCTCAACGGAAATCTAGTTCCAGGGTTGTGATGCCCTTGAAGATTTATAGATGATCTCTACTAAGAAACCACTGGAGCTACCGTCAACTTCGACTTGTTTTATTCAATTTTATACTTATGTATTCCGGACTTTCGGCAACTGAAGACTTTTATATGCGGCGAAGAAGTGTGGTCACAGACAGCGTAGACCCGAAGTTCATTGCTTTTAACTAAATATATAAATAAAATGGGGTGGTAAGATCGCCCTTGTGGTACCCCGTCCAAACGATCCTACTTTCATCCTGGGCCTTAATAGGGGAACAATGATTTTGTATGAAGTTTCGATGTTAGTGCAAAAAAAAAAAGATGTCTAGATACAATTTCCAATTTCCTTTCCAGAGTTTCTAAGCGATTATCATAATTAAGATGGAGCTGCTCGTTCGTATTATGAAAGATCCTTCTTCTAAAATCATAATATATTAAAAACACACACCATGTAATATAAAGTGACATTTTTGTTTGTATTTGGTAAACGACCATTCTTCTTTCGCGGATACAAGTATATTACGGCACATGCAGAACAGTGGTTAACGCGCCGCTCCAGTAAATCTGGGAGACGAGGGGAATCCTAACCCGTTCGTTTCCCAGCTGCCGACCATCTTTACAGGGGTTTTCATGGTTTCCCCTGGTAGTCTAGGCTAATGCCGGGGGTCCTACAAAAAAGTCGGCATGACCGCTTCCTGCCCACTATCTTCCATTACTCAAAGAACCTTATCTCAACATCCCATCATCTCATTAATCACCCATCCGACCCCATTAGATCTGCGCTATCTACAGTGCGTAATTAAAACCCAACACCAAAAAAAACACAAATTTATTGCTCTACTGAAAATTTAAATTCTTCTCCGGCATCTCTGTTTGCCACACATGACAATCTTCATTTGGGGGCATTTGCAATCGGTTTTCTCAGTTGACAGATCAAAAACTACCAATCGCTTCTTTTATTTGCTAGGGGAAACGGTTGATCGGAACCCACTATAATCAATAACCGACCATTTTGAATGAAACTTTCTATTTTTAAACATCACGCACAACGGGTTATTGAAAGCTTGCTATAGGATTAATAAAGATGATGACAATGTGAGAAGGAAGTTTAAAATTAAAAACACGTTTTTGTTGAGAATTCTAAGAAGATATGGTTTATTTGTATAGGGGCCTGTCGGGTCAACGCAACCATTATGATGAAAAACAAATTTTTTTGGCGTCTTTAATGGGGAGAGGGGAAGGGGAAAAAAACTCTAAATAAAAAATTAAAACAAATTTTTATTTATTATTATTCACTCACATACACAAAGTGGGTGGCAAAGCCCTAAACTTAATCAAAAAACTCTTAACCCAAAAAAACATTAACCAAAACAGGAAACAAGATAAAAAACAAATAACTTATAATCACAAAACCCCGACAACAAAAACTATAAACCCCATAAAAACTCCATCCGACATACCCACTTTCAATTGTCTTTGATCAGTTCTCCGCAATCCCCCAACCATTCCTAACCCAAAATTAATTTCTGAGCTCTTCCACTAATTTATTCCCTCATTCCAATCACTCAGCTTATTAAAAAATGAATCTTTCCACCTATTCTTCGCTCTCTCAACTACAACTTTCCACTCATGCCCTCTTTTAAAATTTACTACCTTCGCATCCAATTAATCTTTTTATTAAAAATTTTCCCCCTCCACCTCAGCTCTAAAAATTATTAACTATTTCTTTTATCCTTCCGTTCCATCCAATTTCCCCAACCGGGGGTTTTAATTTTAAAAAGTTATTAGGGAAATTTTTGTTTTCGGTAACATTTTAACGGAATGATATGAAATTTATACAAAGGAAAAAAAGGTATTTTAAATTCAGTACATTAAGTTGGGAGTTTTATTTTAAAAAATGGACAATGGGTTCCCCCTTGGGCACGAATAACAAAAAAGCAAAAATCAAAATAAATAAAAGAAATTATCTGAATAATTATCAAAAAAAAAAATTATAACTAGAGAAAATTTTTAAAAAAACAAAGGAAAAAAAAATATATAAAAAAACAAAATATAGATACGATATTATATACACACTATATTAAAAAAGTCTGTGGTTTTTAATTAGCATGGGAAATTTACTGAAAGCTTTGTTGATAGAAAACAAATTTGATCCCTTTGTGTGACCTATAAGTGATTCCTAAGTATTTTTAATTGAACCCCTCAAAGGGCCCGCATGGCTATTGGAATTGTCCCTTTTTATTTGAACTTTCACAAAGTGGTGAAAAAATTTGAAAGCCTATTTTGAAGAATTGAAAAGGGAAAAAAAAATTTTGGGAAGTTTTTAAGAATTTTTCAAAAAAATTCCCAAAAAAAAATTTTTTTTGCTTTGGAATTTGTTTCCCAAAAAATTATCTTATCATCCAAGCATCTAATTAAGCATCCACGACGCCAATAGATCATCGATATCAGCAGCAGTGCGTCGCTAAAACACATTTTTAAAACACAATGGACGGAAGGGCTTTCATATACCCATAGTCAACAAGTAGGCATATATTACACCATATTGAAGCCACAATTCAAGTTTAACTACCTTTACACCCCCCCCCCATTCCCCCCTCCCTCACCCGCTCCAACCATTCATCAGCAAAATGGCCGCAATCTCAAGAGGGCTCCATCTAGCGATATACGAGCGAGTAATTTAATAAAAAACAACAAGCCGAACGTTTTTTGATTGGCTGTCACTGGCATATAAGGTAAAACTGCTGTCGACGGTGGAATGAAAATGAATTGTCCAATATCGGGTCGCTCTCTCTCTCTCTCTCTCTCTTTCTCTCTTTCTCTCTTTCTCTTTCTTGCTATCTCATTTTCTTTCTTCCATTCAGCGATCAGTCCACAAAGGCTCTACTGTATAAACTAACTCAACGTGGGCGTGGGTTCGAGGCCGCATAAGGTAGGGTTTTTGTAAACATCCTCTTCACCTATCATCACTTCATCTTTTCATTATCATCTGCTCATTGTACCCCCGTATACCCTATCTGTTGGTGGGGTCGTTGAGCAACATGGAAAAAAATCGATCTACTTTTGAATTCTAAAATGGCGACTTGATTTTTCACTTCCCTCTGATCAACTGGCGGGCGCTTTAAAGCAATTAATCACCGGTGTTTCGGCCACTGAAGCGTAACAACGCTATCTTTTGTCAAATGTCCAACCAATCTCATCTGGCGACAGGAAGATGCTTACTGTGATGGAACGAGAGTGAAATCAGATCTCCGACTAATAAATGGAGATAGAGAGAAAGAGAAAGTGAAAAGGAAGAGAGAGAGTGTGAGAGAGAGAAAGAGAAAGAGAGGGACAGAAGTGAAGAAGAAATAGATAACTATTGTTTGCTTGACGACCCCACAAACAGCTAGGTAATTTGGGGATTCGAACGAAAGGAGATAATTAATGTCACTTTTGAAGTGATGGTAAATGAAGGTCCTTTACAAAATCCCATACCTTATGCCATATGCGGGACTCGAACCCGCGCTCAACGGAATCTAGTTCCAGGTTGTGATGCCCTTGAAGATTTATAGATGATCTCTACTAAGAAACCACTGGAGGCTACCGTCAACTTCGACTTGTTTTATTCAATTTTATACTTATGTATTTCCGGACTTTCGGCAACTGAGACTTTTATATGCGGCGAAGAAGTGTGGTCACAGACAGCGTAGACCCGAAGTTCATTGCTTTTAAATAAATATATAAATAAAATGGGGTGGTAAGATCGCCCTTGTGGTACCCCGTCCAAACGATCCTACTTTCATCCTGGGCCTTAATAGGGGAACAATGATTTTGTATGAAGTTTCGATGTTATTGAAAAAAAAAAAGATGTATATATACAATTTCAATTTCCTTTCAGAGTTTCTAAGCGATTATTCATAATTAAGATGGAGCTGCGTTTCTTATCTATGAAGCTCCTTCTCTAAAATCATAATATATTAAAAACACCACACCCATGTAATATAAACGTGACATTTTTGTTTGTTATTTTGGTAAACGACATTCTTCTTTCGCGGATACAAGTATATTACGGCACATGCAGCACAGTGGTTAACGCGCTCGCTCCATGTGATCTGGGAGACGAGGGGAATTCCTAACCCAGTTCGATCCCAGCTGCCGACCATCTTTACAGGGGTTTTTCATGGTTTCCCTCTGTAGTCTAGGCTAATGCCGGGATGGTTCCTACAATAAGTCGGCCATGACCGCTTCCTTCCCACTATCCTTCTCATTACTCAAGAACCTTCATCTCAACATCCCATCATCTCATTAATCATCCATCCGACGCCATTAGATCTGCGCTATCATAACAGTGCGTCATTAAAACCCAACACAAAAAAACACAAAAGTATTGCTCTACTGAAAAATTAATTCTTCTCCCGAGCACTCTCTGTTTGTCCACAACATTGACAATCTTCATTTTGGCTATTTGCAATCGTGTTTTCTCAGTTGACAGATCGAAACTACCAATCGCTTCTGTTATTTGCTAGGGGAAACGGTTGATCGGAATCACTATAATCAATAACCGACCATTTTGAATGAAACGTTCTATTTTTAAACATCACGCACAACTGTTATTGAAAAGCTTGTCTATAGATTAATAAAAGATGATGACAATGTGAGAAGGAAGTTTAAAAATAAAAACACGTTTTTGTTGATGAATTCTAAGAAGATATGGTTTATTTATGTATAGGGGCCTGTCGGGTCAACGCACCATTATGATGAATAACATCTATTGGCGTCTGTGAATGATGGATGAGGGGAAGGGGAAAATAAATCTAAATAAAAAAATAAAGCATATTTATTTATTTATTTATTATTTCACTCACAATTGCACCAAAGTGCGGTGGCAAAGCCCTAAACTTAATCAACAAAACTCTTAACAAAACAACATTAACAAAACAGGAACAAGATAAAGAAAACAAATAATAATTATCAAAAATACACTCGACCAACAAAAACTATCAAATCCCCTATAATAAAACTTCCATCCGCACTACCACTTCTTCAATTTGTCTCAATATCAGTCCTTCTCCGCAATCCCCCCCAAACCATTCCTAACCAAACCATTATAATTTTCTGAGCTCTTCCACTAATGTTTCTTTCTTCGTTCCATTCCACTCGACTCCCGCTCTATTCAAAAATGAATACTTTCCGACATCCTTCTTCGCCATCTCCACTACAACCTTCCACTCATGCCCTCCTCTAAAATCATACCTCCTCTCATCCAATTTAATCTTCTCTCTCATCTATTTCCAGCCTCCTACCTCTTAATGCTCTAAAAATGTTATTAAGCGGATATTTCTTCTCCTCTCCTTCAACGTCTCCCATCCAAGTTCACTAACCATAGCCGATGGATATATATTTAGTACAAAGCGATGTTGAGTTGATTCAGTGGAATATCATTGTTTCGGTGATACATTTTGAACGGAATGATATATCGAAATTCTAATACGAAGGAAACACAGATATTTTCAATACCTTCAGAATACTGTAAGTAATAGAGAGAATAGTTTTTATTTAAAACACTGCCGACAATACGGTTGCCACTTGGACACAGAATAACAAAAAATAGCAAAATAACAAATATAAATAACAAGAAATTATTCTGAATAATTATCTAATAAACAAATTATACACTAGAGAGAAATTATATAAAACACAATGGAAAAAAATATATAAAAAAACAAATATATATATACGTATATTATATACCACACTATATTAAATAAGTCATGTGGTTTAATTGAGCAACTGGGAAACTTGAGCATGACAGCTTCTGTTTGATAGAAATCAAATTAGATCCTTAGCTGCTGACCATATAAGTGATTCCTAAGTATTGTAATTGAACCCCTCAAGGCCAGCATGGCTACTTGATGAATTGTCCTCTTCTTTATTTTGAACTTTTCACAAAAGTTGGTGAAGAATTTGAATCGCCTGATTTTGAAGAATTGAAGATTTTGAGTTGAAGAATTTTCAACTCAAATCGCCTGATTGTCAGGCGTATACGCTTAAAAAACACATTTTCCAACCGAATACGCCTGACTACTATACGATATGAGATAGATAGTTGTTACTTACACCATTATTAAGGTATTAAAAATATCTGTGTTTCCTTGTTTTCAGAATTTCGGTATCTCATTCCGTTCAAAAGTTATCACCAAAAGAATGATATTCCGCCAAATCGACTCCCATGGACTCGTAATGGTCATAGTTACTCATTGCCTTTTTATACAGCTCGAATTCTTATTCTTATTATTGGCGTTAAGCCTACTAGTAAGACCCCATATTACCAATACTTGAAATGTGTCTTAAGCTTATTATTAATTGGGGTACAGAAATCTCATTGGTAACCAAGGGTAAGAACAAGTTAATTCACTAATAAGCGCTTAATGTACAAATGTATTATTCGTAAAACGGGACCTAAATATCTTACTAGCACTATATTAAAATTTAAACAACAAAATTTCTAGAGATATTTTCGTTCAATTCATTACTGTATATCTCTAGGGAAAGTGGTATATCAAAATGTCATCTCTTTTGCGACAAATTAATACACTCCCCACTCTCAGCTTTTTAATAACCGCAATATTCTATTTTCGTATCGCGTAATCACTGCATAAAACAAAAGATAACGCTTCTACATCGGCTCTCCAGAGTATAAAAGAGTCAAACGCGTGTGACATCAGATACGGTGCCTAAGTAATTATTTAGAGTTGATACACCCTCTTGTGTGTGATCGAAACATCCGACCGGTGGTTGTGTCATATAGGGAGACGGTCGATCGGGACATTCTCAAGCACTGAGGCGTGGGTGGCGCGTAAGTCACATCATCGCCATTGTCTCTGTGGAATAGGAGATGTTGGGGGGGGGGGGAGGGGATCGTGTTCTCGTGCTAATTTTCAGTATGGAAATAAATCCGGGTAGAATTGTGAGACTGGTGGATTGGTGGATTTGGGTGGGGACTGTCATTCAGGAGACCGGAGTTTGATTCATGTTGGGGCGCCTATAGAGTGCGAATACCGGAATAAAGCATGCTCGGTTGTGTGACATGGATTTGGGTGTCCAACCTTACCTGAATCCTAACCACATTCCACTGGAAAGTACCCCGAAGTCCATGTTACACGACCGAGTATCTTTATTCCTGTATTCGCTCAGCGTCCCCTTCTTCTTGTCATATAGATCATAGAATATAGATAGGCCTACATCTTAACTGATATTGACATATGTATGTGTATTTAATTGCCTTATATTCACATCTTGTAATATACCTTTGGAATATTTCAGAAATCTAATTTAATCTAATCTACAAAATCCAGACATAGGCCTACCCGACATACCAATACATACATGCCATGCAATGTCAAAATACATCTGAAAGTTGTTAGACAATACGTCAATGAATTTCATCACATTCTTGATATTCATTGAAGTATTATCTTATAACTGATTGAATTCACAAAAATAGAATGTCATATTAATTGAAGAGCATAAAATTATTTTGGTGTTGATATACTTTTTATTCAATTACACTGGTTCGTGAACATGGAAAAAAATATTAAAAATGAATTTCTCTAATTTTATAAGCTCCGTGCATTCAGCCCTTAATACGGTCAAAGTGAAGCGTGCACAGTGCTTACACAAAGCGAGAAATTTATCTTCACTATTTTTTTCCATTCTCAAAAACCAGTGTAATTGAATGAAAAGTTCACATCTCTAAGATAAATTCATGCTCTTTAACTATTATGACATTTTATTTTTTTGAATAGAATCAGTTTCGAGATACTACGTCAACGAATTTCATCACATTATTTGTATTCATTGATGTATTATCTTGAAACTGATCGAATTGAGTGATATAGAATGTCGTATTAATTAAAAGAGCATAGAATTATCCTGGAGATGTGAACTTTTCATTCAATCACACGGGTTTGTGAACATAAAACAATAGTAAAGATGCATTTCTCTAATTTTATAAGTACCGTGCATGCAGCCCTCTCTTAATACGGTCAAATAGAGTGAAATAGAATGTCATACTAATTAAAAGAGCATTAAATTATCTTGGAGTTGATATACTTTTCATTCAATTACACTGGTTTGTAAACATAAAAAAAATAGTAAAGATGAATTTCTCTATTTTTCTAAGCACCGTGCATGAACCCCATTAACGTCGGTCAAAGTGAAGATCAAACTCGAGTTAAACAATAAACCAGCGTTTCAACAAACTCCAGAGCTTCACGTTCAACAGTCAACACGTATCCTCCCGACGTTGATCCCGACTTATCCCGGTTTATCCCGGTGTGTACTTCCCTCATCCTCCCACGGGACGCACTTGTTTCCATCCCGTCTAACCAAACAGGAAGTTTAGATTAGTACTGCTAACGCTTGGATATGGTATATACCGTGTAACCGCTCTGAGAAGTTAATTGTCTACCACGACATTGTAAATACTTAAAGGACATCACAACCCTGAGACTAGATTTTCATGAATGATGACTATATTTATTTCCGTAATTTCAGAGAAAATTATAAATTGTCAAATCAATTTAAGTAATTATAATTGATATTTTTGCCCTCCAGAGACCTTGAGTCGTGACGTAGGCATTACCGATTTTTTATTAAAAAATAAACGGAATCAATCGAGTAATGTCTATCTCAGAAAAAGGGCCGGGTCCCGGAGGAGAAATGAATTAATTAAAATTTCTGAAATTGTGATAATGATTTCTAGTTTTCTCTGGAATTATGGAAATAAGTGTCTTCATTATTCTTTAAAATCTAGTTTCATGGTTGTGATGTCCTTTAAATAGTAATAAGCAAAAATAATTGGACAATTTTGTCACTTTACATGGTAATTAGGAACTAAAAATCAGTTGATTCGTTCCTTTTTTTTTAAAATTGACTGAAAACTGAGGACATTATTAAAGACTGTCACAACCCTGAAACTAGATTTTATTTTTAATCAATAATGACGATATTCATTTCACTATATTCAGAGAAAACAACGAATCATCTCATCTCAATTTCAGGAATTAAAATTTATTTATTTGTCCTCCAGGACCCAGCCCTTTTCGTAGACATTACTCGATTCTGTTTATGTTTCTATACAGAATCGAGTAATGACTCATGACTCATGGTCTCTGGAGGACAAAACATCAATTATAATTAGGGCCCATATAACCAATAATAAAAATTGTGTTAATTACGCTAATTAATCAATTGCAGTACAAAAATAACATTGGTAACCAAGAGTAATAACAAGCTAATCCACTAATTATCGCTTAATCAACAAATTTATTATTCGTAATACCGGGCCTTACTGAAATTGAGATGATAATTTATAGTTTTCTCTAAACTTTGTGAAATAAAGTTCATCATTATTCGTTACAATCTAGCATCATGATTGTAACGTCCTTTAAAGAATGTCTTGAATAATAAACAGATTCAATCCAGAGTAAAGTCATGACTCCTTGTTAGGCACGTGTTTTATTGGGGTTGCATTTGAACACGTTCGCTGTTCGCAGTATATCTAACAGTATATACATGTATACGTCTTTCATTATACTAATCTAACAGTTTAATGCCTTTCCACTTCTACTCGAAATAACGTAGAGAAACGACGTAAAATGTTGTTGTGAGTCGAGCAAGGATATATAATCTTATATATAAAAAGCTTGTGTCACATGTTAGAGGATGAACTCCTCCGAAACGGCTCGACCGAGTGTCGTGAAATTCCTCACGCACATTCGATAGGGCTGGTAGAAGGTCCTAAAGTATACGAGATCTTCCGCCAAGCTTTCTCCTATGAGCAATATCCAAAAAATTGACACTTCAAGGACAACACCAGTAATGGCGTTGTTCAATGACATTGACGGCGTTACTCAATGTCCGGCGCGCTCGGCAACATTTCTAGGGCTACACGCTAGATAGCGCACCATCCGCCTTCCGGCAACTTATTTTTACATCAACAACCAACATTCACTACAAATCACTTCGATGGCAGAATAACGTTTGTCGAGTCTGCTAGTAAAGTTATAAGAATATGTCGAACGGTTTCTTCTTTGATACCGGCCGAAATGAAAGTACACACTAAGCAAAATTAGGGACTATACTATTATATAAATCAATCACTTTTATATAATGATATTCGACATTACTATTACCAGAAACAATTTTATTAAGTATGTTCGATTGTAATTTCATGAGAGTAATCATTACCACCTGTTTTAAGAACAATCTGTAATAAGTAAATAAAATAACGAAATAACTAATTCATCATAACAGCATAACAACGAACAACGTTGCAGTGATAGATCCACGGCTCCCTAGATTCGTTGGCATCGAATGAAGTTCATTTTATATGTTCAACGTATGTAGAGTTTTAGATTTTACTTTATAGATATCTCGCTCATCGTACAACGCACATTCTGCGTTTGCCTAGTTTTAAACCGTTCAACATATTAGTATCTGTTGCAGTACTCCCGATAAGGCCCGATATTTTCGTCAACTGTTTCGATCTCACCACTAACCGTTACATACAGAGAACACGTGATCTGATGGGATACTTCACCGAATGGTGTGAAGCAATTTCACTACAATATTATTTTCAAACGAAAACTCGCTACCATCGTTTATATAATCACGTTGACATAGGAGATGATACGCTTTGAGTAGGCCCCCCTTCACAAACTTCAAATAATTACATTTGCAAAGTGTTATTCATAATATATATATTATATATATATATATATATATATAAAGGCCTATATATATATATATATATATATATATATATATATATATATATATATATATATATATATATATATATATATATATATAAATTCGTGATTATTGTTTGCTTAATTACTACAGAGTATGTGATCAGGAGCGGTGAGATCGCCCTCGTGGTTCCCCTTTCAAACGATCTAATCTTCCATCCATAGCCCTAATTGGGGAACAATGATTTTGTATGAAGCTTCGATGTAATTAGAAAGAAAAGAGTATGTGATAGGAAAATAAGATGTTTTTTCGAACTTACTTTCATTTTTAATCACTATTTCATGAATTCCTGGTACTCATTTATAAACCTACAGGACATATCCATCTACGTTGTAACTGTCGTAAGTGAGCTTAACCCAATGTCGTATCTTCAATATCTTGATTATTGTATGTTTACCGGCTCCACCAACAGCTAGGTTATTTGGGGGTACGAATGAGCAACTGACAATTAAAAACTATGAATTGATGATAAGTGAATGAACGTTCAAAAATATCGAACCCACGCCCGACGATAATTTCAGAAGCTGTACCTCAGTTGTCTGAGCTACGGAGGGTGGGTCTAAATATGTTATTCATTCATAAAATATATCATATCATTACTTCTCTATGATCATATCATTATAAAATTGATATTATGTGAATTTTATATTGAAGCGTATCAAAACGTTGACGTACCTGTAACCTGTATTTCATCTCACATATTCATACACATCGTCTCTATATAGTGAAAACATGCTGTCTAAATAAAGTCTCATTTAGATGACTTTTATTTTCGTTCAGTACCTTCATTTATCATAAGACCCGTGGGCCGAGAGTGGGCGTCGGTCGCCCCTTTCCCTCCCCTTTCCCTCCCCCCACCTCCTCCCACACCCACAAACTTTTGCCCAGGTTGGGTCTTAACGCCGAGGTTAGGTCACAAAATGTCAAGGGTTATGGAGCGGAAACGTGACCGCATCTATTTGAATGTCGGCAGATACACAATCATATATATATATATATATATATATATATATATATATATATATATATATATATAATCTGCGTTTCTATGAACCACGACAGTTCATTTGATTCTGCTCATAAACCTAAAAAACTGCTAGCTTATACGGGGGTACGAGTGAGCGAGTGATAATGAAACGATTAAGTGATGATAACTGAAAGGACGTTACCATTAACCTATATACTCTGTGCAGGATTCGAACCCATGCCCAATGTGTCTTCAATTTCTGACGTATGACTTAGTTGACTAAGCCAGGTAAGATGTTAAGTGAAGACAAGTGGAGTCTCTTCAGTTCAACCCAATGCAAATTATAAAAGTAATAATTGTTTGTAGAGGGGACATGAGGAAAAATGTTGTTCACGATTCGCGTGAGATTTGTATCTACATAAGAAGAAATAAATATAAAAATGCACAAATTGAAAGCGGAAATGGGCAACACGTATGCGTATTGAATAAAGTTGAATTCCATACAAAACCAAGTATAAATAATAAGGTAGCCAAAATAGTTTCGAAAAGTTTACAGACGGTGAATTTTTCGAATGGTAGATGATGCATTCAAAACCTGTTGATTCGATTGGAACATGTGCCTCGGATATTCTCTTTGTTTATTTATATATATCGACTGTCATGGCCCATCATAATAATACAGAGCGGGGAAACGCAACTTAATAATTACGTAGTGTAAGATTTTATGCAAAACCGGTCCATTAAAATTGTGAAATGTTTTCACTCCACCATAAATAGAAACAATTGTAGCAATACGAAGCCAACCGTTTGCTATTCAAACACTCTGGAATATAAAAGTAGTGGCATAAAAGGTTTGGCCAAGCTGATTTTAATAAATCGTAAATGCATAAGTGTGAATAGATATTAGGCATATTGAGTGCGCGTTCGCAATTATGATTACGTCCATTATCTTTTGACATATTGATATGGAATTCGTGTACACATTTCAGTATATTTTCTCCCATGTATACATTCTATGTTTATTCATGTTTTATATTTTCACTGCGTGTTTTAATTCATCAAATTTAGCGTGTACAGTAATAGTATAGTATTTGGAATAGTAATAATCTTTATTCTAGCAATTCTGCCATATGTGTTTTTTTTTTACATGACATGGAATACAATACATACATTGGAACGAATAAATACAATCAAACAACTAAAATAAAACATCAAATCAATTTAGTATTTACAGACTACAAACAATAGGCCTACATTGAATCACACAACACATTGAATATACATTGAATACATTGAATTATATCACAGTACATTGAATCACATTATTTCCATTATTTCACATATACACATTTCAACAGTTACAGTTGACAACAGTTACAGTTGACAACAGTTACACTTGACAACAGTTACAGTTGACACCAGTTACAGTCGATGTTTCTAACTTAATGTTTTAATTCATCAAATTTAACGTATATACACATTTCAACAGTTACAGTTGATTTTGACCTCTATTAACTTGTAATAGGTGTGAGTCACCTTGACCTTTATGACCTCATTTAACGACGCAATTGATCTTGACCTCTTACTACCTCGTTATAGCTGTGGTTTTAATCCCGAGTCGATAATGTATATAATCAAAGATGGCGATTCAAAGTGATTTTTGTCGCTGAATTGTTCTCTTTATTGACCTTGACCTCTATGACCTTGTTAACAGTTATAGTAGAACTTGACGTCTACTACCTTGTCATATCTGTACCTCAGTCCTTTATAGATGATCTATATAATCAAAGATGACGATTGCGAAGTGATTTTTGTCGATTTTTTTCTTCCTTGACCTTGACCCGTACGACCTTGTTCCAGTCATGGTTGACTTTGACAAGTGATTTTTGTCGATTTTTTTCTTCCTTGACCTTGACCCGTACGACCTTGTTTCAGTTGTGGTTGACCTTGCTTCAGTTGTGGTTGACCTTGAACTCCATGACCTCATAATGCTATAGCAGACCTTGACAGTCACTATCTTTTTTTATATCTGTGGTTCAACCCTGCGTCGCTAATCTATATAATCAAAGATGGCGATGCAAAGTGATTTTTGTCGATTGTTCTCTTCCTTGACTTTGACCCGTACGAGCTTGTTATACAGTTATGGTTGACCTTGACTTCTAGTACCCTTTTGACATCTGCTCCTTTTTTATTTCTGTGGTTTACTCCAGCGTCGATAATACATATAATCAAAGATGACGATCGCGCTGTGATTTTCATCGATTATTCTCTTCCATGACCTTGACCCGCACGATCTTGTTACAGTTGTGGTTGACCTTGGCGGAGAAGCACCTGGAGAAGAGGAAGGTCGACTGGAACCACGTGGAGAGGAGCTGCTTCAATGAGTGGACGAACCCCGATGACGATGAGCTGGGGATTCAAATTGTCAAGGTAAGAACATTGATAGACTCTTTTCAGGATTCAATGCGCATGTGCTCACTGCCTTCTATAGCGGCCGAGATCAACGGAAAACGTAATGTATTCTGGGTATACTAGTACTATTTGAAAAGTCGGTCCGCTTATCCGTGGGTTAAAGATGAAACACCAACTTATTCAACTTTATTTATCTCTCATCTGATTAACTCCGACAGTTAATCTTTCGGAGAGTCAACATATTGATGTTGTATAACTACTATCTTATATATAAAAAGCTCGTGTCACATGTTAGAGGATGAACTCCTCCGAAACGGCTCGACTGAGTGTCGTGAAATTCCTCACGCACATTCGATAGGAGTGGTAGATGGTCCTAAAGTATACGAGATCTTCCGCCGAGCTTTCTCCTATGAGCAATATCCAAAAATTGGCACTTCAAGGACAACACCAGTAATGACGTTGTACAATGACATTGACAGCGTACACAAGGTCCGCCGCAATCAAGTTGGAAATAAAAATAGGGATATACCGTACAATGTTTTCCTTTCCTTTTTTTTTCGTTGGGTAGACATTGTCCCAATATTTTGCTCTTCTATTGGTATTTTAATGACTCCATTTTGGCGCAGAAAACTGGCGCCTCTACTTTGTACTCTGGCAAACTAGTTATATAAAGATAGGATAATGGTTTCCGCTTGGAATATAAAATTCACACAAGTTTGACTGATAAAATCGTATTGTACCACGCCGATTCGAGTTCTCATTGATGTCTAAGATGATATCTATACTCGAAACTTGGCACAGAATAGTATCCTAGAATCGTTGAACGAGAATTATATAAATGCTTGATATTTGGGATGAGTTAACGAAGTCAACAAGTCTAAAGATCGTAGGCCTATGAGTTATTATTTGTTCAATGAGAATTCGGTATAAGCTATTATGATTCGAGTTCTCATTGATATGTCAAATGATATCTTCTATATATACCAGCACATACAGCGCAGTGGTCAACGCGCTTGCTGCATGTGATCCGGGTGGCGAGGGGAATTTCGGACCCAGTTCGATCCCCGCCGCCGACCATCTTTACATGGGTTTTTCGTGGTTTCCCTCTGTAGTCTAGGCTAATACCGGAATAGTTCCTACAATAAGTCGGCCATGACCGCTTCCTTCCCATTACCCAAGAACCTTCATCTCATCATCCCATCATCTCATTAATCATCCCTCCGACGCCATTAGATCTGCGCTGTCATAACAGTGCGTCGTTAAACCCAATATAAAAAAAATAGTTGGCCAAAAATACTAACCTAAGAGTTCATAAAACCGGCCGGTAGTAAATGATCGAAAGTTCCTATTCAAATGTATTGTAAATGTCTTCAGTGACATAACATTTTCATCATATGGCATGTATAATAACAAACTACCCCAACGAAGGCCCGATATCACCAACTCCAGTTAGTATCTGAGAGTTAAACACAAATAGCATGAGTAACTATGGTGATTGAAAACAATTCTAAACTGCCAGTTAGAGCTACTCAAACCTTGGTAATTCATGCACTATAACTTAAACTAGGAAAACGCCTTATATGCGTTGTGAGATGAGCTTAGAAGTATGGAAATGTAGAATTAAGAACATTTTGTTAGCTCAATGTACATATACAGGCCATGGATCACTTCAAAGGTTTAAGAACCGCGGCTGTCTGTTGGTATATGGACCTTGGTTTCTCAACAATGGTACCAGTGCCTTCTTGATATCCATCACAGATTTTAATCGTTTTAATTTATTGGTGACACTTGTTGCTCACATTTAATAGTTCCTTAATAGCTTTCTTAATTGCTTTTATTGCTGTGTAAAAAAGTACCTTAAAAATGCGTTTTCTTCATTATTTCACATCCGAGTGTTCCATAAACCGCTTAAAATATGTATGAGTAACTATGGTGATTGAAAACAATTCTAAACTGCCAGTTAGAGGTACTCAAACCTTGGTAATTCATGCACTATAACTAAAACTATCTATTCAACATTTCTGTATGCAGAAGCGCTATTGTGATAATATCGACGTAAAGGGCTGTCTATTCTATTATGGAGAGATATCAATATGCAGGCCATTGCAGTGAAAACCCAATTCAGGTTTAGATTCAATTAGAGCCTCACAGGCGGTATGAATATCAAGCATCGCGGAACTGCCGCTTATCCCTTATGGCTTATATCATGATCATTTGTCTGTGGTGGGGTGGAGGGGGGGGGGGGAGGGGCTCTATTTGGAACTCTCAACACGATAAATGTATGTATATATAATATATATATATATATATATATATATATATATATATATATATATATATATGTGTATCTCTCTCTCTCTCTCTCTCTCTCTCTATATATATATATATATATATATATGTGTGTGTGTATCTATCTCTCTCTCTCTCTATATATATATATATATATATATATTATATATATGTATATATATATATGATATACTATAGTTACAATATATCTAAATAGTTATTCAAAGGTCATGCGAAGAGTTTTCATACTGTTTAACAACGTACTCCGATTGACTATAGGTAGGTCTATTATGAACACAAATATAAGTCGCAATTAATTGTTCTGTCAATTGCTATCTCTCCTTTTCTTTATCTCTCTCTCTCTCTCTGTCTCTGTCTCTCTCTCTCTCTATATATATATATATACATATATATATATATATATATATACATATATATATATATATATATATATATATATATATATATATATATATATATCCATCTCTATCTCTCTCTCTCTATCACTATCTCTCTCGTCCCATTCTGCGTGACCCAATTCTGACTGCAGCAAACATATATCAGTTAGTACCAACCATTGCTTTTCATTATTATTACCAATTACAGTCGGGCCGTTAAACTTTTGTTTCTTCGCAACCTTTTTGTTTTGCATCAACATGTAAACGCGACGCAAAGTAATTGTCGTCCAATTAAGGGTAAGCATGACTTAGTTCTCGGCGACGCATGTCGACGCAACGCATTCCGGTGACGACGGAACGCAAACGGTTGCGTTTCGAACGCGACTACTTGGAAAACTATATCTCGAATCGGTGATTTATTAATCTCAATTCATTATGAAGACTTTCTGAGAAAGTGATTTGAAATTAAGTACTTTTTCTTGTCCAGTCAAAAGTTGTTTGAGAAATATAGTCAATAATTCACGCGTGCCAACTTCTAGTAAATGACTATTAGAGAGAGTATTATCAAGGCTTGTAAAACCAGCTTGATCAAATGTCGGTTTGAAAACTTTGGAAAAAATACCTCGAATTTTATATATATATATATATATATATATATATATATATATATATATATATATATATACATATATATATATATATATACATACATATATATATATACATATATATATATATGTTTGCCGGCAAACCAAATGTCGGATTGGGTTGAGGTTTGAAATTTTCGCAATCTGATGAATGTAGCTTCATTTCGATACCACACATAACCCTCTTGGAGCTTTTCCGAGGAAAATCATGATTTTCCGACCCCCTCTACACATTGGGTTGTTCAAAACATGTTTGCCGGCAAACCAAATGTCGGATCGGGTTGAGGTTTGAAATTTTCGCAATCAATTGAATGTAGCTACATGTCGATACCACACTCGACCCTCTGAGAGCTTTTCCGAGGAAAATCCTCATTTTCCGACCCCCTATACACATCGGGTTGTTCGAAACATGTTTGCCGGCAAACCAAATGTCGGATCGGGTTGAGGTTTGAAATTTTTGCAATCTAATGAATGTAGCTTCATTTCGATACCACACACGACCCTCTTGGAGCTTTTCCGAGGAAAATCATAATTTTCCGACCCCCTATACACATTGGGTTGTTCAAAACATGTTTGCCGGCAAACCAAATGTTGGATCGGAAGGTGATAAGAAATTTTTGCAATCTAATGAATGTAGCTTCAATTTGATACCACACACGACCCTCTGGAAGCTTTTCCGAGGAAAATCGTAAATTTTCCGGGCCCCCATACACATTGGGTTGTTCAAAACATGTTTACCGGCAAACCAAATGTCGGATCGGGTTTAGGTTTGAAATTTTCGCAATCAATTGAATGTAGCTTCATTTCGATACCACACTCGACCCTCTGAGAGCTTTTCCGAGGAAAATCATGATTTTCCGACCCTCTATACACATTGGGTTGTTCAAAACATGTTTACCGGCAACCCAGATGTCGGATCGGGTTGAGGTTTGAAATTCTCGCAATCAATTGAATGTAGCTTTATTTCGATACCACACTCGACCGTCTTAGAGCTTTTCCGAGGGAAATCATAGATTTTCCGACCCCCATACACATTGGGTTGTTCAAAACATGTTTGCCGGCAAACCAAATGTCGGATCGGGTTGAGATTTGAAATTTTTGCAATCTAATGAATGTAGCTTCATTTCGATACCATACACGACCCTCTGAGAGCTTTTCCGAGGAAAATCATGATTTTCCGACCCCCTCTACACATTGGGTTGTTCAAAACATGTTTGCCGGCAAACCAAATGTCGGATCGGACTGTGGTTTGAAATTTTAGCAATCAATTGAATGTAGCTTCATGTCGATACCACACACGACCCTCTTGGAGCTTTTCCGAGGAAAATCATGATTTTCCGACCCTCTATACACATTGGGTTGTTCAAAACATGTTTGCCGGCAAACCAAATGTCGGATCGGGTTGAGGTTTGAAATTTTCGCAATCTTATGAATGTAGCTTCATTTCGATACCACACTCGACCCTCTGAGAGCTTTTCCGCGGAAAGTCATAAATTTTCCGACCCTCATACACATTGGGTTGTTCAAAACATGTTTACCGGCAAACCAAATGTCGTATTGGGTTGAAGTTTGAAATTTTAGCAATCTAATGAATGTAGCTTCATTTCGATACCACACTCGACCCTCTGAGTGCTTTTCCGAGGAAAATCATCATTTTCCGACCCCCTATACACATTGGGTTGTTCAAAACATGTTTGCCGGCAAACCAAATGTCGGATCGGGTTGAGGTTTGAAATTTTTGCAATCTAATGAATGTAGCTTCATTTCGATACCACACACGACCCTCTTGGAGCTTTTTCGAGGAAAATCATAATTATCTGACCCCCTATACACATTGGGTTGTTCAAAACATGTTTGCCGGCAAACCAAATGTCGGATCGGACTGTGGTTTGAAATGTTCGCAATCAATTGAATGTAGCTTCATTTCGATACCAAACACGACCCTCTTAGAGCTTTTCCGAGGAAAATCCTCATTTTCCGACCCCCAATACACATTGGGTTGTTCAAAACATGTTTACCGGCAAACCAAGAGTCGGATCGGGCCGTGATTCGAGATTTTCGCAATCGATTGAGTGTGGCTTCATTTTGATACTACACACAACCCTCTGAAAGTTTTTCCGAGGAAAATCATAATTTTCCGACCCCCTATACACATTGGGTTGTTCAAAACATGTTTGCCGGCAAACCAAATGTCGGATCGGACTGTGGTTTGAAATTTTCGCAATCAATTGAATGTAGCTTCATGTCGATACCACATGTCGACCCTCTGAGAGCTTTTCCGAGGAAAATCGTAAATTTTCCGACCCCCTATACACATTGGGTTGTTCAAAACATGTTTGCCGGCAAACCAGATGTCGGATCGAGTTGAGATTTGAAATTTTTGCAATCTAATGAATGTAGCTCCATTTTGATACCACACACGACCCTCTTGGAGCTTTTCCGAGTAAACTCATGATTTTCCGACCCCCTCTACACATTGGGTTGTTCAAAACATGTTTGCCGGCAAACCAAGAGTCGGATCGGGCTGTGGTTTAAAATTTTTGCAATCAATTGAATGTAGCTTCATTTTGATACCACACACGACCCTCTGGAAGCTTTTCCGGGGAAAATCTCAAATTTCCCCCCTCCCCCTGCGCATGGGGGTGTTCAAAACATGATTGCCGGAGAACTACACATTGGATCGGAACGAAATAAGAATTTTATGCAATGTTATGAATGGATCCCCATTTTGATACCACACATGACCATGTGGAAGATTTTCCGAAGAAAATCGTAAATTTTCCGACACCCCTCAGCACGGGGGGTCTTCAATACCTGTTTGCCGGCAAACCAAACATCGGATTTGACCAAACTTGGATTTTTTCGCATTCAATTGAATGTACCCTCATGTTGATACCAACACGACCCTGTCAAAACTTTTCCGGGAAAAATCATGAATTTTCCGACACCCGATTGGCAGTGGTTGATTCAAAACATGTTTGCCGGAGAACCAGACATCGGATCGGGCTTAAATCAGAGCTGGACGTCATCAATTTCGATTATCTTCAATTTGATACCACACACGGCTGTGTAGCAACTTTCCCAAAAAAAATTGCAAATTTGGCTTCATTTTCAAGATTTTTTTTACAGAGAACCAGACATCGGATCGAGCTGAAATCAACATTTTTGGCATCAGATATTCTGTACCTTCATTTTGATACCAAACACGGCTTCGGCAAAAGACTTTGACTTTTTTTCAAATTTCGATTTTTTCCCCATACTAGTACCCGTCCGACAAAAAAATCTTCGATCGGGGATTGCTCGAGAACCCATGATGCGATCGAGCTGATTGATGGATTTTCGGAAAGCTGGCGATCACCTGAGCATTTTGATGCCCCTCAAAATTTTCCAAAAAATTTTCCAAAGAAAATCACAAATTTGCCGGAAGGGTATTCAGGATTTTTTTTCAGGAGAACCAGACATCGGATCGAGACAAAATGAGAAAATTTCGCAATCTTATGAATTTACCTTCATTTTGATACTACACATGACCCCGTGGAGAATTTTCCAAAGAAAATCGTAAATTTTCCGACCCCCCTCTACACATGGGGTAGTTCAAAACCTGTTTGTCGGAGAACTATACATTGGATCGGAACGAAATAAAAATTTTATGCAATCTAATGAATGAACCTTAATTTTGATACCACACATGACCACGTGGAGGATTTTCCGGAGAAAATCGTAAATTTTCCCGCCCCCCTCCTACACATGGGGTGGTTCTCGAATTTTTTTTGGGAGAACCAGACATTGGATCGAGACGAAATGAAAAATTTCCGCATTGTGATGAATGTACCTTCATATTAATACCACACATGACCATGTGGAGAATTTTCCGAAGAAAATTGTAAATTTTCCGACCCCCTCCTACACATGGGGTCGGTTGCGAATTTTTTTTGGGAGAACCAGACATCGGATCGAGACGAAATAAAATTTTTCCGCAATCTAATGAATGTACCTTTATATTGATACCACACATGACCATGTGAAGGATTTTCCGGAGAAAATCGTAAATTTTCCGACCCCTTTCTACACATGGGGTCGGTCGCGAATTTTTTTTGGAAGAACCAGACATCGGATCGAGACGAGATGAAAAATTTCCGCAATCTAATGAATGTACCTACATATTGATACCACACATGACCATGTGGAGCATTTTCCGGAGAAAATTGTAAATTTTTCGACCCCTTTCTACACATGGGGTCGGACGCGAATTTTTTTTGGGAGAACCAGACATCGGATCGAGACGAGATAAAAAATTTTCGCAATGTGATGAATGTACCTACATATCGATACCACACATGACCATGTGGGGCATTTTCCGAAGAAAATCGTAAATTTTCCGACCCCCTCCTACACATGGGGTTGTTCAAAACCTGTTTGTCGGAGAACTATACATTGGATCGGAACGAAATAAAAATTTTCTGCAATCTAATGAATGTACCTTCATATCGATACCACACATGACCATGTGAAAGATTTTCCGGAGAAAATCGTAAATTTTCCGACCCCTTCCTACACATGAGGTCGTTCGCGAATTTTTTTTGGGAGAACCAGACATCGGATCGAGACGAAATAGGAAATTTCCGCAATCTGATGAATGTACCTACATATCGATACCACACATGACCATGTGGGGCATTTTCCAAAGAAAATCGTGAATTTTCCGACCCCCTCCTACACAAGGGGTGGTTCTCGAATTTTTTTAGGGAGAACCATACATTGGATCGGAACGAAATAAAAAAAATTCGCAATCTAATGAATGTACCTTCATATCGATACCACACATGACCATGTGGAGCATTTCCCGGAGAAAATTGTAAATTTTCCGACCCCTTTCTACACATGGGGTCGGTCGCGAATTTTTTTGGGGAGAACCACACATCGGATCGGAACGAAATAAAAAATTTTCGCAATCTAATGAATGGACCTTCATATCGATACCACACATGACCATGTGGAGCATTTTCCAAAGAAAATCGTAAATTTTCCGACCCCCTCCTACACATGGGGTCAGTCGCGATTTTTTTTGGGGAGAACCACACATCGTATCGAGACGAAATAAAAAAATTTCGCAATCTAATGAATGGACCTTCATATTGATATCACACATGACCATGTGGAGCATTTTCCAAGGAAAATTAAAAATTTTCCGACTCCCTCCTATACATGGGGTAGTTCGCGATTTTTTTTAGGGAGAACCACACATTGGATCAAGACGAAATAAAATTTTTCCGCAATCTAATGAATGTACCTACATATTGATACTACACATGATCATGTGGAGAATTTTCCGGAGAAAATTGTAAATTTTCCGACCCCTTTCTACACATGGGGTCGTTCGCGAATTTTTTTTGGGAGAACCACACATCGTATCGAGACGAAATAAAAAAATTTCGCAATCAAATGAATGTACCTTCATATTGATACCACACATGACCATGTGGAGCATTTTCCGGAGAAAATTGTAAATTTTCCGACCCCTTCCTACACATGGGGTCAGTCGCGATTTTTTTTTGGGAGAACCAGACATCAGATAAGAGACGAGATGAAAAATTTTCGCAATGTGATGAATGTACCTACATATCGATACCACACATGACCATGTGGAAGATTTTCCGGAGAAAATCGTAAATTTTCCGACACCCTCCTACACATGGGGTCAGTCGCGATTTGTTTTTGGGAGAACCAGACATCGGATCGGAACGAAATAAAATAATTCCGCAATCTGATGAATTTACCTTCATATTGATACCACACATGACCATGTGGAGCATTTTCCGGAGAAAATTGTAAATTTTCCGACCCCTTCCTACACATGGGGTCAGTCGCGAATTTATTTTGGGAGAACCAGACATCGGATCGAGACGAAATAAAAAATTATCGCAATTTAATGAACGTACCTTCATATTGATTCCACACATGACCATGTGGAGGATTTTCCGGAGAAAATCGTAAATTTTCCGACACCTTCCTACACATGGGGTCAGTCGCGAATTTTGTTTGGGAGAAG
>OU015474.1:4937562-5011127 GCA_907164805.1 Brachyptera putata
AAAATGTAGGGCTGAAAACCCAAAAAAAGCGCTTAAAATTTTTTGGAAAATTATGCACTGGGAAGAAAGAAACATTTTGTGCCCCGTTGTAACTTGTATATAGAGTTCGTCGTCTTCGTGTAATCTTTTAACGCGAAACAATGGGTTTAACTTGTACCCCATAAACAACTCCAAATGTGATTGGGGGGAAACGGAATTTATATCGACAAGGAAGCGGTGAGTAGATGGTCCGGACTACCGGGTGCCAGTTGCTCCGGATTGGGAAGGGGGGTTCTCTCGCGAGAGCCAAAACCCGGGCGATCCCCGAAGTTAAATTCAAGGCCCCTATTTGGGTTAAAACGATAAGGGGAAAAAGGCGAGTGGGATCGAAAAGGGGTGGTCCCACAGATGGTATTGCGGACGAACATTCGGTTACCCCATTCCGTTGTGAATCCCTTTTTCCGGCGGCAAAAACCAAAATTTGGCATGTTGTAACTTGTTTTTCCCCTAAAAAAAACCCCAAAAATCGGTTTGGGGGAAGAAATTTATATCGAAAATGGGAAAGCATGTAAAAGGGCCCGGGACAAAAGGGGCGGTTTAGTTGGTTTTTGTCGATGTCGTTCTCCGCGAGACCCAAAACCGCGCGCCCGAAGTTGAAAAATTCAAGGGCCCATTTATTTTAAGCGAAAACGGGGGGAAACGGCGAGCGGATCGAGACGGTTGGTCCCAGCAGTATTTTGAAGGGACGAACATTGGGGCTTTTAACCACCTTTTGTAATCTCCGCCTGCACGGCGGAGAAAAAAAAATTGGCATTTGAAAATTTGTATTCCCAGAAAAAAACTCAAATCGGATTTTTGGGAAACAAATTTTATATCGACAATGGGAAAGCAGGGGGGATGAGGGTCACGGATTTAAACGGGTCCCATTGCGGGATCTGATAGGTTCCTGCGAACCCAAAACCCGCATCGACCAAATTTTGCAAACAATAATGCCAAACTTGGTAAGAGCGAAACGGGAAAACGGCAGTGGGATGAGAGGGGTTTTGGTACCAGCAGATAGGATTGACAGGACAAAACATTTGTCTTTAAACCCATCTCTTGGAAACCCCTTCCCTGCACGGGGGAAAAACAAAAATTTTGGCATTGTTGTAACTTTGTTTTTCCCCAAAACAAAACTCCAAATCTTTGCAGGAACAAAAATTTTTTTCGACATGGAAAGCAGTGGGGGATAAGGTCCGGACTACAAGGGGTTGCCATTGCGTGGGACGATTCGGTTTTTTGCAACCCAAAACCGCGATCCCCCGAATTGAAAAAATCAATCCCCAAACTTGGGTTTAAGAGCGAAACGGGAAAGCGAGTCGGATCGAGACGTTTGGGGACCGCAATGGTATAAAGGACAAAATTTTGTGGGTACACCCATCTCGTTAAAATTCCCTTCCCAGGCGGCGAAACAAAATTTTGGCATGTTTAAAGTTTTTCCCCAAAAACAAACCCAAATCGTTTTTGCAGGGAACGAAATTTAATACAATGGGGTAAGCAGGGGGGATAGATGGCCGGACTTCAACGTGGTGCCATTGGTCGGGATCTGATGTCAGGTTCCTCGCGAGCCGCCCACATCGCAAAATGCAAAATTCAATGGGAATGGCCTAATGGGAGCGATAAGGGGGGAAAAACGGCGAGGGATCGGGCCGGTTTCGTACCAGCAGAAGGATTGACGGAGAACATTTCGTCGTACACTATTCGTGTGATCCCATTTCTGCACGCCGCAAAAACAAAAAAAACATTTTTAACATTTTTTCCCCCATAAGGGGATCCAAATCGGATTGTGGGGAACAAATTTATTGGGACCCGGGTAAGTGGGGTAGTTTAGTGGTCACGGATAAACGGTGGTCCAGCACTACGATTTTCTTATTCTTTAAAAATTTCGTCGAAAAGCAGGCGATCATACTACGAACTATGGGCAAGCACTCAAGGTTAACAGTCCATACGCAAACTTCGTCGTTGTATTAAGAGTCTGGGTCGATAGATACGTCATTATATATTTAAATTTTGCCGTTTGCCCAATGGGAACCCATGAAATTTCGACTTTTTAAAGGAACCCATCGCGTGCGCGAAGACAGGGTGTCTACGCCAATACAAAAAATGAAAAATCCCTCAAATTTTAGCTGTAAAATTGAGTGAAAAGGAGTTTCGGAGAGATAGGGTTTTTAAAAAAAGGGAATCGGTTTTAAACCCCTCAAATGGTTTCGTAAGGGATCTGGCCCCAAAATGCAAAATCAGCAGGGCTGCCTTTTTTTAGATAAGGGGGGGTAAAATACTGCCGTCTTTTTGGGTTTTTAAAAAAATTTTGCAAAGTACCTCATAAACTTTATTTCAAAGTGAAACAAATAACAAAACATGGAGGATAACAAGAGGGGTGGAGTCCTTCTTAAAAGGTAGATCAAAAAAAAGTAAAAGTAGGTGAAAAATTTCGATATAGAAAGTATTTCTGGGTCCCCAAAGGGAGGGCATGGCCCCTTTACAATATATTCATAAACGATCTTAAATGGGAATCAATAAAAATTTTCTTTTGCTGAGACTTTTGGGGGAAAAATAGCACCTAAGATAGAGGGGAAAGGGGTTTTTTTTTAAAATTTTTTTTTTAAAAATAATGATTTAAAATAAATTTATGGGACAAAATTTGGGAAAATGAAAAGTGGTCCCCTTCTTACCACAAACAAGAAAAAAAAAAAAAAAAAATTAAAAAAGGGGAAACCACACATTTTGGGGAAGGAGCATATAAATACTTGGACTTTACTAAATACAAATTTAGGGGGGGGGGAAATTTTAGAAAATCCAAAGGGGGAAATACGCCCTTAAAATTTTATTATGAGGCAGTTGAAGGGAAGGGATGAAAAAAAAAGGGAAAAGGGCACACTAAGCTATCGGCCAAATGCTTGATAGCTATTATTGGATCCCGCTGAAAATTGGAAAAAAAGGCTGGGGGAGAACCCCAAAAGGGTTGCGCAAAAAGGTATTGGGGAGAGAGAGCGGGAAAATTATGGGAACGAAAAGGGATGGGGTTTTAAAAATTTTATAAAAAACCCATAAAATTGAGGAATGGGGGGAAAAATTTTTGGGCGAAACAAAAAAATAGAAAAAGGGGCTTTTTTGTTAGAGTCAAAATTAAAATACAGGAGGGGTGAAAAGAATAAATTGGGAAAAGGTTTACAAAAAAAGGACAGGGGGGGTAGAAGGGAAGGGGAAAAATGGAAGAGAATGGGTAAATATGGTTTCTACAAAGAACAACGCGGGAATGAAAATTGGAAGAAGATTAAAAAAAAAAGATTGTGTTTTAAAAAAAGGGCTAAGAAAAAAAAAGAATTTTTTTGATTGTTTGATTGAAATTTTCCATAGGTTTTTTAACCAACCCTGTTCATAAAAAATCTTAAGAAAAATAAAATATGAATGGGTTCTTTTTATAAATTTTTTTTTTTATTATTTTAAAATATCATTGTGGGCCCACCCCAATTTTGGATGTTATCGTTATATACAATTTTTTTCAATTTATAAAATTTCGGTATCGTTTTTTGATTATTTTTAATATATTTCTAGGTTTTTATTGTTAATTATCTTTTCACTAGGGAGTCAGGGCCCAAAAAAAGGTTTTGTAATAACTCAATTTTTGAAAAAAATGGAAAACATATTAAAGTTACCGACTTTACTTTTTTGAAAATAAATTAGAAAGTTTGACTTTGGGGTTTTCAATTTGTTAAAAATTTTAATAAAACGAGTATCCATTACTTGGGAAAAACTTTTTTAATGTACAAAAGATAACCCCAAAAATTAAACTATTTTTTTACATTTAAAACTTCTAGAATAAACTTTATAACCGCATCCCGAGGGAAAAATTTTCCTCCCAAAAAGACAACTAAATTTTCAATTAAATTTTTACATTGGGGTTTGAGATTTTTCACGCGATATTTACCTCAGAGGAAACTAATTTTAAAAACCATTTTAAGTTTCAAATAAGTTAAGGATTTTTCACGACGGTTTTAAAATCAAGAGGACTACACATACAATCTTAAAGTTTCAAACTGACGGGTTAATCTAAATTATCAAGTTTTATAAATAAACGGTAATTTAGTTTTTTCCCAAAATTTAAAAAAACAAAAAAAATCGAAGGGTTTTCCGGAGAACCTATGTTGGAAATGTCAATAGCGGAAAAGTCCAATTAAAAAAGGTAGATCAAAATATACATACCAATTTTTCCTTCCCCAAAAAATAATCCCCGGGGGGAATTTTTGCCCTATGTGGCGGGGACGCCAAATTGTTTTGGGTTAACTTCGTTTTCCTTTTTTAAAGGCTCACAGATAAAAGAAGAAGATCAATTTCGTTACTTTAAACCCTCAGGTAAATTTCCCCTGAAAGGTAACGTCTCCCAAACCCCCCCCCCCCCCCCCCCGCCCCCCTTGCCTGCCCCCGACCAATCACACCCCTAAGGCCAACCGTAATATCCCGGGGATTCCCCTACCGGGAACAGCGTAATCACTCACAGGGCACCCGGGTATATGTAATATAAACCCCCTCGTTTCCAGTGAGAAAAGGGATATGTTTTCAGATAAATCGGGGTTCGATTCCCCCAAGGAGGGTTTTTAGTGATAAAATTCCTCTATCAACATCACGGGCTGTACGTTTCAAAAGAAAAAATTACTTATAATATATATAAAAATATATATATATATTATATATATAAAATAAAAATAAGATTTATAATAATTTTAAAAAATAGGGGGGGTTGGTTTTTAATTTCTTTTAAAAATATATAATTATGTTTTAAAAATTACCGCCATTGTAAACCCGTAAACCCCCCTGTTGGGGGGGCTTAACAACATTTAAAATTATATTTTTATAAATTTTTTTTATTTTAATATAATTTTATATAATATATATATATAAATTTATATATATATAAATTAAATTATATAAACTACCCACAAACCCCGGAAGCCGGATTTTATCAAAATGCTGGGCGATCGTAGATTTTTGAAAAACAAAAAAATCAGCCCGATCGCATCACGGGTTTTCGAGCAAACTCCGATCGAAGTTGCGATTTTTTTGGGCGGCGGGTCTGTAGGGGAAAAAATCGAAATTTTAAAAAAAACAAAGTTTTGCCGAAGCGGTTTTGGTATCAAAAAGGATACGGAAGTTGTTCCAAAAAATTTTATTTTGGCTCGACCCATGTTGGGTTTCCGTGAAAAAAAATTTTTGAAAATATAGGGGAAAATTTTAATTTCTTTAAAAAATTTTTTTTCCAGTCGGGGTGGATCGAAATGAAATACATTCAATTGATTGGGAAAAAATTTAAACCCCAGACCACCGACGTTTTTTTGCCGGTAAACAATTTTTAAAAAAACCCCCCGTGTAAGGGGGGGGGTGAAAATTTCAATTTTTTTTGGAAAATGCCCACTGGTCAGTGTGGTATCAATATGGAGGGACGTTTCCCGATTGCGATAATTTTTTTTTTCGTCTCGACCAATCGGGGCTCCCTAAAAAAATCGAGGGAACCCCCCCATGTGTAAGGGGGGCGGGAAAAAAATTTCAATTTTCTTTGGGGAAAAAGTCCCTGGTCAGTTGGTATCAAAAAGGGACATTAATCAATTGCGGGAAAATTTTTTTTTTCGTCTCGATCCAAGTGTGGTTCTCCCTAAAAAAAAAAGCGAAAAAACCCCAGGTAGGGGGGGGGAAAATTTTCGATTTTCTGGAAAATCCCCCATGGTCATGTGGATGAATTTTTGGTAATTATTTGATTGCGGAAATTTTTTATTTCTTCCCATCCCAGTCGGTTTTCCCAAAAAAATTCGCGACGACCCATGGAGGGGGGGGGTCGGAAAATTCATTTTTTTGGAAAATGCCCCACATGGTATGTGTGGGATCATATGGGGTAATATCAATTGGGAAAAAATTTTTTTCGTTCGATCCAGGTGGTTCCCCAAAAAAATTCGCGAGACCCCATGTGAAAAGGGGTCGGAAAATTTACAATTTTCCCGGGAAAAACTCCCCATTCATTGGGGGTATCAATGAGGACATCATCGTTTCGGAAATTTTTTCTTGTTCGTCCAAAGGGGTTCTCCCCAAAAAAATTCGCGAAAAACCCCCCGTGTAAGGGGGGGGGCGGAAAATTTTCGATTTTTTTCCGGAAAAAACCTTTTCCCCATGGCCCGTGGAAACATATGAGGAATCATTTGATTGGGAAATTTTTATTTGTTTTCCCATCCGATTTTTGGTTCTCCCAAAAAAAAAAACCGATGACCCCCTGTTTAGGAGGGGTTTTGGAAAAATTTTCGATTTTCTCCGGAAAATCTTCCACATGGTATGGTGGTCGAAGTAGGGACATTCATAATTGCGGGAAATTTTTATTTGTTCGATCCGATGTTGGTTTCCCAAAAAAACGGACTGACCCCCCTGTTAGGAGGGGTCGGAAAAATTTTCATTTTTCTCCCGGGAAAAACTCCAAGGTCAGTGTGGTAAATTAGGTAATTTTAGATGCAAATTTTTTTTTCGCTCGATCCGTGTCTGGGTTTTCCCAAAAAAAATTTGCGACTACCCCGGTAAGGGGGTTTTGGAAAATTTAAATTTTCTCCCGGGAAAAAACTTCCCCAGGTCAGTAAAATCATAGAAAGGGAAACATAGTTGCGGGAATTTTTTATTTTGTTCGATCCCTGTTGGGGGCTCCAAAAAAAAAAGCGACTGACCCCATGTGTAGGAGGGGTCGGAAATTTACGATTTTCTGGAAAATTTCCCCATGGTCATGGTGGTATCGATATGAGGTCTTTTAATTTCGAAAATTTTTTTCTTTTCCCACCCATGTTTTCTCCCAAAAAAAAATCGCGACGCCCCGTGTAGGAAAAGGGGCGGAAAATTACAATTTTTCCGGGAAAAAGCTCCCCAGGGGATGGTGGATAAAAATAAAGGGACATTCATTGATTTTCAATTTTTTTTTTTTCGTCGATCCATGTGGTTTTTCCCAAAAAAAAAAACCCCAGACCCTGGGAGAAAAAGGGGCGGAAAAATTTACAAATTTTCCGGGAAAAACCCACATGTCATTGTGGTATTATTAGGTACATTATTATTTCGGAAAAATTTTTTTGTCTCGACCAAATTTGTTCCCCCAAAAAAAAAAATTTGCGAACACCCATGGTTTGAGGGGCGGAAAAATTTTTTAATTTTTTGGAAAAAATTCCCCAGGCATGGTGTTATCAAAATGAAGGGCATTCATAAGCGAAATTTTTAATTTTTTTTCCGATCCATGTTGGGGCTCCCAAAAAAAATTGGAACACCCCATGTGTGGGGGGGGCGGAAAATTTCATTTTTTGGGGAAAAAAGCCCAATGGCGTGTGGGTTAAATGAAGGTCATTTAAATGCGGAAATTTTATTTTTTCTCGACCAATTGGTTCTCCCCCAAAAAAAAAAGCCTACCCATTTTAGGGGGGGGTCGGGAAATTTCATTTTTTTTGGGAAAACTCCCCATGGTTGTTGGTATCAAAAAAAGGCATTTATCGTTTAAATTTTTATTTCGTTCCCACCCTGTTGGTTTCCCAAAAAATTTTGAACAAAAACCCTTTTGGGAGGGTCGGAAAATTTTCATTCTCCCGGGAAAATCCCCACATGGTATGTGTGGGTTTATATGTGGGACATTTATAGATTGCGGAAATTTTTTTTTTTTTGTTCCCACCGTGTTGGTTCTCCCCAAAAAAACGCGACCCCCCATGTGTAAAAGGGGGCGGAAAAATTTACATTTTCTCCGGAAAACTCAATGTCTGGTGGTATCTATAAGGTACATTTTTATTTGATTTCGAATTTTTTTTTTTCGTTCGCCCTGTTGGTTCTCCCAAAAAAATTTGAACCCCCCCCATGTGTAGGGGGGGGGGGCGGAAAAATTACATTTTTTGGAAAAAACCCCCCATGGTCATTTGGGGTTATTGAGGTACATTCATCAAAGCAAAATTTTTTTATTTTGTCTCGATCCAAAGTTGGGTTTTCCAAAAAAAAAACGGAAACCCCATGGTAGGAGGGGTCAAAAATTCGTTTCTCCGGAAAAAACTTTTTCGGTCAGTGTGGGACAAAAGAAGGTAAAATTTATTGATTTCAAATTTTATTTCGTTCCGATCCAATGAATTCCCCACAAAAAAAAGGTTTTGAACAACCCTGGTAGGGGGGGGGTCGGAAAATTCGATTTCTTGGAAAAAGCCCACGGCTGTGGGGAAAACAAATTAAAGGGGGTTCTAAAAGCGAAAAAACCGTCTGACAGCTGGTTCCCCAAAAAAAAACCGACCCCCAAAAGGGGAGGGTGTGGAAATTTACGATTTCTCGGGAAAAATCTTTCCCATGGTCAGGTGAATCGAAGTAGTACAATTTAAAATTCGAAATTTTTATTTGTCTCGACCGTGTTTGGTTTTTAAAAAAAATTCCGACCAATGTGTAGGGAGGGTGTCGGAAAATTTCATTTTTTGGAAAAAATTTTACAGGGGGTGTGTACATTGAAGGGGAATTCTTGATGCGAAAAATTTTTATTTGGATCCGATTTGGGGTTTCCCAAAAAAATTGGACAACCATGGGAGGGGGTTCGGTTTTGTTTTTTCCCGGAAAAAAAAAAAAAAAAAAAAAAAAAAAAAAAAAAAAAAAAAACAAAAAAAAAAAAAAAAACAAAAAAAAAAAAAAAAAAAAAAAAAAAAAAATTTTCCCAAAAAAAAAAAAAACCCCCCAAAAAAAAAAAATTTTTAAAAAAAAAAAAAAAAAAAAAAATTTTAAAAAAAAATTTTGGTTTTCCCCGAAAACCCCACATGGAAAATTGGGTTTTCAAAAGAAAGGGTTTATAATGGGAAAAAACAAAAATTTTAAATTTTCCGACCTTTGGGTTTGGGCAAAAAGGTTTTGAAAAATGTGTAAAGGGCGGAAAAAAATTTACGATTTTCTTTTGGGGAAATTCCAAAGGGGTGTGGGATCAAAGAAAAATTTAAAGATTTCGTTTTTCCAATTTTCCGTCCCATTTTTTTCCGGAAAATTTGAAACCCTTTCCGGGGCAAAATTTGATTTCCCGGGAAAATTTTTGAAATTTTGGGGGGACAAAATGAGGGAAACCAACAATTTTGAAAATCCCTCAATCCCGGGTGGTTTGGGGGAAAAAGGGTTTGAAACCCCGGGACGGGAAATTTTTTTCGGAAACCTTACAGGGGCTGGGGAAAAATAAATTAAAAAAATTTTAAACCCGCCGACCCTTTGGTTTCCCAAAAAGTTTGAAACCCAAAGGAAAAAATTTGTTTTTCCCGAAAATCCGAGGGTTTTGGGACAAAAAATAAAATTTTAAGCAAAAAATTTCAAAAATTTTTTTGGGAAAGTTTTTCAACCCAAAGGGGTCAAAATTGGTTTTCCCAAAAATGAAGGTTTTCGAAATGAAGACTTTATTGTTTAAAAATTTAAAACCCCCTCCAAATTTGGTTTTCCGGAAAAATGTTTGAACAACCCAAAGGATGGGGGGGAAAATTATGATTTTTCCCGGAAAAAAAAAGGGGTTCGGTGTGGGATCAAAAGGGACTTCATGATTTCGAAAAATTTTTAATTTCCCCCCGATTTGGTTTTTCCCGGGAAAACGTTTGGGGGGAAAACCCGTGTAAGGGGGCGGGAAAAAAAGATTTTCTCGGAAAACCCAAAAGGTCTTGTGGATCAATGAGCAATTCCAATTTTAAAAAATTAAACCTTTCCCATCCAATTGGTTTCCGGAACGTTTTGAACAAAACCAATGGAGGGGGGGGAAATTTGATTTTCCCCCGGAAAAGCTTAGAGGGCGGGTGGTACAAATAAACAATTTGATTTCAAATTTTAAAACTTTAAACCCAAACCCCTTTGGTTTTCGGAACATTTTGAAAAACCAAAGTGTATGGGGTCGGAAAAAGATTTTTCCCCGGAAAAACTCTCGAGGGCAGGTGGTTCGAAATAAGCTAATTCTTGATTTAAAAAATTTTTAAACCCAACCGACCGACTTTTGGTTTCCGGAAACTGTTTTTAACAACCCAATGTGTTGGGGCGGGGAAAAAAGATTTTTCCCCGGAAAAGCTCCAGGGGTGTGTGGGACAAATGAACTACATTCATTAATTTCAAAAATTTTTAAACCTACCCGATCCACTTTTTTTTTGCCGGCAAACAGTTTTTAACAACCCAAGTGTATGGGGGCGGAAAAAGGGTTTTTTTGGAAAGTCCAAGGGGGTTGTTGGTATCGAAAAAGCAAATTTTATTGCAAAAAATTTTAAAACCCAAACCCCCCCATCCGACCTTTTGGGGGGGCCGGAAACATGTTTTTAACAAAACCCCCTGTATGGGGGGCGGAAAATTTGATTTTCCCGGAAAAATCCAGGGGGTCGTTGGGGATCAATAAACTAATTTATAGATTGGAAAAATTTAAACCTTCCCCCATCCAAAATTTTGGGTTTGCCGGCAAAAAATTTTTGAACAACAATGTGTAAGGGGGTCGGAAAATGGGGTTTTTCGGAAAAACCCCGAGGGTCGGGTGGTACGAAATGAAGTACATTCATTTTATTGCAAAATTTTAAACCAACCATCCGACTTTGGTTTTCGGAAAAAATGTTTTGAAACCCAAAGTGTAGGGGGGTCGGAAAAAATTTATTTGGAAAAAATCAAAGGGGCGGTGGGTACGAAATAAGAAAATTCATGATTTAAAATTTAAACCTCAAACCCCATCCCACATTGGTTTTTCCGGCAAAAATGTTTTAACAAACCCATTTTTTGGGGGTCGGAAAATATGATTTTTTCCCAAAAAACAAAGGGGGGGGTTTTTTTTACGAAATAAGCTAATCATAAATTGCAAAACAAACCCCCCATCGACTTTTTTTTGGGCCGGAAACTTTTAAAAAATGTTAATAAAAAAATTGATTTTCCCAAAAGTCCAGGGGGGTTTATGAAAAAACTCTTTAATTTAATAAAAAATTTAAAAATTTCCTAATGAAAAATTTGGTTTTTTTTCCCAAAAGTTTTTCAAACCCCCAAATTTAGGGGGGGAAAATTTAAATTTTTCTAAAAGTTGGGGGGCGGTGGGTTTTTAAAATGGGGAACATGATGCAAAAAAACAATTTTAAACCCAAAAACCTTTTGGTTTGAGGGTTTTAAAAATTGGGGTTTTTTCCCCAAGTGTTTGGGGTCGAAAAATTTGGTTTTTTCCCGGAAAAGCTCCCTTTAAGGGTAGTGTGGGATAAATGAAAATCTTTTCAAAAAACAAAACAAAAACCCAGACATTTTTTTCCGGCCAAAAATGTTTGGAAAAACCAAGGTTGGGGGCAAAAAAATGATTTCCCGGAAAAATTTGGGGTCGGTGGGCGAAGAGAATTGGAGGGAAAAAATTTTTTTAAAAACCATGAAATTTTGGTTTGGGAAAAATTTTTTAAAAAAGTGTTGGGGGGGCGGAAAAAGGGTTTTGGAAAAGCTTAAGGGGCTTTTTTTTTTTTGGATCAAAAAGCTACATTCAAAAGATGCGAAAATTTCAACCTTTTTATAAATTTTTTTGCCGGAAAAAAATTTTTAAAAACCAATTTTAGGGGGCGAAAAAATTATTTTTAAAAAATCCCGGGGGGGGGAAAAGGGCCACATTATTAAATTAAAATTTTTATCCAAAATTTTTAAAAATTTTTAACAAACCCCGTTATGGGGGTCAAAAGAGGGTTTTCCCCCCCAAAAGTCAGATCATGTGGACGTGAAGCTAATTCAAATTGAGCTTAAAATTAAACCACACAAACCCCCTTTGGTTTCCCAAAAAAATGTTTAACAACCCAATGGGTAAGGGGGTGGAAAATTTAGGATTTTTCCTGGAAAAACTCCAAGGGGTAGTTTTTGGGGACAAATAAGTACTTCATAATTAAAAATTTTTAAAACCTAACCCGTCCAATTGGGTTAGGAAACATGTTTTAACAACCCCAAATTTAAACGGAAAAAAGGGGTTTTCCCCAAGCCTGGCGGGGGACAATTTAATACACAAATGCGGGTTTAAACCCATGATCCGCTTTGGGTTTTTGGGGAAAAAATGTTTTAAAAACCCAAGGTTAATCAAAAAAGTTTTTTCCCCGGAAAATCCCCGAGGGTTTTTGGTACGAAAAGGCCTAATTTTTAATGAAAATTTTAAAACCCCAACCATCCATTTGGTTTTCCGGAAAAAGTTTGAAACAAAACCTTGTTGGGGGGAAAAAAAGGGTTTTTTTAAAAGCCCAGAGGGGTGTTTTCAAATAAAACTTCATAAAATTTTAAAAATTTCAATTCCTCCCGGTTTTTAAAACCTGTTTGAAAACCAATTTTTTGGGGGTAAAAAAGGGGGTTTTCGGAAAAGCTTTTGAGGTGGTGTGGGATGAAATGAAATAATTCTTGTTAAAAATTTAAACCCACCGTACTTTTTTGCCGGAAAAATTTTGCAACCCAATTTAAAGGGGGCAAAAAACCCGGGTTGGGGGGGGGGGGGGGGGGGGGGGGGGGGGGGGGGGGGGGGGGGGGGGGGGGGGGGGGGGGGGGGGGGGGGGGGGGGGGGGGGGGGGGGGGGGGGGGGGGGGGGGGGGGGGGGGGGGGGGGGGGGGGGGGGGGGGGGGGGGGGGGGGGGGGGGGGGGGGGGGGTGGGGGGGGGGGGGGGGGGGGGGGGGGGGGGGGGGGGGGGGGGGGGGGGGGGGGGGGGGGGGGGGGGGGGGGGGGGGGGGGGGGGGGGGGGGGGGGGGGGGGGGGGGGGGGGGGGGGGGGGGGGGGGGGGGGGGGGGGGGGGGGGGGGGGGGGGGGGGGGGGGGGGGGGGGGGGGGGGGGGGGGGGGGGGGGGGGGGGGGGGGGGGGGGGGGGGGGGGGGGGGGGGGGGGGGGGGGGGGGGGGGGGGGGGGGGGGGGGGGGGGGGGGGGGGGGGGGGGGGGGGGGGGGGGGGGGGGGGGGGGGGGGGGGGGGGGGGGGGGGGGGGGGGGGGGGGGGGGGGGGGGGGGGGGGGGGGGGGGGGGGGGGGGGGGGGGGGGGGGGGGGGGGGGGGGGGGGGGGGGGGGGGGGGGGGGGGGGGGGGGGGGGGGGGGGGGGGGGGGGGGGGGGGGGGGGGGGGGGGGGGGGGGGGGGGGGGGGGGGGGGGGGGGGGGGGGGGGGGGGGGGGGGGGGGGGGGGGGGGGGGGGGGGGGGGGGGGGGGGGGGGGGGGGGGGGGGGGGGGGGGGGGGAAAAAAAAAAAAAAAAAAAAAAAAAAAAAAAAAAAAAAAAAAAAAAAAAAAAAAAAAAAAAAAAAAAAAAAAAAAAAAAAAAAAAAAAAAAAAAAAAAAAAAAAAAAAAAAAAAAAAAAAAAAAAAAAAAAAAAAAAAAAAAAAAAAAAAAAAAAAAAAAAAAAAAAAAAAAAAAAAAAAAAAAAAAAAAAAAAAAAAAAAAAAAAAAAAAAAAAAAAAAAAAAAAAAAAAAAAAAAAAAAAAAAAAAAAAAAAAAAAAAAAAAAAAAAAAAAAAAAAAAAAAAAAAAAAAAAAAAAAAAAAAAAAAAAAAAAAAAAAAAAAAAAAAAAAAAAAAAAAAAAAAAAAAAAAAAAAAAAAAAAAAAAAAAAAAAAAAAAAAAAAAAAAAAAAAAAAAAAAAAAAAAAAAAAAAAAAAAAAAAAAAAAAAAAAAAAAAAAAAAAAAAAAAAAAAAAAAAAAAAAAAAAAAAAAAAAAAAAAAAAAAAAAAAAAAAAAAAAAAAAAAAAAAAAAAAAAAAAAAAAAAAAAAAAAAAAAAAAAAAAAAAAAAAAAAAAAAAAAAAAAAAAAAAAAAAAAAAAAAAAAAAAAAAAAAAAAAAAAAAAAAAAAAAAAAAAAAAAAAAAAAAAAAAAAAAAAAAAAAAAAAAAAAAAAAAAAAAAAAAAAAAAAAAAAAAAAAAAAAAAAAAAAAAAAAAAAAAAAAAAAAAAAAAAAAAAAAAAAAAAAAAAAAAAAAAAAAAAAAAAAAAAAAAAAAAAAAAAAAAAAAAAAAAAAAAAAAAAAAAAAAAAAAAAAAAAAAAAAAAAAAAAAAAAAAAAAAAAAAAAAAAAAAAAAAAAAAAAAAAAAAAAAAAAAAAAAAAAAAAAAAAAAAAAAAAAAAAAAAAAAAAAAAAAAAAAAAAAAAAAAAAAAAAAAAAAAAAAAAAAAAAAAAAAAAAAAAAAAAAAAAAAAAAAAAAAAAAAAAAAAAAAAAAAAAAAAAAAAAAAAAAAAAAAAAAAAAAAAAAAAAAAAAAAAAAAAAAAAAAAAAAAAAAAAAAAAAAAAAAAAAAAAAAAAAAAAAAAAAAAAAAAAAAAAAAAAAAAAAAAAAAAAAAAAAAAAAAAAAAAAAACCCCCCCGGGGTTTTTAAAAAAAGGGGTTTTTTTGGGGGGGGGGGGGCCCGGGGGCCCCGGGGGGGGGGATTTGGGAACCCCTTTTTGGGTTTTTTTTCCCCAAAAATTCCCCTTTTTTTCCCGGGCCCTTTTCCCGGGGGTTTTTTAAAAAAAACAAAAAAAAAGGGGGAAACCCCCCCCCCCCCCCCCCCCCCCCCCCCCCCCCCCCCAGCGGGGGGGGGGGGGGTTAACCAAAAAAAAAAAAAAAAAAAAAAAGGGGGGGGGGGGGGCCCCGCCCCCCCTTTTTTGGGGTTTAAAAAAATTCCCCAAAAAAAAACTTTCATTTTCTTTCCCACCAAGATAAAAGGCGTTTTTTTTAAGTATCATCCCTTAATTTGATTGGCAAACCCAAAGTTTAAATCTTCAATTTTTCCATCACAATATAGTTCTTTATTGTTTAAGTTAAATGCGGGGAATTCCCAAAATTTTTATGGTTAATAATTTAATTTTCAATTCATTACAAAATACTTGGTAACCGGGGTTAAAAATCATCCACTAATTTGTAATCCACTTTATTTGAAAAGGGCCCTAAGAGTAGGAATATGATCTTTTGATTTTATAAATGAATATGATGAATTTATCCCGGCCTTTATAATTTGGGGTATTTTTTCAATTTTTATATAGGGGTTTTTTAAGAACCTTGGTTAGAAGCGCAACAAATTTTTATGGTTTAAGAAGGGTGTAGGGAAGGGAATAAGGCGTGGAGCGGTATGGATTTGTAAAGGAAAATGATAGTTTGATAAGGGAGGAGGGGAAAAACGGTATGGCCGCGGGGAAACAATGGGTTATTCCTGCCTCGGAAAACCATGAAAACACTCGTAAAATGGCGGGGGGATATGGAATTCCCTCTCACGGAAATGCACAAAGTTAAACCATTCCTGAACAAAATATAGGGTATCTTTAGATTTGTTTTAACCTATCCAAATTTTAAATAATAATTCCGCCAACGATTCAAACTATTTAAAGGGTTGATGAAATCACCCCAAAATAAAGAAATAAAATTTGCGTTTAACGATTCATACATCCTGGGGATTTTAATTAAGAACACTTACATCTAAACTTTTTGGCCGGTAAAAATAGAACAGTTTAAAAATTGGGTATTAAAAATCCAAGCGGAAACAATTTTAAATTAAAAGAAAAAAAAAAAGGGAATTTCGGAAATATCTTATTTATTTTTTAAAAAAAAAATTTGGTCCCCCGGGGGAAAAAAAAAAAAAAGGAAAAAAATTGTACGGTTTTTTTTTATTTCTATTATTGGGGATTTGACTGTCATAAGAAACCGGGCATTTTTGTTCTTGACCATTCCTTTGGAATTGCTGGAGAAACCCGGGGGAATCGACCTTGGGACATCTAACATAACGTAAAAAAAAATTTTTCAACATAAATGGGCCTTGGGAGGAGTACCTTCATAAAAAAGATAAATAAGTAATAGTTTTTTATATTTAACCCGAAAATCAACTGCGGGAGAAGGGAGAGATAAAAAGTAAAAAAATTTACTTTCCGTGTTTCGGGCCGCTTCAAAAGAAAGTAACCCAGAATAATTCCTAAAGAGGCCACATAAAGGCTTAACCTGCGGAATTAAAAGCATCACGTTCTTCCTACATTTGAACAGCCCCTCTCCAGGGTTCGTCACCTTCCCTCCCCCCCGCCAGTCAACCCATTTTTAAAGTTCCCGCCAAGGTCAAAAAAACGTAAAAACGCGCGGTCTCAAGGTAAGAGATGGATTAAAAACCACAGTGACGGAATTTATTAGTATAGCAGAGGCCAAAAAAATAACAAAGGAGGAGTAAAAGGGAGAAGAACAATCAAAAATAATTTTATCAATTTGTAGGGAAAAGGAAAGGGAGAACAATGACAAAAATATTGATGCCATTTTTTTAAATTATTATCGAGCAGGGTTCCAAAGGAAAAAAAAAAAAAGGGACGGGTCAAGGTCAAAGGAAAATGGAAATCACCAAAACGGACGGTTATATTTTAATAAAAAGAAAAACAAAAAAATTTACGCCAATTCTATTATATAGAATTAAGGGGCAAGGTAAGAAGACGTTAGAGCGAATTCACTTAATGTAACGGTTAGAAAAAGTCGGGGATAAAAAACAGCATAAAAATGAAGCAATCTGTTAAATAGTATACCGGGATTGCTTTAAATTAAGGTCATAAATTTAAGGTTGAATATTATACATTAGATTTTAAAATAACAAAACTTAAATTGAAACACCTGAATTGTTAAACTTGAAACTCAATGTAACTGTTGCAACTGTAACTGTTGTCAACTGTAACTGTGAAATGTATATGTGAAATAATGGAAATAATGTGATTCAATGTACTGTGAATAATTCAATGTATTCAATGTATATGCAATGTGTTGTGTGATTCAATGTAGGCCTATGTTTGTAATCTGTAATATATCTTGATTTGATATTTTATTTAGTCTTTGATTGTTTTTTGTTCCAATGTATGTATTGCATTCTATGTCATGTAAAAAAAATTATATGGCAGAATTGCTAGAGTAAACATTATTACTGTTGCTAATACTATACTATTACTGTACACGCTAAATTTGATGAATTAAAACACGCAGTGAAAATTTAAAACATGAAAAAACATGGAATGTATACATGAGAGAAAATATACTGAAATGTGTACACGAATTCCATATCAATATGTCAAAAGATAATGGACGTAATTATAATGGGAACGCGCACTCAATATGCCTAATATATTCCACACTTATGCATTTACGATTTATTGAAATCAACTTGGCCAAACCTTTTATGTCACTACTTTTATATTCCAGAGTGTTTGAATAGCAAACGGTTGGCTTCCTATTGCTACAATTGTTTCTATTCATGGTGGGGTGAAAACATTTCACAATTTTAATGGACCGGTTTTGCATAAAATCTTACACTACGTAATTATTAAGTTGCGTTTCCCCGCTCTGTATTATTATGATGGGCCATGACAGTCGATATATAAATAAACATAGAGAATATCCGAGGCACATGTTACAATAGAATCAACAGGTTTTGAATGCATAATCTACCATTTGAAAAATTCACCGTCTGTTAACTTTTTGAAACTATTTTGGCTGCCTTATTAATTATACTTGGTTCTGTATGGAATTCAACTTTATTCAATACGCATACATGTTGCCCATTTCCGCTTTCAATTTGTGCATTTTTATATTTAATTCTTCTTATGTAGATACAAATCTCACGCGAATCGTTAACAACATTTTTCCTCATGTCCCATCTACAAACAATTATTACTTTTATAATTTTCATTGGGTTGAACTGAAGCGACTCCGATTGTCTTCACTCAACAGCTTACCTGGTTTAGTCAACTATATCATACGTCAGAAACTGAAGACACATTGGGCATGGGTTCGAATCCTGCACAGAGTATATAGGTTAATGTTAACGTCCTTTCACTTATCATCACTTAATCGTTTCATTATCACTCGCTCACTCGTACCCCCGTATAAGCTAGAAGTTTGTTAGGTTTATGATCAGAATCAAATGAACTGTCGTGGTTCATAGAAACGCAGATTACATTTATATATATATATATATATATATATATATATATATATATATATATATATATATATATATATATATATATATATATATATATATATGATTGTGTATCTGCCGACATTCAAATAGATGCGGTCACGTTTCCGCTCCATAACCCTTGACATTTTGTGACCTAACCTCGGCGTTAAGACCCAACCTGGGCAAAAGTTTGTTGGGTGTGGGAGGGGGTGGGGGGGGGGGGGAAGGAAAGCGGGGACCGACGCCCACTCTCGGCCCACGGGTCTTATGATAAATGAAGGTACTGAACGAAAATAAAATTCATCTAAATGAGACTTTATTTAGACAGCATGTTCTCACTATATAGAGACGATGTGTATGAATATGTGAGATGAAATACAGGTTACAGGTACGTCAACGTTTTGATACGTTTCAATATAAAATTCACATAATATTAATTTTATGATATATTTATGAATGAATAACAAATTTAGATCCACCCTCCGTAGCTCAGATATCTGAGGTACAGCTTCTGAAATTAACGTCGGGCGTGGGTTCGAGTCCCGCAACAGTCATAAGATTTTTGAACGTTCTTTCACTTATCATCAATTCATAGTTTTTAATTGTCAGTTGCTCATTCGTACCCCCAAATAACCTAGCTGTTGGTGGAGCCGGTAAACATACAATAATCAAGATATTGAAGATACGACTTTGGGTTAAGCTCACTTACGACAGTTACAACGTAGATGGATAGGTCCTGTAGGTTTATAAATGAGAACCAGGAATTCATGAAATAGTGATTAAAAATGAAAGTAAGTTCGAAAAAAACATGTTATTTTTCTATCACATACTCTTTTCATTTTAATTACATCGAAGCTTCATACAAAATCATTGTTTCCCAATTAAGGCTATGGATGGAAGATTAGATCGTTTGAACGGGGAACCACGAGGGCGATCTCACCGCTCCTGATCACATACTCTGTAGTAATTAAGCAAACAATAATCACGAATTTATATATATATATATATATATATATATATATATATATATATATATATATATATATATATATATATATATATATATATATATAGGCCTATATATATATATATATATATATATAATATATATATTATGAATATTATGAAAATGTAATTATTTGAAGTTTGTGAAGGGGGGCCTACTCAAAGCGTATCATCTCCTATGTCAACGTGATTATATAAACGATGGTAGCGACTTTTCGTTTGAAGATAATACTGTAGTGAAATTGTTTCACACCATTCGGTGAAGTAACCGATTGGATCACGTGTTCTCTGTATGTAAAGATCAGTGTTGAGATCAAAACAGTTGACGAAAATATCGGGCCTTATCGGGAGTACTGCAACAGATACTAATATGTTAAACGGTTTAAAACTAGGCAAACGCAGAATGTGCGTTGTACAATGAGCGAGATATCTATAAAGTAAAATCTAAAACTCTACATACGTTGAACATATAAAATGAACTTCATTCGATACCAACGAATCTAGGGAGCCGTGGATCTATCACTGCAACGGTTACGTTGTTATGCTGTTATGATGAATTAGTTATTTCGTTATTTTATTTACTCATTACAGATTGTTCTAGAAACAGGTGGTAATGATTACTCTCATGAAATTACAATCGAACATACTTAATAAAATTGTTTCTGGTAATGGTAATGTCGAATATCATTAAATAAAATTGATTGATTTATATAATAGTATAGTCCCTAATTTTGCTTAGTGTGTACTTTCATTTCGGCCGGTATCAAAGAAGAAACCGTTCGACATATTCTTATATCTTTACTAGCTGACTCAGCAAACATAGTTCTGCCATCGAAGTGATTTGTAGTGAATGTTGGTTGTTGATGTAAAAATAAGTTGCCGGAAGGCGGATGGTGCGCTATCTAGCGTGTAGCCCTAGAAATGTTGCCGAGCGCGCCGGACATTGAGTAACGCCGTCAATGTCATTGAACAACGCCATTACTGGTGTTGTCCTTGAAGTGCCAATTTTTTGGATATTGCTCATAGGAGAAAGCTTGGCGGAAGATCTCTTATACTTTAGGACCTTCTACCAGCCCTATCGAATGTGCGTGAGGAATTTCACGACACTCGGTCGAGCCGTTTCGGAGGAGTTCATCCTCTAACATGTGACACGAGCTTTTTATATATAAGATTAAATATCCTTGCTCGACTCACAACAACATTTTACGTCGTTTCTGTACGTTATTTCGAGTAGAAGTGGAGAGGCATTAAACTGTTAGATTAGTATAATGAAAGACGTATACATGTATATACTGTTAGATATACTGCGAACAGCGACCGTGTTCAAATGCAACCCCAATAAAACACGTGCCTAACAAGGAGTCATGACTTTACTCTGGATTGAATCCGTTTATTATTCAAGACAATCTTTAAAGGACGTTACAATCATGATGCTAGATTGTAACGAATAATGATGAACTTTATTTCCCTAAATTTAGAGAAAACTATAAATTATCATCTCAATTTCAGTAAGGCCCGGTATTACGAATAATAAATTTGTTGATTAAGCGATAATTAGTGGATTAGCTTGTTATTACTCTTGGTTACCAATGTTATTTTTGTACTGCAATTGATTAATTAGCGTAATTAACACATTTTTATTATTGGTAATATGGGCCCTAATTATAATTGATGTTTTGTCCTCCAGAGACCATGAGTCATGACGTAGGCATTACTCGATTCTGTATAGAAACATAAACAGAATCGAGTAATGTCTACGAAAAGGGCTGGGTCCTGGAGGACAAAAAATAAATTTTAATTTCTGAATTGAGATGAGATGATTTGTTTTTTTCTCTGAATATAGGGAAATGAATATCGTCATTATTGGTTAAAAATAAAATCTAGTTTCAGGGTTGTGATAGTCTTTAATAATGTCCTCAGTTTTCAGTCAATTTAAAAAAAAGGAACGGATCAACTGATTTTAAGTTCCTGATTACCATGTAAAGTGACAAAATTGTCCAATTATTTTTGCTTATTACTATTTAAAGGAAATCACAACCATGAAACTAGATTTTAAAGAATAATGAAGACACTTATTTCCATAATTCCAGAGAAAACTAGAAATCATTATCACTATTTCAGAAATTTTAATTAATTCATTTCTCCTCCGGGACCCGGCCCTTTTTCTGAGATAGACATTACTCGATTGATTCCGTTTATTTTTTAATAAAGAATCGGTAATGCCTACGTCACGACTCAAGGTCTCCGGAGGGCAAAAATATCAATTATAATTACTGAAATTGATATGACAATTTATAATTTTCTCTGAAATTACGGAAATAAATATAGTCATCATTCATGAAAATCTAGTTTCAAGGTTATGATGTCCTTTAAGTATTTACAATGATTTGGTAGACAATTTACTTCTCAGAGTGGTTACACGGTATATACCATATCCACGCGTTAGCAGTACTAATTTAAACTTCCTGTTTGGTTAGACGGGATGGAAACAAGTGCGTCCCGTGGGAGGATGAGGGAAGTACACACCGGGATAAACCGGGATAAGTCGGGATCAACGTCGGGAGGATACGTGTTGACTGTTGAACGTGAAGCTCTGGAGTTTGTTGAAACGCTGGTTTATTGTTTAACTCGAGTTTGATCTTCACTTTGACCGACGTTAATGGGGTGCTTGCACGGTACTTATAAAATTAGAGAAATTCATCTGGACTATTTTTTTATGTTCACAAACCAGTGTGATTGAATGAAAAGTTCACATCTCCAAGATAATTCTATGCTTTTTTAATTAATATGACATTCTATATCACTGAATTCAATCAGTTTTAAGATAATACGTCAATGATTGAAAAGAATGTGATGAAATTCATTGACGTATTAACTCAAAACTGATTGTATTCACAAAAATAAAGTGTCATAATAGTTGAAGAGCATGAAATATTTCGGAGATGAGAACTTTTCATTCAATTACACTGGTTTTTGAGAAAGGAAAAATAGATGAAGATGAATTTCTCGATTTGTGTAAGCACCGGGCAGGCACCCCCTTAACCCCCGAGTCGGTCTCATTGACGTTAAGGGGGTGCATGCATTTTCTTGTAATTAGAGAAATCATCTTTACTAATTTTTTTCATGTTTACGAACCAGTGTAATTGATGAAAAGTCACAATCCAGAGTATATTATGCTTTTTAATTAATATACATTCTACTTCGGGAAAATTCATCAGTTGTGAGATAACACTAAATGAATAAAAGAATGTGATACAATTCATTGAATCAAGGCAGATAATCTATTCACTCTAATTAATGACATTCTATTTTGGAATTCATCAGTTCAGAGAACTGAGAATATCAAGATGTGATGAAATTTTGACGTATCATCCAGAAAACTGTCAGTTGTATTGAATGCAGACAGTTTTGGAGTATGTCTGGTTTGGAGAATATATTAGTTAGAGTTTTCATTATTTCAAGATGTATCATATTACAAGATGTGAATATAAGGCCAATCAATAAATTGTGTTGATTAAGCGATAGATTAGTATTAGCTTGTTATTACCCTTGTTACAATGTTATTTGTACTGCAACATTGTTATTGGTAAGATGGGTACTAAGGCAATAAAAACACATACATACGTCAACACAGTCAATGATATCTATATGATCTATATATGACAAGAAGAAGGGGACGCTGAGGAGCGAATACAGGAATAAAATACTCGGTCGTGTATACTCGGTGGTCTTCGGGGTACTTTTCATGGAATGTGGTTAGGGTTCAGTTAAGTTGGACACCAAACCCATGTCACACAACTGAGTATGCTTTATTCCGGTATTTCGCATCTATAGGCGCCCCAACAGAATCAAACTCCGGTCTCCTGAATGACAGTCCCCACCCAATCCACCAATCCACCAGTCTCACAATTCTACCCGGATTTATTTCCATACTGAAAATCAGCACGAGAACACGATCCCCCCCCCCCCCCCCCCCCCAACATCTCCTATTCCACAGAGACAATGGCGATGATGTGACTTACGCGCCACCCACGCCTCGTTGCTCGAGAATGTCCCGATCGACCGTCTCCCCTATACGACACAACCACCGGTCGGATGTTTCGATCACACACAAGAGGGTGTATCAACTCTAAATAATTACTTAGGCACCGTATCTGATGTCACACGCGTTTGACTCTTTTATACGTTGAAGAGGGATGTAGAAGCGTTATCTTTTGTTTTATGCAGTGATTACGCGATACGAAAATAGAATATTGCGGTTATTAAAAAGCTGAGAGTGGGGAGTGTATTAATTTGTCGCAAAAGAGATGACATTTTGATATACCACTTTCCCTAGAGATATACAGTAATGAATTGAACGAAAATATCTCTAGAAATTTTGTTGTTTAAATTTTAATATAGTGCTAGTAAGATATTTAGGTCCCGTTTTACGAATAATACATTTGTACATTAAGCGCTTATTAGTGAATTAACTTGTTCTTACCCTTGGTTACCAATGAGATTTCTGTACCCCAATTAATAATAAGCTTAAGGCACATTTCAAGTATTGGTAATATGGGGTCTTACTAGTAGGCTTAACGCCAACAATAATAATAAGTATTCGAGCTGTATAAAAAGGCAATGAGTAACTATGACCATTACGAGTCCATGGGAGTCGATTTGGCGGAATATCATTCTTTTGGTGATAACTTTTGAACGGAATGAGATACCGAAATTCTGAAAACAAGGAAACACAGATATTTTTAATACCTTAAGAATGGTGTAAGTAACAACTATCTATCTCATATCGTATAGTAGTCAGGCGTATTCGGTTGGAAAATGTGTTTTTTAAGCGTATACGCCTGACAATCAGGCGATTTGAGTTAAATACTTATCACTTACAGTATTCTGAAGGTATTGAAAATATCTGTGTTTCCTTCGTATTAGAATTTCGATATCTCATTCCGTTCAAAATGTATCACCGAAACAATGATATTCCTTTGAATCGACTCAACATCGCTTTGTACTAAATACATCCATCGGCTATGGTTAGTGAACTTGGATGGGAGACGTTGAAGGAGAGGAGAAGAAATATCCGCTTAATAACATTTTTAGAGCATTAAGAGGTAGGAGGCTGGAAAGAGATGAGAGAGAAGATTAAATTGGATGAGAGGAGGTATGATTTTAGAGGAGGGCATGAGTGGAAGGTTGTAGTGGAGATGGCGAAGAAGGATGTCGGAAAGTATTCATTTTTGAATAGAGCGGGAGTCGAGTGGAATGGAACGAAGAAAGAAACATTAGTGGATGAGCTCAGAAAATTATAATGGTTTGGTTAGGAATGGTTTGGGGGAGATTGCGGAGGAGGACTGATATTGAGACAAATTGAAGAAGTGGTAGTGCGGAGGGAAGTTTTATTATAGGGGATTTGATAGTTTTTGTTGGTCGAGTGTATTTTTGATAATTATTATTTGTTTTCTTTATCTTGTTCCTGTTTTCCTAATGTTGTTTTGTTAAGAGTTTTGTTAATTTAGTTTAGGGCCTTGCCACCGCACTTTGGTGCAATTGTGAGTGAAATAATAAATAAATAAATAAATATGCTTTAGATTTATTTTCCCCTTCCCTCATCCATCATTCACAGACGCCAATAGATGTTATTCATCATAATGGTGCGTTGACCCGACAGGCCCCTATATATAAATAAACCATATCTTCTTAGAATTCATCAACAAAAACGTGTTTTTATTTTTAAACTTCCTTCTCACATTGTCATCATCTTTTATTAATCTATATACAAGCTTTTCAATAACAGTTGTGCGTGATGTTTAAAAATAGAACGTTTCATTCAAAATGGTCGGTTATTGATTATAGTGATTCCGATCAACCGTTTCCCCTAGCAAATAACAGAAGCGATTGGTAGTTTCGATCTGTCAACTGAGAAAACACGATTGCAAATAGCCAAAATGAAGATTGTCAATGTTGTGGACAAACAGAGAGTGCTCTGGAGAAGAATTAATTTTTCAGTAGAGCAATACTTTTGTGTTTTTTTGTGTTGGGTTTTAATGACGCACTGTTATGATAGCGCAGATCTAATGGCGTCGGATGGATGATTAATGAGATGATGGGATGTTGAGATGAAGGTTCTTGAGTAACGGGAAGGATAGTGGGAAGGAAGCGGTCATGGCCGACTTATTGTAGGAACCATCCCGGCATTAGCCTAGACTACAGAGGGAAACCATGAAAAACCCCTGTAAAGATGGTCGGCGGCTGGGATCGAACTGGGTTAGGAATTCCCCTCGTCTCCCAGATCACATGGAGCGAGCGCGTTAACCACTGTGCTGCATGTGCCGTAATATACTTGTATCCGCGAAAGAAGAATGTCGTTTACCAAAATAACAAACACAAATTTCACGTTTATATTACATGGGTGTGGTGTTTTTAATATATTATGATTTTAGAGAAGGAGCTTCATAGATAAGAAACGCAGCTCCATCTTAATTATGAATAATCGCTTAGAAACTCTGAAAGGAAATTGAAATTGTATATATATATATTTTTTTTTTCAATAACATCGAAAATTTATACAAAATCATTGTTCCCCTATTAAGGCCCAGGATGAAAGTAGGATCGTTTGGACGGGGTACCACAAGGGCGATCTTACCACCCCATTTTATTTATATATTTATTTAAAAGCAATGAACTTCGGGTCTACGCTGTCTGTGACCACACTTCTTCGCCGCATATAAAAGTCTTCAGTTGCCGAAAGTCCGGAATACATAAGTATAAAATGGAATAAAACAAGTCGAAGTTGACGGTAGCTCCAGTGGCTTCTTAGTAGAGATCATCTATAAATCTTCAAGGGCATCACAACCCTGGAACTAGATTTCCGTTGAGCGCGGGTTCGAGTCCCGCATATGGCATAAGGTATGGGATTTTGTAAAGGACCTTCATTTACCATCACTTCAAAAGTGACATTAATTATCTCCTTTCGTTCGAATCCCCAAATTACCTAGCTGTTTGTGGGGTCGTCAAGCAAACAATAGTTATCTATTTCTTCTTCACTTCTGTCCCTCTCTTTCTCTTTCTCTCTCTCACACTCTCTCTCTTCCTTTTCACTTTCTCTTTCTCTCTATCTCCATTTATTAGTCGGAGATCTGATTTCACTCTCGTTCCATCACAGTAAGTCTTCCTGTCGCCAGATGAGATTGGTTGGACATTTGACAAAAGATAGCGGTTGTTACGCTTCATTGCCGAAACACCGGTGATTAATTGCTTTATCGCCCGCCAGTTGATCAGAGGGAAGTGAAAATCAAGTCGCCATTTTAGATTCAAAAGTAGATCGATTTTTTTTTCCAATGTTGCTTCAACGACCCCACCAACAGATAGGTTATACGGGGGGTACGAATGAGCAGATGATAATGAAAAGATGAAGTGATGATAGGTGAAAGGATGTTTACAAAAACCCATACCTTATGCGGGCCTCGAACCCACGCCTAACGTTGAGTTTAGTTTATACAGTAGAGTCTTTGTGGACTGATCGGCTGAATGGAAGAAAGAAAATGAGATAGCAAGAAAGAGAAAGAGAGAAAGAGAGGAAAGAGAGAGAGAGAGAGAGAGAGAGAGCGACCCGATATTGGACAATTCATTTTCATTCCACCGTCGACAGCAGTTTTACCTTATTGCCAGTGACAGCCAATCAAAAACGTATCGCTTGTTGTTTTTTATTAAATTACTCGCTCGTATATCGCTAGATGGAGCCTCTTGAGATTGCAGCCATTTTGCTGATGAATGGTTGGAGCGGGTGAGGGAGGGGGAATGGGGGGGGGGTGTAAAGGTAGTTAAACTTGACTTGTGGCTTCAATATGGTGTAATATATTGCCTACTTGTTGAACTATGGGTATATAAAAGCCGGCCGTCCTTGTGTTAAAAATGTGTTTTAGCGACGCACTGCTCTGATATCGAGGATCTATTGGCGTCGGATGGATGCTTAATTAGATGCTTGGATGATAAGATAAAGGTTTTGTTGGGTTGGGAAGGATGGTGGGAAGGAAGCGGTCGTGGTCTAGATTGTGGGAACCATCCCGGCATTAGCTTAAACTACAGAGTGACATCAGGAAAAACCCCTGTAAAGATTGTCGACGGCGGGGATCGAACCGGGTCCGAAATGTGATCCTACCAGATCACATGATGCTGCATCCACCTTGGAATGTGACCTTGGATTATATCTACCGTACCGATGGATGAGCAACAGCGTTCCAGAGCTGTGTACCATCTCATATTGAGGACCAAAAATGTGCTGTTACCGCGGTCCAATAAATTAGACTACTTTCTTATAAGTTTCACTATGCATCCACAGTGTATGTAGTTGAAAATATATTCTTTATAAACTTTTCGTTCATAAATATGAGTGTAAATATAGTTGTGAATAAGGCTGAGAAACTGCACCAGATTGGATGTTAGTTAATTTTAAATGTTTCAAGGTTGATTTACGTACACATTTCGGTGCCCCTTGTGGTGCCCCGTTCAAACGATCTCACCTTTCATTCATAATCCATATAGCCTTAATTGGGGAACAATGATTTTGTATCAAGTTTCGATGTTATTAAAATATATGTATATATATATATATATATATAATATATATAAATATCTATATATATATAATATATATATATATATATAATATAATATATATATATATAATATATATATATATAATATATATATATATATATATATATATCTATATATATATATATATATATATATAAGTGTACTTGTGATCTACAATGTATGAAACGAAATTAACAGCTGCCCTCGGTAGCTCAGTCAGCTGACGTACAACTTCGAAACTTGAAGTCACCGTTGGACGTGGATTCGAGTCCCGTATAATGCATAGGTTTTTGTAAACGTCCTTTCACTTATCATCACTTCATAGTTTCATGATAATCTGCTCATTCGTACCCCCGTACAACCTAGCTGCTGGTGGGGTCATCAAACAAACAATAATAGATCAAAGTCAACGTAAATAAACCTACACACAAACAAAACCCGTGTGAGAGAGATCGGTGTGGTGAACTTACCAGTGGTGTATTCGGGCCAGGGCGGGCCGGGGCGGCGCCCTGGTACTTTAATTTTAGGGCAGGGCGCGCCCCGGAACCTTTTTTCTTTAAAACCATATTTGAAGACATATAAAGCTAGCCTAAACCAGCTAACTTGTAGACGCACAATTTTAAAAATGATGTATCCTGATGGATGGAATCTGCCAATATGTATTTGCAACGTCGAACTTTACAATAATGACAGAATCTTGTAATGTAGTGTAGAGTCAGTTTTGTAACATTTATTTCAGATGCAAAGGTAAACCACATCATTTTGATTTTATATTTGAATAAGAATCTCCTAAAACTGGCTCATTCCCCCCCCCCCCCCCCCCCCCCCACGTCGAGTTGGGATGAATGTTTTTTTTCAGTCATCACCGCCCTGGTACTTTTATTTTTTACGAATACACCACTGGAAACTTACCCCTCTTGCGGAACTCGGGCGGTATTCCTCCGGGCAGCCGCCGCGCCACCATCTTCATCGCGTCATCCACTGCGTGAACCCTTTCGTTCGGATGGGGCATCGGGGGAAAGCGCAGGCGCGGGGCCCTCCCCCTGAAAAACCCCAAAAGGGAAAGGGGTACGGGTCAAAAACCCAAAGGGAAACTAGAAGTTATAGGTAAAAAATGGAAGCAAAGGAGCAGAATTTCCAGGGGTGTTTTTCCTGAAACACTAAACCCAAAAGACATAGTAAAAATCCAGCCCAAAGGCTGGACCCCAAAAGGGGCCCGCTTTAAAGGGGGAAGTGAGGCCTATACTGTCTGCCCGGGGGGAAATCCCACTTTAACGGTGAGAGGTTTTATTTTAAAACTCGTATGGGGTTTTATACACAGCAACCCGGGCAACCCCCCGGGTTTATTTTGTTCTAAAGAGGAACAAAATACAAAAACGGGGGTGAAAGTCGCGGAAAAAAAATGCTGATTTATTAAAGAAATTTTTTGAATTCCCCAAACCCGCCATCGAAAAATGAACAATCACCCTTTGGTCGACTGGGAAGCTTCCCCAGGGGAAATAACTTGTAACAAAATACCCCCATTTCGGCTGGTTACCCCCATCACGTGATTCCCCCAAACCCCGAAAACCCCAGCCCCCAAAAGCATGTCGGCTTCATCTATGCGCTTTTTTAAATTTTTTTAAAGGCTCTATGTGCAAACCCCCATTCAACGTTCACAAATACCCAATGATAGATGTACCTACGGGTTAGTAACGAAAATCCCTATTTTTGGTTGTCTTTTTCCAGGGTTTTAAACCCTTTTCTATATAAAAAAAAACCCGGAAAAAAAAAAGGAAGTGATCGCGGAAACCGGATTGAATTGACGGGAAATGTACCCCAGGGGAAAATTTCCCAGTACGATTTAATCCGATTTTATTAAAGGGACTATACCAAAAAAAAACAAAAGGTATACCTATAAAAAAAGCTCACACCCCAGCCCCCTTAAACCGGGGGGTTTAAGTTCAGACGGGTTTTAATTTTTTAAAGGGAATTTAACACCCGGGAGGCAAATCCAGTACGCTTTAATACATTTTTAAAAGAAAAAACCAAAAACAAAAACAAAGGGGTATTTTATGGGAACAATTTCGGGCTGAACTCGGGGTTTTAGGGTTAGATTTGAGTTTATCTGTACGGAATTTCTATACAGAGTTAAAAAGGCCGGAAATAAACTTCGAAAACCCGGGAATACGAATTTTAGGACACCGGAGGTAGAATTGGAACCCCGAGGGTACCCTCGTCTTAATTTTTTGGTGATATAAAAGGTAAAATGATAAATAAAACTTTCTTTATCAACCATACTTTGGCCCTCCAATCAGTACATTCCCATTTCTCTATGACTGTTAGTATCTTCTTGAGGGTGAGTATTCTTTCTTAAACCACAAACAGCTAGGATTTGGGGGTACGAATGATGGAGCATGAAAATGACACAAAAATGAAAAAAAGCGAAGGAATTTTAAAAAAACCCCATTTTATGAAAAATGGGACCCATTCAGCCCTATTTCAGTTTCGAAAGCAGTGACTTATTTGTTCAAGTATACCGAGGGGAGGGGGGGTTTTGCCGTCCTCTTCATTTTTTGGTTTGCAAGACAGTCACCCTTAAATTTGGAATGAAAGAAAAAAAGAGAGAGAGTGAAGAGAAAAGACAAAAGGGGAGACCCGGAAAAGGAGAAAATTGATATAGAGACAAAAAAGATTTTTCTTTTCCATTTATTCGAAGGTTGGTTCGATGTCCCCCCCAACGTCACCCACTACCCGCCCCCCGGTTTTTTCGCACATTCATTTTACGTAGGTAAAGTACCCCAAATATCTGCATTGGAGCGGAAATTTCTTTATTGTCTCGTATATTTTTTCTCTTTTTCCCGGATCGCTTGCTACTCTATCTGGCACGTGGTTAGGGGGCGGATGCTGTTAAACCCGATGAGGGGCCAAACAGGCAAACTATAAAAGGGGCCCAAGGTAAAAAGGGGGTAGAATTAAAATCCGGTTTAACCATTCAAAAAGTTTAAAAACCTCAAGACGTCCCACGAAATTTACTTCAAAAGATTCCCCCCTTTTTTTATTTTTACCTAAAAGTTTTTTCAATCACGCTAACCTTTCTCATTGAGTTAAAAGAAGCACAACCCCCCACAGGCAGGCACCCATTTTCCTTTCAACAAAGAACTCGGAAAACGTTTTTCAGCACTCTTACGGTGATTGAGGGTATAAATGGAAAGGGATTTTGGAAGGGGGGGAGGAAAAGGAGTGGGGGAATCTTAATTTAACAAATTTGGGGTGAACTGTTTTGTTTCTTTTTAGTCTTTTTGTCTAAGCGGGCTTACATGACGGGTTTGGTGTGCGGATCCGAAACCCGCGAGCGGACGCGGATGGGCCCTATTGTGAATTACCAATCAGAGGGCTAATACCCCAATTTTGGCCGACCGGTCATGAAAGGCCCGTTTAAAACTGGGTTTAAAAATTTTTTGGGGTAAAGGTGACAACGTGATACGGATAAAACAAATTTTGATTTATTCAAATGGGCCCCCCCCCTATACGGGGAGAGCGAATCATTTAGAAAATTTAAATTTAGGGCCCTATACTGGAGGCGAACCCATCTTAGAAAATCTAATATAGGCCTATACGGGGAGAGCGAATCATTTTTAGAAAAATCTAATATAGGCCTTCGGGAGAGAAAATCATGTTATAAATCTGTATTCCCCTTCAGTGGTTTGTGATCCCCAAACCATTACAGTAAATGCTCATCGTGTTGCTGCCAAGGCAAAAGGGATAATCTTTTTTCTTGATTTTATTTTGGGTGGGATATGGGATGCTTTCGGGTTCAAAAGGGCTACGAAAAGAACACGGGAAAAGAAGGAAGAGAGGAAGAAAAAAAGGTAAAATTCTTTTGCCCCAAAGGAAACACTATAATATGAAAGAAAATAATCAAATGCCCGGGTTTGAAGGGGAACCCCAGTTAATTTTAGAAGGGTTCTAAACTAGGGGGGAAAAAGGCTCAGCAAACTTTTTAAAATATTTTGTTTTGGGGAATTTGCGGGGTAGGTGGGTTCAGTCTCTAATTGCTTCGACTACCATTTAAAAATGATTATTTTTTTTTTAAAATTATATATTGGGTTTAAAAGGGACGCACTGTTTAAATAGCGCAAAATCTATGGGGGTTGGATGGAGAGGTTTGAGATGATGGGATGATGAAGGAAGTTTGGGGGGAAATGGGAAGGAAGGGGGTCAGGGGCCGACTTATTGTCTGGGAAACCCCCTCCCGGCATTGGGTTTAAACTAAAAGGGGAAACTAAAAAACCTCCGAAAGATGGTGGGCGGGGGGGAAATCAAACCTGGGTTCGGTTTCCCCCTGGGTCTCCCGGATCACATGAAGCAAACCCGCTTTAACCCCTTTGCGCTCCCATGTGACGGAAAAAGGGTTACTTTTTGAGTTTTATGTTTTTTGGGTTTATTGTTGTTTAATGCCCCCAAAAAACTAAGTTTACGGGGGTGAAAATTTGAGCGGGTGAGGAAAAGTAAAAAGGACTTTTTTACAAAAACCCTGCCTTATGCAAACCCCCAACCCACGCTCAACGGTGTTTACAGTTTCTTAACAGTGCTCTAGCTTTTTTTGGGGGGGCCCGGAGGGGGGCCCAAATACTGTTTTTTGGAATTTTACCAATCGAAAACTAAATATCCCTAATATAATATTCGTAAAATGGAAAAAATCCCAAACCTTCCCGTTGTCGGTCAGCTGAGGCACCGCTTCAGAAAGTGGGTCACCTTTGGGGTGGGGGGTCGAGCCCCATTTCATATTTTCCCAAAATTTTCCCCCGCTAAATTCCCCCCAAAAAAACCTAGCGTTGGGGGGTGCAAAAGCAAACAAATCTCACCATAAATGAGATAAAATAGAAAAAAATTTTCGCGCTCTTAAAAAGCATATGCTAAAACCTTTTTCCCTCTTAACTATTCATTTTTTTATATCTGGATTTAACTCCCAAAATTTAAACGCCCTGGAACCACTGTGGAAGCCCAAAGGGCCAAAATATATTTTGGAGGAATAGGGGAAGTTTTTGGGCTTGAGGAAAAAAAAACCTTTTCCTAAAGGATAAGCTCTGTGGGGGACTCCGTTTGGGGTTTCCCGGAAATTAGATATATCTCCCCCGGGCCAAAATTTTGATTTTCCTTTTCCGGTTTTGGTTGTTTTTAAATTGTTTCCCTGGAAAAGTATCGGGGGTAAAGGGGGTGGGTGGGGGGGGAAAGAGGAAAAGGAATGATAAATAAGATCCCTTTAAATAGAAAGGGAGAGGGAGGTAAAATGGGGGATAGGAAAAGGAGAAAAATGTGAAAAGGGGGGGGTTAAAAGGGTTAGAATTGGGGGGAAAAGAGAACGAGAAAAATTGAGGGGAAAGGGAAAAAAGGAGAGGCCCCAGTATGTTAAGGGGGAAGGGGCAGGAATAGAGTTAAGAGGGTGTAAAAGAAAGAAAGAGAGAGAAAAACCTTTTGTTTTTTTAAATTTTCCCAAAAAATTTTGTGAAAAAAAATTATTATATTATTATGAATCGAAACGAAAAATTTCCAAATGGTATGATATTATTGACAATATATTTTTAAAAAGGCAAAAAAATTTAAAAAATTCTTATTGTTGAGATAGGAGAAGGTGAATGTAAAAAGATCCCCAGAGAGAGTTTGAGGATAGTTGGGGAGAGATGGAGAAAGAATGAAAAAGCTAATGAAAAGAGAGAGAAAAGGGAGAAGAGAGGGGAGAAAAAAGGAGGGGGGACAGGGGGAGAGATAATGGGGAGAGAGAGAAAAAAAGAGGGGAAATAATAAAGGGGAAAGAGAGAGAGAGAAAATGAGAAAAAAACCAAAATTTACGGGGCGTTTGCACAAAATTACAAGCCCTGGCAGAAATTTCATAATAATATTTTACTAATTTAAAACCCCTCTCCCACGTTTTAATCACGTGCGAGTGTCATTTCTTTACACCCCCCTCCCCCCCCCACCCCCCACCCCCCCCCCCCAAAAATCCCTTTGATCAAAAACAGAAGCGAACGGGGGAATTAATGACTTTTTTTCCTGCAACATGGACTCCCAGCCCCAATTTCCCGTAAAAAATTATCTCAGTTTATAGTAATTTTGGACATTTCAAAAACTCCATGCAGAAAAGAGTATCGATTATAAAAATTTGATTAAATTTTTAAAAGGGTTTTCAACGGGGTTGATGAAATTTTTTTGGGAAACCTTGGTTGAGAGTAAAGGGGATTGATTTATGCACGGTTTTCCCCCAAGTCCTTAGCTTTTTATTGAGATTTTTTGTGAAAAAAAAAAGCGGGAAACCCCCATGGTGAAACAAGGTTAAATGCCATTGACCCCTCCCCCTTTGGTCATCCCCTCCCTTGCCAAAATCATTTTTTTTGGTGAAACTTTTGAACGGGGAGAAAATTACGAAATTTTGAAAACGGGGAAAACATGATTTTTTAATCCTTAAGGTAGTGTAAGAAATTAACTTGTGGGTTTTTCTTTTTTTTTAGCTGATAGCCAAGGTATACGTTTAAAAAAAATGGGGGGTTTTTAACGTACACCCGGGACTTTTTGTGATGTGAGAATTTTCTTTTTCCTTTTTTCAAAATTTCTATATCCCCCCCCCCCCTTCAAAAATTTATCTTTAAAAAAACCGGATATTCCGTTTAAACCTTCCCGGGGACTTTTAAACCGCACAAATTTTGGGGCCCAATTTGGTTCGTTTTACCACTCAGTTTATCGATTTACAGAGCAAACCCCAAGGAATTTTCCAAATGGGTGGTAAAGTCGGGTTTTTTAATTTAATTTACTTTTTTTAAAATTTCTGTAAATAATTCATTTGAAATTTGGATATACATCAGGAGCCGGGGGTTTTCTTTCCCCCGCCGGGTACACCGTCCGGAATTTTTTTTTTTTGGGGTTTCCCTCTGTCGTTGGGCCCAATAGGGGAGGGTTTTTAAAACAGCAGCCAGAACCAACTCCTTCCTACTACCCAAAATTTAAACCAAAAAATAAAACCCTGTCATTTTCATTTGCCCCCCCTTCATTAATCTTTCCCGGCCCCCAAAATAGATCTTAGTTATTATACGGGTGCGTCCCCCAAAACCCCAATAAAATCATAAAAAAAAAAAAAAATGAATATGAATTAAAATGTTCCTTGTTTAAAAACCCAAATACGGTACCTTTTTGAAAATTTATTATAAAAAAACTGCATCCCAAAGCATAGCTTTTAAACGGATTTAAAAAAACATCATCCACAAATAACAAAAAAAAACAGTGCATTTTTAAACCACCCCTCAGGGGGGCCTCTCTAAAAAAATAGAACCCCCTTAATACCCCCCTTATAAAGTTTTCTTTCCTAATATCAAAAAAGAATGTCGAATGCGGTATGAGGTGGGAACAATTTTAAAAGGGGAAAAACCGGGGGGGGGAAAAGATCGATTTCTGGTAGAAGGTTTGCATCGTGGGGTTTCCGAGGGGGGTAAAAAGGGGCCGAGGGCCAAAAACGGGGGGGGGGGGGAGGGGGGGGGGAAACACCCCACTTTAGCTTCGTGCACACGTTTTTGGAGAGAAATAGTAAGATAACCGAAACATTTTTAAAAGGGGGATATCGGGGGTTAACAACTAAAAAATTTGGTTGTCCCCCTGTTTTAAAGGTGATTTTCAAGATTTCAAGAGTTTTAGGGGTTTTTCCAAGAGATCTCTTTAGGGATTTCACGGGGTTTCAAGTGATTTCAGGGATTTAAAAGGGGTTTTTAATTGATTTCAGGGTTTTAAAGGGATTTAAAATGGGATTTTAGGGGCGAGGGACCCCCGGATTTCAGGAGTTTTTAAACCCCTGGGTGGTTTATTATTAAAGGGGTTTTGGGTTGGATTTTTTTTTTTTTACGGGGAATTTTTCTATAGTTTAATAGCATTTTGGGTTCGGGTTTAATAAGAAAATAAAAAAAGTTGGTGGTTTTTAAAAATAATAGTAAATTTGTAAATTGAAGAATACATTTTTGGGGAGGGAAATTGCAAGGTCATCCCAAATTTTGCCCCTTTTTTTTAAAACAGCAAACAAAAAAAATTAACAACATTTTTTTCTTCCCCTCACTATAATTTCCCTAAACCCCCAAAGGGTTGAATGAGCTCTAAATGCCTATTTCAAAGTTGTTTACCCCAAAGGTTACCTGGGGGTATTTGTTTTTCACTAATCTCGGAAAAGGAAAAGGGAATTGGGTTTTGGAAAATTTGGGCATTCATTTTTAAAAAGGGGGTGGGGCGTGCACGGTGCTTACAATTTCGGGGAAATGTTCCCACTATTTTTTCTTTTTTCCCAAAACCATTGAAATTTAAATGAAAAGTTAACATCCCACGATAATTTCATACTTTTTAATTAATATATTTTTTTTTTTGAGAATTCAATCCTTTTTTGAAAAATTTACTCAGAAATTTAAATAAACATTTTTTCTTTTTCATTTGTTTTACTTAAAACCGATTGAATTAAATGAAATAGAATGTAAATTTTAATTTTAAAGAGAAAAAAATCATCTTGGAGTTTGGAATTTTACCCAAATTACACGGTTTTTTGAACAGGGGAAAAAAAATTAGTAAAAGGGGGAATTTTCCCCTTTTTTCCCATAACCACTTTACAAGGGATAAAAAAAAAAATTTAAAGGGTTAAACAGTGATAGGGGCCCAAAATTAAAAACAATGATGGTGACAAATTCAAGTAACAAGGGAAAAAAACCAAAAATTATAAAATTTAAATTATCGGGAAAAAATTTTAAAAAAAAACTGCCAAAAAATTTGTGACTACTTAAAAAAAACCCCATTGGGATAAAAATTTTCCCAACCCGGGGAGTATATTTTTTATTTTTCCCAAATCCCAAAATAGTCCCAAAAACCCTTGGTTTTAGCCGTTTCCCCCGATTTTCATTAGGAGGCAACAAGAACTAAGATGGCGTAAATCACAAAGTTTGGGTGCCCCTGGGGAGCAAAAGGAAAAAAACCCCCCAAACAAAACCCTTTTCTCGTCCCCTAAAAAAAATTCTTCAATTTGAAAACCAAAAAAATGGGGGCCCATTTTCGAGGTGCAGACCCTTTTGAAATTTTGGAAAGGGCCTCACTCACCCAAAAAACGGTAGGGAAAGGAAAATTCAACGAAACACCCCAAAGTTTGTCATGGCATCCCAAAAAAAGTTCATTCAACGGCTTCTTTAAGGGAACCGTGCAAAACTTTAAAACATAACAAAAAGGGTTGGCGGATTTGGGAATTTTTGGGGCTGTGTTCTATTTTCCCCCCAAAAAAGAATGGACTGAACACTTTCCTTCTTTTTTCAAATAAAGTTTCTAAAGACCGGGGTTTTAAATTTAAAAATTTGAATATAAATTAATTTTTATTGATCTTTATTAAATTTAATTTCACTTTATCACCCATGGGAGCTTTTTAGGGGAAAATCTTTTTTTGGTTAACTTTTGAATATATGAATTAGAAAAACGAAAAAACAAAAGCTTTTCTCAGTGCCTTTAAAATTTTTAAAGTAATAATTATTTATCTTAAAATGCCTGATTCCTGGGGTTATACGTTTAAAAAATACTTATTTTTCAAGGGTTACCTATCCGCCTGACAAATGTGATAAAAGTTTTTCATCAAAACCCGTTTTGGAAGGTATTCAAAAAAATTTTTTTTCCTTTTTTTGAACTTCGAATCCATACGGTTCAGAGTTATCCCCCAAAAACATGACTTCCGCTAATCGATCCCATGGACTCAAGTAATTATTTTCCCTTACTTATTAAAAAGGGAAATTTAAATTTATGAAAGTAATCATGTTTGGGTAATTAATTAAAAGAAAAGTAATAAAAAATTGATAAGAAATTATTAAAAAGAAATTTTATGATTGTTCTCTTTAAAAAAAACTATAAAAGGAAATTAAAATTTGGTAAAATGAAAATAAAAAAATTTGGAATTGAGGCAGCCCCAAATGCCTTTTAAACAGAAAACCCTCTAAAATCTGGTTTTAAATAATAGAATTCCTTTTGGGCTATAATAGCTTACTGTGTTTTTTTTTTTAGTGGAAATCGTTTTTTCGTATCGGGGATTGGATTCAGTTCCTTTAAATCAGGCCCGGGTTCTTCAGGATTTGAGCAAATGATTTAAAGGGCCCCCAACGGGATTCGTTTTAGCGGAATATCAGTTTTTTTTTTTTTTTTGGTTATAATTTTTAAAAGGGTTTATGATATATAAAAAATTCGAAAAGAAAAAAACACAGATATTTTCAATACCTTAAAAATGATCCCTCGTAAGGTAAATCTCCCATTTTTAAAGCCCCCGGGCAGCCCCCCCTTAATATAGGCCTAAAACCCCCTTTAAATTTATTCCCTTTTCGGGGTTACGCCGTATGGGCCCGTTTATATTTTAATTTTAATAAAATTTTTTATTATATTATATATTTTTAATAGTCGATGTCCCCCCGCCCATGAAAAATCCAACTGATAGTTTGGCAAGGCCAGGCGTGTGGCGTGGGTTTTAGGAAGCGACGCCCCCTGTTATAAAATTTTTAAATTTACGAGTTCGATCTTTGAGATTACTATGGGGGCCGTCATCTTTGAAAAATTAAAAAATAGGAGTTGGTATACGCCGTAACGGACAAAAATTTGAAACTTTAAATTTAGTACATTTAGTACATTATAGGCCTACAATGGGAAGAGGGACGGGGAAAGAAAGAACGGGGAAAGGGTAGTATTTGGGACAGCTTTAGCGAGGATTCAATTCGACGTACGTACTGAAAAGAATTGGTGTACGTTTTTAATTTTTTTTTTTTTTCATGTTTTTTGTCGGTTCTCCACAGGTCAAACGGCTACAGCTATCAACTTCTAACTTTTTTTCAATATGGCTCGTCCTCTAACTTTGATCTGTATGGTTTTGTGGCATTATCGAGCCGTAACCTTTTTTTTAATGAATTCTAGAAAATTTCAAAATACCCATTAGAATAACATAACGGAAAAAAAAAATATTTTCTTTTCCAAAAAATATGAAATTTGCGTGAAGTTGAATTACACTTTGATACACATTTCTAAAACATTCAGCTTGATCGGGTTAGCCATTTGAAGAAAAAACATAAAATGTGCTAAATTGGTACCACTCGAAGCAGTTCTTAACCATTACTACCCATACTATTACTATCCGCTCGTCTAACAACGCATATGGCGTTTCCTAGTAGTAGAAATGGAGACGATAAGCGAGTGTGGGAAAGACTTCAGAAATGATCAAAGAATTGGGTTGGAAAACGTTGGAAGAAAGAAGAAAAATTGATAGACTCTGTAATTTTATAGAGCTTGGCAAGGGAAAGAGGGGGGACGAAACAAGTTACAATTACAGAACATCGCATGGCAATAGAGTGAGAGGTAAGATTGTAAAAAAGGATGTAGGCAAGTTCGCATTTTTGAACAGAACTGGTAGGGAGTGGAATAATTTGGATGGAAAAATATTCTATATAAATGGAGAAGAGGTACAATTTTTCATGAATTTCAGAAATTTCAAAAATATTCATTAGAATACATGGCGGAAAAAAAAGAAATGTATTCTTTTTCTCAAAAAAATGAAATTTTGCCTGAAGCTGAATTACATTTTGATACACATTTCTGAGAAATTTCAGCTTGATCGGGTCAGCCATTTTGAAGAATAAAAATAAAAATGTGCTAAATTTGGGACCACTCGAAGCAGTTTTACCATTTTCACCCATACTATTACTATTCGCTCGTCTAACAACGCATATGGCGTTTTCCTGTTTATTAATTTAGTAGTCTTTATTCCTTTGTCATATTGTGAATATTCATTATGGATCGACAATATTTATCTACTTCTATGAATGGTGTGAAGCAGTTTCACTACAATATGTACGTACAGAATGGAAAGTTACAGCAATCGTTTATATGTCACATTGATACTGAAAATGTAACACTGTGGGTGAGTAGACACACAGCGAATACGAAGCATGCTAAAAGGCAGTAAATTATTTTTTAAAAAAAAAAAAATTTTTAAAAAAAAAATTTTTTTTAAAAAAAAAAAAATTTTTAAAATTTTTAAAATTTAAAATTCTTAAAAAAAAAAAAAAAACCCCCCCCCAAAAAAATTTTTTTCCTTTTTTTTTAAAAACCTTTTAAAAACCCCCAAAATTGACCAAAAATTTTAAAATTAAAAAAAAAGGGGTTTTTCCCCTTTTAATTTTTTTTTTTCCCCCAAAAATTTTTCCCCCCCAAAAAAAATTTTTTTTTTTAAAAAAAATTTTTTTTGGGGGAATTCCTTTTTTAAAAAAAAAAAAGGGGGGAAAAAATTTAAAAGGAAAAAAATTTTTTAAAAAAATTTAAAACCCTTTTGAAAAAAAAAAAAGGGGGGTTTTTAAAAAAAAAAATTTTTTGGGGTTTAAAAAAAAAAAAAACCCCAAAAAATTTAAAAAAATTTTTAAAAAAAAAAAAAAAACCCCCCCCTTTTTAAAACCCCCCCCAAAATTTTTTCCCCCCCCCCGGAAAAAGGGTTTTTTGGGTTTTCCAAATTTTCTTTTTTTTTTAAAAATTTTTTTTTTCCCCGTTTTTTAAACCCCTTTTTGGTTTTTTTTTAAAAAAAATTTTTTTTGGGGAACGAAACCCAAACCCCCAAAAAAAAAAAAAGGGGAAATTTTCCCCCCCAAAAACCCCAAAAAAGGGGGTTAAAAAAAGGAAAAAAGGGGGGGTTTTTCAAAAAGGGGGCCCCCCCCCTTTCCCCCCCTTTTTAAAACCTTTTTTCCCCCTTCCCCCCCCCCCCTTTTTTTTTTTCCCCCCAATTTTTTTCCCCCCAAAAAACCAAAAACAACCCCCTTTTTTTTTTTAAAGGGCCCCCGGGGGGGGTTTTTTTTTTTAAAAAATTTTTTTTGGGAAAAAAAAATTTTTTAAAAAAAAGGTTTTTCCCCCCCCCCCCCGGGGGGTTTTAAAATTTTCCCCAAAAATTTTTTTTCCCCAAAAAAAAAAAGGGGGGCCCCCCCCCCCTTTTTGGGCCCCCCCACCAAGGTTTTTTTCCCCCCCCCCCCCCTTTTCCCCCCCCCCCCAACCCCCCCCCCAAAAAAAAAATTTTTTTAAAAGCCAAACCCTTTTTTTTTTTAAAAACCCCTTGGTAAAAAAACCCGGGGGGGGGGAAAAAATTTTTAAAAAAAAAATTTTTTAAAGGGAAAATTTTCCCCCCCTTTTTTTTTTTTCCCCCCTTTTTGGGGTTTAATTTTTTTTTAAAATTAAAAATTTTAAAAATATTTTAAAATTTTTTTTTTTTTTTCCAAATTCCCTTAAAAAAATTTTTAAAAAAAACCCCCGGGAAAAAAAACCCCGGGGGGGGGGGATTTTTTTTTCCCCCCCTTTTTAAATTTTTAAAAAAAAAGGAAAACCCCCAAAATCCCCGGGGGGGGGGGTTTCCCCCCCCAAAAAAAATTTTTTAAACCCCCCCCCCCCCCGGGGGTTTTAAAGGGGTTTTTCCCCCCCCCCCCTTTTTTTAAAAATTTTCCCCCCTTTAAAAATTTAAAACCTTTTTTTTTTTTTTTTGGGGTTTTTTCCCTTTTTTTTTTTTTTTAAAATAAAAAAAAAAAAAAATTTTACAAAAACCCCCCAAAAAAATTGGGGGGAAAAAAAAAAAAAGGGAATTTTAAAAAAAAAACCCCTTGGGGGGGGGAAAAAAAAAAAAATTTTTTTTTTTTTTTTAAAATTTTTTTTTCCCCCTTTTTTTGGCCCCCCCCCCCCAAACCCCTTAAAAAATTTTCCCCCTTTTTTTTTTTTTTTAACTTTTTTTTAAATTTTTTTAAATTTTTAAAATTTTTTTTAAATTTAAAAATTTTTTAAAATTTTTTTTTTAAAAAATTTTTTTTTTAAAATTTAAAATTTTTTTAAAAAAAAAAAAAAAAATTTTAAAAATATTTTTTATTTTAAAAAAAAAAAATTTTTTTTGGGGGTTTTTTTATATAAAATATTTATATTATGTTTTTTAAAAAAATTTTTTTAAATATAAATAAAAAAATTTTAAAAAAAAAAAAAAATTTTTTTTTAAAAAAAATTTTAATATATAATTTATATATATTATATTTTTTTATTTAAAATATAAAAATTTTTAAAAAAAATTTTTTTTATATATAAAAAATAAAAAAAATATATATTTTTTTTAATTTATTTTAATTTTAAAAAATTTTAAATTTAAAAATTTTTAAAAAAAAAGGGAAAATAAATATTTTTTTTAAAAAAAAAAATTTATTTTTTTTTTTTTTTTTTTTTTAAAAATTTAAAAATTTTTTTTTTTTAAAAAAAAAAATTTTTTTAAAAAAAAAATTTTTTTTAAAAAATTTTTAAAAAATTAAAAATTTTTTTTTAAAATAATTTTAAACCCTTTTATATTTTAATTTTTCTTTAAATTTTTTTTTTTTAAAAAAAAAATTTTTAAAAAAAAACCAAAAAAAAAAAAAAAAAAATTTTTAAAATTCAAAGGGGGAAAAAAATTTTTTTTTCCCCAAAATTCTTTAAAATTTTTTAAAAAAAAAAATTTTTTTTAAAAAAAAAGGGGGCCCCCTTTTTTTTTTTCCCCAAAAGAAAAAAAAAAAAAAAAAAAATTTTTTTAAAAGGGGGCCCCGGGGGGGGAAAAAAATTTTTTTTTTTTTGGGGGAAAAAAAGAAATTTTTTAAATTTAATTTTAAAAAAAATTTTAAATTTTTTTTTTTTTTTTTTAAAAAAAAAATTTTTTTTAAAAAAAAAACTTTTGTTTTTTTAAAAAATTTTTCCTTTTTTTTTTTTGGGGGGTTTTTTTCCCCCCAAAAAAAAACCCAAAAAAAAAAAAGTAAAAAAAAAAAAAGGGGGGGAAAAAAAAACCAAAATTTGGGGGGAAAAAAAAAAAAAATTTTAAAAAAAAAAAAAAAAATTTTTTTTTTTTTTTTTTTTGGGGGGGTTTTTTTTTTTAATTTTTTTTAAACCCAAAAAAATTTTTTTTTCCCCCATTTTTTTCCCTTTTTTTAAATTTTCAAAAAAAATTTCAAAAAATTCCAAAATTTTAAAACATTTTTTTTTTTTTTGGGGAAAAATTTTGGAAAAAAAAATTTTTTTTTGGGGGGAAAATTAAAAAGTTTTAAAAAAAATTTTTTAAAAAAAACCCCCCCCCCCCAAAAAAAATTTTTTAAAAATTTTTTAAAAAAATTTTTTTGGGGAAAGGGAAAGAATTTTTTTTCCCAAAAATTTTTTAAAAAATTTTCCCCCCAAAAAAAAATTTTTTTATTTTTTTTTTTAAAAAAAACCCTTTAAAATTTTTTTTTTAAAAAAAACCCCCTTTTTTTTTTTTTGGGGTTTTTTTTTAAAATTTTAGAAAAATTAAAACCAAAAAAAAAAAAAAAATTTTTTTAAAAAACCCAAAAAATTTTTTTTAAAAAATTTTTTGGATTTTGGCCCCTTTAAAAAAAATTTTAAAAAAATTTGGAAAAAAAAAGGGCCAAAAATTTTTTAAAAAAATTTTTTTTTTGGGCTTTTTTTTTTTTGGGGTTTTTTTTTTCCCCTTTTTCTTTTTTTTTTTTTTTTTTTTTTTTTTTTTGGGGGGGTTTTTTTTCCCCAAAAAACCCCCCAAAAAAAAAATTTTTTAAAAAAAAGGGTGGACCCCTTTTCCTAAAAATTTGAAAAAATGGTAAAAAATAAAAAAATAAAAAATTTTTTTTAAAAAAATTTTTTTAAAAATTTATTTTTTTTTTTTAAACTTTTTAAAAAAATTTTTTTTTCCCCAAAAAAAAAAAAAAAATTTTTTTTTTAAAATTTTTTTTTTTTTCCCAAAAAGGGGAAAAAAATTTGGGGGTTTTTTCCCAAAATTTGGGGGGGTTTTTTTTTTTTTTTTTAAAAAAAAAATTTTTTTTTCCCCCCAAAATTTTTTTTCCAAAAAAATTTTTAAAAAAATTTTTATTTTTTGGGAAAAGAAAATTTTTTAAATTTTTTAAATTTTTTTTCCCTTTTTTAAAAAAAAAAAATTTTTTTTAAAAAAAAATTTTTTTTTTTTTTTGGGGGGCCCCCCTTTCAAAAAAAATTTTTTTTTTTTTTTTAAATTTTTTCCGGGAGTTTTTTTAAAATTTTTTTTTAAAAAAAATTTCCCGGGTTTTTCCCAAAAAAAAAATTTTTCCTTTTAAATTTCCACTTTTTTTTAAAAAAATTTTTTTTTTTTCCCGGGGGGCCCGAAACCCCCCCCCCCAAAAAAATTTTCCCGGGGGGCCCCCCTTCCCCCCCAACCCCCCAAAAACCCCCCAAAAATTTTTTTTTTAAAAAAAAAATTTTTAAAAAAAAAAAATTAAAAAAAATTTTGGGGGTTTTTTTTAAAAAAATTTTTGGGTTTTTTTTGGGGGGGGAAACCCCCCCCCCTTTTTAAAATTTTTTTCCCCAAAAAGAAAAAAAATTTTTAAAAAAGGGGGGGGGGGTTTTCTTTGGAAAGGGGGGGGGGGGGGAAAAAGGGCCCCCCTTTTTTGGCCCCCCGGGGGGGGTTTGGGGGTTTTTTTAAAACCCCCCCAACTAAAAAAAAAACCCCAAAAAATTTTTAAAAATTTTTTTTTTTCCCTTTTTTTTTTTTTAACATTTTTTTTTGGGGGGGGGGGGAAAAAAAAAAAAAGGGGGGAAAAAAAAAAAAATTTTTTTCCAAAAAATTTTTTAAAAAAATTTTAAAAAAAATTTTTTTGGGTTTTTAAAAAATTTTTTTAAAAAAAATTTTTTTTAAAAAATTTTTTAAAAAAAAAAAAATTTCCGGGAAAAAAAAAATTTTTTTTCCGAAAAATTTTTTTTAAAAAAGGGTTTTTTTTAAATTTGGGGGGGGTTTTTTCCCCCCTTTTTTTTTTCCCTTTTTAAAAAAAATTTCCAATTTTTTTTTGGGAAAATTTTTTTTTTTTTTTTGGGGAAAATTAAAATTTTTTTTTTTAAAAAAATTAATTTTTCCCAAAAAAAAGGGGTTTTCCCCCTTTGGTTTTTTCCCCCAAAAAAACCCCCCCCCCCCCTTTTCCCCCCCCCCCCCCCCCCCGGGCCCCGGCCCAACCCTTCCCCCCCCCCCCAAACCCCCCGGGGGGGGGAAAAAACCCCAACCCCCCCCCCCCAAACCCCGGCCCCAAAAAACCCCCCCCCCTTTTTTCCCCCCTTGGCCCCCCCCCCCCTTTTTTTTTTTTCCCCCCCCCCTTCTCTCTTTTTCCCTTTTTTTTTTCCCCCTTTCTCTCTTTTTTTTTTTTTTCCCCCTTTTTCCCCCCTTTTTCTTTTTTTTTCCTTTTTTTTTTCCCCCCCTTCTCTCTTTTCTCGCCCCCCCCCCCCCCCCCTTTTTTTTTTTTTTTTTTTTTCCCCCCCTTTCTCTTTCTTCCCCCTTCCCCCCCCCCCCTTTTCCCCTCCCCCCCCCCCCTTTTTTTTTCCCCCCCCCCCCCCCCTTTTCCCCCCCCCCCCTTTTCTCCTCTCCCCCTTCAAAAAATTTTTTTTTTTTTTCCCCCCCCCCCCCTTTTTCCCCAAAGGTTTTTTTTTTTGGGTTTTTTTTGGGGGGAAACCCTTTGGGCCCCAAAAAAAATTTTTTAATTAAATTTTTTTTTGGGGAAAATTTTTTTTTTTTCCCCCCCCCCGTTTTAAATTTTTTTTTTTTTAAAAAAAATTTTTTAAAAAATTTTTTTTTTTTTTTTTTTTTTTAAAACCCCAATAAAAACCCTTTTTTGGGGGGGGGGGGGGTTTTTTAAAAAAGGGGGTTTTTTTTTTCCCTTTTAAAAAAATTTTAGGGTTTTTAAAAAAAAAATTTAAATTTTTTTTTTAAAATTTTTAAAAAAACCTTTTTTTTTTTTTGGGGGGAAAGGAAACTTTTTTTTTTTTTTAAAAAAAAAAATTTTTCCCCAAAAAAAAATTTTTTTTTTTTTAAAAAAAAATAAAAAAATTAAAAAAAAAAAACCCCAAAAAAAAAAAAGGTTTTTTTTTTCCCCCCCGGGAAAAAAAAAAAAAAAAAAATTTTTTTTTTAAAAAAAAAAAAAAAAAAACCCAAAAAAATTCCTTTTTAAAAAATTTTTTTGCCCGGGTTTCCCCCCCCCAAAACTTTAAAAAATTAAAATAAAAGGGGGGAAAAAAAGGTTTTTCCCTTTTCCCCCCCCCCCGGGAAAACCCAATTTTTAAAAAAACCCCCCCCCCTTTTCAAAATTTTTTTTTTAAAAACCCCAAAACCCCCCCCCTTTCCCTTGGGGCCCCCCCAAACCCCCCGGGGGGGGAAAATTTTAAAATTTTTTGGGGTTTTTTTTAGGGGCCCCCCCCCAAAAAAAAAAGGGGTTTTTTTTAATTTAAAAATTTGCCCTTTTTTTTTTTTTTTCCCCCCCCAAAAAAAAAAAATTTTTTAAAAAAAAAAAAAATTTTTTTTTTAAAAAATTTTTTTTTAAATTTTTTTTAAAAAGTTTTTTTTCCTTTAAAAAAAAAAACCCCAAATTGCCCTTTAAATAATTTTTAAAAAAAACCCAAAAAAAAAAGGGGGGGGTTTTTTTTTTTGGGGAAAAAAAAAAAAAAATTTAAAAAAAAAATTTTTTTTTTTTTTAAAAAAGGGGGGTTTAAAAAAAAAAAAAACCCCCGGGGGGAAAAAACCAAAAAAGGGGCCTTAAAATTTTCCCCAAAAAAATTTTTAAAAAAACCCTTTTTCCCCAAAAAAAAAATTTAAAAAAAATTTAAAAAAATTTATTTTTTTTTTAAAAAAAAAAAAAAAAAAAAAAAAATTTAAAAAAAATTTTTTTTTTAAAAAAAAAATTTTAAAAATTTTAAAATTTAAATTAAAAAAATTTTAAAGGAAAAAAATTTTTGGGGGGGAAAAATTTTTCCCCCCTTTTTTTTGGGAAAAAAAAAAAAAAAACCCCCCGGGGGTTTTTTTAAAAAAGGGGGTTTTTTTTAAAAACCCCGGGGGGCCCCCCAAATTTTGGGCCCCTTTTTTTTTCAAAAAAAATTTTTTTTTTTAAATGAAAAAAAAATTTTAAACAAAAATTCGAGGGTTTTTTTTTTTGGGGAAATTTTTAAATTTTACCCTTTTTTTTGGGGGGGGGGTTTTTCCCTTTTGGGGCCCTTTTTTTTTTTTTGGGGTTTTTTTTTTTAATCAAAAGGGGGGGTTTTATTTTAAAAAAAAAAAAATTTTTTGGGGGTTTTTTTTGGGGGGTTTTTTTTTCGCCCCCCAAAAAATTTTAAAAAATTTTTAAAAAAATTTTTTTTCAAATTTAAATTAAAAATTTTTTAAAATTTTAAACAAAAAAATTTTTTTTTAAAAATTTTTTTAAATTTTAAAGGGGAAAAAAAATTTTTTTTTAAAAAAATTTAATTTTTTTTTTGGGGGGGGGGGGGAAATTTTTTCCCCCCCAAAAGGGGAAAAAAAATTTTTTAAAAAATTTTTAAAAAAATTTTTTTTTAAAAAAATTAAAAAATTTTTTCAAAAAAAAAACCCTTTAAAAAAATTTTAAAAAAAAAAATTTAAGGTTTTTTTTAAATTTTTTTAAGGGGGTTTTTTTTTTAAAATTTTTTTTTAAAAAAAAAATTTAAAAAAAAATTTTTTAAAAAAAAATTTTAAAATTTTTTTTTAAAAAACCTTTTTTTTCCCTTTTAAACCAAATTTTTTAAAAAAATTTTTGGGGTTTTTTTTTTTTAAAAAACCAAATTTAAAAAAAATTTTTTTTTTAAAAAATATAATTTTTTTTAAAAAAACCCAAAAAAAAAATTTTTTTTTGGGCCCCCCCCCTTTTTTTAAAAAAAAAAAAAACCCTTTTAAAATTTTTAAAAATTTTTTTTAAAAAACCACAAAAGGGGGGGGGGGTTTTTTTTAAGGGGGGGGCCGATCGGAAAACCCTCAGCGAGGGGGAACGGCGTGTCAAGGGAAAAAAAATTCTCGTTACAAGGGGGTGGAAAACACAAATCAACGCCCCTTTTTGTTTTTTATATTTTTTTTATATATATATATATATATATATATATATATATATATATATATAATATATATATATATATATATAATATATATATATATATATATATAATATATTATATATATATTATATTATATAACTTAGAATGTGATGAATATTACTATAAAATATTTTGAAATAGTTAGAATAATAATTATGCTCGATAATAACCTATTTCTACTCATTTGAGAAATGAAATATTGTTGGGTAGCTATTTAAAAAGTTGAAGATATATCTAACACAATTAATTCCTGTCCCAAAATATCTAAGCTGCATGTATTTTGATATGACTACAAATATGATCATGTCTATCAAATGTGAACAGCGGGAAAACATTCATCAAGTTTTTCTCCAATAGTCAATTAAATTATGTGTAGGCCCTAAACTTCATTGATGTGTAGGCTCATTCAAAAATATTGGATCGATATGAGTAAAAAATAATCAAAACAGAGTAAAAAAAAAAGATAATCCCGTTCTTGGAGAAATCTTTTTCCTATTATACAATTGTGTAAACATTGTACATTCGAATGAATTCCAGAGCATCCCAGCTGTAATTGGGTCCTTATAAACAAACAACAATAAAAACTGATGAAAACTATTCGAATAATCTATTTTATTCCAGAGGAAAAGTTGCTAGAACCCGGAACAACAATGTCACTGTCAAGGAGCTCACTCATTTCTCTAACCGAATCGAGAAAATCAATAAAACGTTATACGTCCAACCTATATATACATAACCTCGCACACGTGCACACTCTACTACTACCGCTTTTCATTCATAACCTCCTGATAAGCCAACCGAAATCCCATCGATAATAATCTTATCATCTTATCAACTACACAACAATCAAACTAAAAACACCGCTAAAACAAAAACAACACGCTATAAATACCGCATTATAATATCAATAATATCGAGTAAAACATTCGAATTACAATATTAATTTCAACACACACGTTCGAAATTCAAACTGTTAATAAAGAACAATTCGAACTATCAACCAATAACATCATTACTAACACCGCGTTCGAAATTTGAATATCAACAATGTTGACATATGTCCGTTTTATATGCTATCATTTAAAATAACGAGTTCGAATTTCAAATTGTCAATAAAACCATTCGGAAATAACACTATAGTATAAAATTTTAATGATTTAATTACTTATATATACGTATAACAATTACGTGGTTTATTGTATTTATTTGATGGTGTGCTTGGTGAATATACGATACGGTATAACACAGAATAGCCAACCCTACCGCGTTCTGAGAGGGTTGGAACGCGACTGACAGGAACCGGTGTGTGGCTAGCGTCACCGTGGGAGGGTTGGTACTACGCGAGGTGGAAATGTCGGCGCTTCAGGGGGTGAAAGTGTCACGTGATTATCGCTTTGATGTTTTGTTTAAGTTGGCGGCCTTTGATGTGGACACTGTGTGGTGGAATATGTTATTTATGCGATTTATGTATTATACTGAATTTATGTAAAGCTTCTGAAATTATATAATACAGGATTTATTAAATTATTTTAGTGAAATATCTCACCAAAGGTTTTGTATGTATTATCAGAAATACCACTGTTTACCACGAAAGCTCGCTGTCATGAGGTTGTTGATTGGTGCTTGGGGATGGTTAGAGCGATCCCTGGATTTATTTTTGAATTTAGTTAATTGTTTATACTTGAGAGGAGATTTATATCCGTTATATCTGTAATAGCTCTGAAAAGATCCACTTCCATCTACCGGAAATACCTCTATGGTCATATTTAAAAAAAAAAATCAGTAATTCCACCCTCCCTTTATTTACTTTTAAAATTCATGATTTTTTTTTTTTTTTTACTCTTTGGTGTCACCGACAGAAAATATTAATAAAATGATACTACCAATTTTTTAAACATTGTTTCATTATCTTATCATAATTTTGTATTGTCACATTATTATTGAATACTTATTCAATAAGTATTACTGTATTCATTTCCAAGTGTACGCGTGGCAACTACGTGGGCCTATTGACGACAGAATTTTGACGAAAAAAAATCTCCCATTATTCAAAAAATAATAATACAAATATGGATCAATTGGGAAAATTTGTCATGAGCTCATTGTATCCCTAATCGAATTTGAGGATGTCAAAGTAATGTCGTTCAGGCAATTTTATCATTTAAAATAAAATTAATCAATAATTCAAAAATAAATTTTAATATTTCAAGATTCAAAATAATTAATTATACAATGTGACTTGATAATTCAACAAATAGGAAATAAATGTGATAAATTCCACTATGTTCATCAATTAATTCATTTATGTTAGGAAAAAAAGTGTGAACCAAAAATGTTAACTAGAAACAGTAAACAAATTTGAAAAAAAAAACGATCGATAAGCACAAATATATATATATATATATATATATATATATATATATAAACCTTCATTTTTCCGAGCTGTGCCGTAACATACGATGTCCTATGATGCTACCTAACATATGGGTGGAGGTGCCGGGTTCGGAAGAAATGCAGATTTTGTTTCAAAACAGTCAATTTTTTGATAAATCAACTGTAGAATTACACAGAATTATTTAATTAAAGAGCATTTCGATGTAAAGTAAACTTACATCGTCTTCACAGACAAATTAAAAATTAAAAAAAAAACATTTTCCTTAAAAATCCTCGAAGATGATGAAATTTGACTTGATATTGAAAAGATGCAGTTCAAATAAATAATTTCGAGTGTGACTTTTTAAAAATATGAACTCACACAAACATTTTCGTTTCAATAGGCGATATATCGAAACGGCGTTCCACATACATTTCTCAACCGGTATTCGTACTTGAGCGATTACAAAGTATACACTCAATTGCGGTCCCGTATATTGGTTTGATCCGAAATCGAAATTCGAATTGAAATACAATATACGCACAATTAACCGCTACGTTTCGCCAGGTCACATCCTGCCGAAACGTTGGAACAGAAGACAAGGTCCCGAATGGGACCTATATATATATATATATATATATATAGTGTTTGTCAGTTTTTCACTGTAAAAATATACCTCATTTTCATTGGTTTTCAACAAGTTGAAGGACGCCATTTTGGTGGCAATTGAATATATATTGAAAATATTTTTATATAATATATCTATATTTATATTTGTATTTAATTAGTTTACATCATTTCTATCATCGTCTATCCACTCGAAGATGGACCTTATATCGCTATAAATCCTCTCCTTCTCACTCATCCGTCCCCAACACACAGTATAGCGTTATCCCCCAGCGAACGAGTCAACGTTTTCGCAATAGGTACATATTGATTTTCCTCATTTGCGCATACCGGTAAGTAGCACATGCGCATAGGTCTCATATTGATTACAACTCTGTCGATTAAGTAGACTACTGCTATACCAACAGCGATATATTTTGTTTTCGAATAAGAAAGTACCGTAATTCGAAATAATTTTACTGTTTTCATTAACATCAAAAACTTTACACGACGTTATTCTTTCACAATTGAGGGTAGGGATGAACGTTTAGAATCGCCTAAAAGGGGCCCCACAATGGCAATCTTACCCATCTCAAAGAAATAGTTGGTAAAGATATATAGTTAATACGAATAGCCCAATGGAGAAAATGTTAAAAAATATTTTCCTCGAAAAAATTCAAATGTTCACGGAATTTTAATGTGATAATGATACAGATTATTACGAAGTTTCACACAAATTGCATCGGCCGTTTTGATGAAAACAATTTCAATGCAATTGTCTCAACTCAAAACCCTTTTTTTCAATATATATTGGGTTTAACGACGCACCGTAATGACAGCGAAGATTTATTGACGTCAGATGACTAGTGAGATGATGGGATGATGAGATGAAGGTTTCTTAGGTAATGGGAAGGATAGTGGGAAGGAAGCGGTCGTAGCCTATATTGTGGGAACCAGCTCGGCATTAGTCTAGACTAAAGAGGGGAAAAAACTGTGAAGATGATCGGCGGCGGGGGAAAGCCCTTATTTCTTAGCGACTTTCAAATGTGTCTTCGAAACGCAGGACATGAGTTATTATAATTGTTACCCCGTAGGTCTTCTGTTACCCTTGAACTGTTGACCCATAATTGACATGTTTACTTGACAGTTAAACTGATCGACGATATATTCAACAATCGCTACAGATTTTGTGATACCAACTAATACCCAAATAAATCCTCATCGAAGAATCCAGACATTTCGATGTGGTGTGGGGGTTTACGTGGCTCCGTATACTTCAGAACCATCGTCGGGAGCAATTTGCTCCCAAAAGGGCCATCCATGGCGATAAGGTCTAGAGTGAGGGTCTAGACCAAGTTTGGACCGTCTCGGTCGAGTGGAAGCATTTTGGTGACTGGAGTATCGTCTTCTCCTACTTCCACTTCAAAGCTTAGGCTTCAAGCCTGTTCCAGCATCTAATTGAGTATTGGACCACCGTTTCCTTGGTGTAAAGGAGGGCTTGCTGCGGAATTCTTTCAGGGGACGTACAGCCAGGAGGGCTTGCTGCGGAATTCTTTCAGGGGACAAAAGGCCTGGATGTTCTATCCATTTTTCCCGATACTTCGTAATAGTGTCATTGACACTCTCACCTTCCAGCTCCTGCGGTATTTCCTCATTCCTAACACAATCCATCCTGTCCATCCTTTGACCGCCCTTAACGAATTCCGATCGGAGTACACGAAGGGTATATATGAGCGTTGCTTTTTTATTTTCGTATCTATTTTCATTTCTTTGTCACTTCTCTCATTATCTCTCGTCATCTTTATTCTCATCTTCCCTTACTTTTCTCTTTCCATCCCGCTCCCTCCATACGATTAATACATCCACAAACGTTGACAACCATGGCAAAGTACATGGATATGGACATGGACGCAAAATGACTTCACTTTCGACACGCTTTCAAATCCTATAGGTAGGTTTACTCTTCCTTGAACAAACTTTCAACGTGCATTGACCAATCAGAGAACAATTAAGCTTCTCCGTGTTGCATGAATAGTCGCTTGGCGCTCCAAGAGATGGACTATGTTCATCTTTTCTACCTGCAACGTGCGCTGTGGCCCACAATGCAACGGGAGGTTTTGTTTACCTGTCTGAATTGTCGAGCCTAACTTGTTGATTGCTTCCACACACCGATCTGCAGGGGGGGGGGGGCATTCATGTACAAGATAAACCCAGTTTTTACTTAAATCTGTGCTAATTGAAAAAGCGGTAATAACCCTCTTAAACCGGATTAAAACGTACTGGAATGCACCCACAGGGGATATTATATCAGTTTTCGGCACTGTTATATAGGTAAACTAATGGTCCAACAATATTAAGAAGCTCATAGAGTTTGGTATAGGAGACATTTGGTGGAAGTTTGCAGAATTTTTCCTGGCAACATGTAGGTATATAACTACAATTTGAAAGCATGTTGCACCTAGCACAAAGCAGAAATGTAAACGTAGGTACTTCAAAGGACATCATAACCCTAAAACTAGATTCGATTGAAATAATGACGATGTGTATTCCCCAATTTGAAGAAAACTACAAATTTTAATCTCAATTTCAGAAATTATAATCAATTTGTTTGTCCTCCAGATACCATAAGTTGCATTTCTGATTTTGTACGGGAAAATGAACAGAATCGAGTAACGTCTACGTCACGACTAGGAAAAAGGACCGGGTCATGAAAGACAAATGAATTTAGTATAATTTCTGAAATTAAGATGATGATTTCTAGTTTTCTGTGAAATTAAGGAAATAAATATCGTCTTAGGCATTACCGATTTTGTATGAAAAAATAAACAAAATGGAGTAATGTCTACGTAACGACTAGGCAGAAGAACCGGGTCCTGGAATACAAATACATTTATTAGGCCTATATTTCTGAAATTGAGATGGTTATTTCTAGTTATCCCTGGAATTAGGATAATAAATGCCGTCACGACTCCTTAAAATCTAGTTTCAGGGTTGTGATGTCCATATCCTTCAACATTCTTTCATGCATTCATTCATTTCAGATAATACTCGAGCTGTGAAGGTACTCACTCCTCTTCTCCGAGTGGGCTTGCAGGTAGGCGGTGACCACGTCGTACTTGCGCTCTCGCCGGTGCAACAGCGCCTCCCGTCGCTTCAGATTCCTCACGAGTCGCGCGCCTGCGCGGTGCACGTGATGACGTAGCTGCTGGGCGATCACCTGCAGCTCGACGACATCTGGTGGCGGAGAACGGGGTTACAGATCAGTCGACTGCCTTAAAATCCGATGCAGGGTTGCGAGTCCCTGACTGAGACGGTTGGATCCGGATGCGTGGGAAGGGGCACGGTGGGGGAGAGAGGGAGGGGAGGGGGTGAAATGACCCCAACACTAATGTCAAGAATGAAAAACATCATGTGTATAAGCTCAGAAGAAAAAGGCGGAAAAGTGTACCACAACAAATGAAAAAATCATAAAAACCTCAGAAAAAAGGGAGGAATATCAAAATGAAAATGATTGAAAATCGATGGATACTAAAAAAATCCCCATTTGTCATACCTCTGTTGACGAGCCGAGAGTGTTGTAGGGTTTCCCGAGGACCCTGGAGACCTGGCGATGACTTGTTCCAGGTCGACGAGGCGGCCGACGTGTCAGACTCGTGGGCGCTGCAGTACGACCTGGAAAACACGGGAACACATTGTCAGACAGTCGAAAGAAAAGTTCGGCTTTGGCAACTGATCCTCTCGTCACTTCCATAACTAAGAGGGATCAGAGTCAACACGAGTCGCTGAAATGACCAATAAAAACATAAAATTGAAAAGTGAGACTCACTTCCTCCGGCTACTCGGACTGTCGCATCCCTCCTTATCGTAGATATCGCACAACAGCTTGTCGACGAGAAACGACACCCTCCGCTTGCTGCACTCGTTCTCCGTCACCACCGACTGCCGCCACACCTCCGTCCGGTACGCACCTCCGCCACCTTCGTCCTCCTCCCCGTCCACGACGGCCACCTCCTCCTCTCTCCTCCAGTCGGAACTGCCGCCCGACGAGCGTCGCGACGCGGGAGAATCGCACGAACGCGTCCGATAATACGACGGCGTTTTTCGAATGACGAAAGTTGTCCCGTTGCCGTTGCGATTATCGGAATCGATCACATCGTATCGATTAGTCGTCGCGTTGAGATTGTTTTTTATGTTTTCGAAATTGGTATGTTCCGTTTGAATCGTGTCCTCGCATAAGTAAGAGCCCGTTGGATCCTTCATGAAATCTCCCGCAGCGATCATGATCTCGTCAAAACTCGTGGCGTTGTTCTGTTCTTTTTTCAAATTTTGAATATCGAATGCCAGTTGACGGACTATTGTCGAGGTTCGATTCGACGATTCGTTTTCGTGGTCGGATTTCGAGTAATCGAATGCGGTTTTCGGCGATACTTCGAGCGGAGTGCCAACGACGGATGACGATTGACGGGCGATGACAAGGTTGCCGAAGACGGCGTGGTCGAGGTGGCGAAGTTCTTTGAGAGGGATTTTGGTTTTTTCCGTTGGATCGCGTGTCTTCACCATCTTGTTCTGTATGGGTCAACAAAATGGCGTCATTAAATTATTGGATGTACTTAAAATATAAAAATATAGACCTATAGATTTGAATTTTATTAAATAATGATCAACTTTGATGATTGGGAGATGAAATAAGGTCGAAAAAATGATGTAATAGTGCAAATGGTGACTAGAAGATGGAAATTTCACTTTTTTTATTGACCTAAAAACACATTTATGTTGATGAACGTCGGGTGTTTTCCACCTCTGAGGGGTGGGACACCATCCCCAACGGATCACGTACGCGTGCCACATTTTATTTAACTAGGAAAACGCCATATGCGTTGTTAGACGAGCGGATAGTAATAGTATGGGTAGTAATGGTTAAGAACTGCTTCGAGTGGTACCAATTTAGCACATTTTATTTTTTTTCTTTAAAATGGCTGACCCGATCAAGCTGAAAATGTGTAGAAATGTGTATCAAAATGTAATTCAACTTCACGCAAAATTTCATTTTTTGGGAAAATAAAAAAAAAAAACTTTTTTTCCGCCATGTCATTCTAATGGTATTTTTGAAATTTCTAAAATTCCTAAAAAAAAGTTACCCCCGTATAATGCCACAAAACTATACAGATCTAAGTTAGATGAGGAACCATATTAAAAAAAGTTTGAAGTTGATAGCTGTTGCCGTTTGACCTGTGGAGAACCGAGAAAAAACATAAAAACGAAAAAAAAGGAAAAGAAAAAAAATAAAAAAATAAAAACGAACACCAATTTTTTTCAGTATGTTAAATTGAATCCCCGCTAAAGCTCGTCTAATTAGAAGAGTCAATCACATTTTATTCAATAAATCAATTAAATTCAGGAATTTGAAAAGTTTGTCAATACATTTCGAATCATTTGACAATATTTTATTTCCATAAATATACACTTTCCACTATTATGATATTTAAACAAATTTTCTATATTTTAATGCACTTATAGTATGCCTAATCACCAGATATAATATAACGCACTCGACAGCTATACTGACAACGTACAGTATTTGTTTGTTATAGCCGCCTATATCTAGCCTCCCGGCCTAAACTTGAGACATTTCCATATGTACACTTTCCACTATACTATTGTGAGATAATTAAACAAATTTTCTCTAGTTCAATGGCCGATATAATACCATTAACACACACTTTGACAGCTCTGTACTGACGACTGACTCTGTGGTATAATTGTTTGGTATACCCGCGTATATGCACCGACTGTGCACACCGGAAATGAGCCTAACCACCGGCCCAACGTAATCTACGTTCAAACTGATAATAATGCTAATATTAATAATGACTTTTGATAATTATATTGTGGTGAGATGTTTTTTTTCATATAATTCCTCGGGGAAATAATGAATGGAATGTTAAAAACCATTTGTAGTTAGTTTAATGAGTTGTATTATTCTAGAAGGTGAATACTGCATAGGCTGTAAAATATAATATATATATCTATATATATATATATATATATATATATATATATATATATATATATATATATATATTATATTCATACATATTATTGGAACATGAATTGAGAAATGAAGAAGAACAGAACAATAAAAATAATAGAATACATTTTTTTGAAAACAATAATTGAGCCAAAATCATTATAATAGACCTAATAGAAGAAGTAAGATTTTTAGAGAAGAGGACAGAAAAGAAATGAAGAAACATAAGGGAAGGTGGGGAAGGACATAAGGGGGAGGGGGATTTCACTCACTTTAAAGGATTATCAAAAAATACTTTCTCCCAAAACAAGTGTTTGAATTGATGACTATCCCTGAACTTATCAGTAATTATTAGTATAATTATTAATATTCCATTGTCTTGATAAGATCGTCTTTATGGTGTCCCATCCAAACGATCCTACCTGGTCAACACGCCACCGGCACAGGTAGCTCAGTGATGACGCGTTTCCTCCACATGACAGGGAGATATATAATGGTAAATAAGGCCTCAATTCGATTCCCGCCACCGTCCAACATCACAAAGATTTTTCGTGGTTATCCTCTGTCGTCTACGCTAACGCGGGGATGGTTCCCACAACATGGGTCACGACCACTTCCTTCCCATTACGTAAGAAGCCTCTCATCACATCATCATCTCAAAAACCACCCAATCGTTGCCAATAGGTCTTAGTTATTATTACAGTGCGTCATTGAAGCCAGAAAAAACAAATTAATACGTTAAGAGGGTGGGTGCACGGTGCTCATAAAAAGAGAGAAATTCACCTTCACTGGTTTTTTATATACTCAAAAATCAGTGTAATTGAATGAAAAGTTCACATCTCCAAGACAATGTTATGCTCTTCAAATAATATGACATTTTATTTCAGTGAATTCTTTCAGTTTGGATATAATACGTCAATGAATTTCATCACATTCTTCTTATTGATTGACGCATTATTTCAATACTGATTGAATTCACAAAAATGAAATGTCATTTTGATTGAAGAGCATAGAATTATCTTGGAGATGTGAACTTTTCATTCAATTAAACTGGTTTTTGAAAATGGAAAAAATAATAAAGATAAATTTTTCGATTTGTGTTAGCTCCGTGCACTCACCCCCTTAAGGTGCATACAAAAATCGAAAAATTTATCTTCACTATTTTTCTATGTTCAAAAACCAGTGGATTTGAATGAAAAGTTCACATCTCCAAGATAATTTCATGCTCTTTAATTATTAAAACATTTTATATTTGTAAATTCAATCAGTTTCAAGATAATACGTCAATAAATATTATCACATTCTTTGTATATCCATTGACGTATCATCTTAAAAAAGTTGATTTCACTGAAAAAGAATGTCATATTAATTGAAGAGCATAAAATTATCTTGAGGTTGTAAGCTTTTCATTCAAATAAACTAGTTTTTGAACATAGAAAAAAATTATTGAAGGTGAATTTCTCTATTTCTATAAGCACCGTGCATGTACCCCCTTAATACAATAATAATAACAGGTTGTTAGAATAATCGCAATTGCATACTAAATTAGTAATTAAAAAACCGCTCGCTACACTATTGGTATTTATCTTATTCTTATCATGTCTTATCATTATGTTTATCATTATTCCCACAAGAAACTACATACGTGTATCCACAAAAGATGAAGGTACCGAGCGACCGTCCCCCCTATCCTACAACACTAGGGCGCGGGTGGTTCAAGCATTCAGTTGATGTGGAAACGAGTATAGGAAGGAAGTATACGTGTTGAGAAAATATGCATAATACGAGATAAAAACTTTCACCTCACAAAATACCGTGCCGTGATAAAAACACAACTACTGAAGTAGAAAATGACAAATTTAAATATTATATATGAATATATATATATATATATATATATATATATATATATATATATATATATATATATATATATATGTACATTTTATATATATATATATATATATATATAGAGAGAGAGAGAGAGAGAGAGACGTAATGGGTAGCGCATCAGACCGGCGATTTTGAGATCCGGGTTCAAGGCCCGGGGGAGGTCGCGATTTCTGTTCAGTTTTATATCATACCATTATAATAACCTACTGGTGGTTGATCAGAATGTTGTTGAAATTTGTGACCACAATATATATATATATATGCACGCACTAATTAATGCAGCATTTTTATCAATCAACCACACAATTATAAAACATCTGTTATATTTAATTAACTGCATTATTGACATTTAACGTTTATCTATCTGCAATATATACATGAATTGTAACTGCAATAAGGTATGATGAAGTGCAGTGACTATGTGCACATTGATTATTGTTGTGTGCTTAACAACCAGACTGAAAGTTAAGTTATTTTGGGGGTACGAATAAGAACAAGAGAATATCTATATGACACGATTGTTAGACGAGCTTTAGCGAGTATTCAATTTAACATACTGAAAAAAATTGGTGTTCGTTTTTCTTTTTTTTTTTTTTTTTTTTCTTTTTTTTTCCGGTTTTCCACAGGTCAAACGGCTACGGCTATCAACTTCAAACTTTGTTTCAATATGGTTCCTCATCTAACTTAGATCTGTATAGTTTTGTGTCATTATCGAGCGGTAACTTTTATTTATGAATTTTAAAAATTTCAAAAATACCCATTAGAATAACATGACGAGAAAAAAAAAAAAAATATTTTCATTTTCCCAAAAATTGAAATTTTGCGTGAAGTTGAATTACATTTTGATACACATTTCTAAAAAAATTCAGCTTGATTTTGAAGAAAAAACATAAAATATGCTAAATTGGTACCACTGGAAGCAGTTTTTACCCATTTTTACCCATACTATTACTATTCGCTCGTCTAACAACGCATATATGGCGTTTTCCTAGTACTCATCATTCGTGTGGGATTTATTATCATTGTAATGTTTCATACTTGATTCATTATCATTATGTTTATTTTTCCTACGTGGTTAAATTTTTTATTTGATTGTTATTTTGTGTCTGGCAACCATGTATATTGTATACCATGACATAGACTTCGTTTTTTGAAGATTTAATAGTTAATATCTTAATGTTCAGTTTCCACAAATACTAATAACGTATCAACCCCTGGCCTGTATACCGTTCATTTTGTACATAAAGTTTAGTTTCTGCAAGTTGTCAGAGGTAAAAAAAAATGCTCTAGAACCGGAAGAAAGTCTTCACTTACACTCATCCAATTAGCAGTCCAAGACGGTTCTGAATTGCAATCAAATCACGCCACTAAAATTCCAGAAGATTATTAATTCAACATTTCACCGATCCTATTACACCCACATGCACTATTCAACTAATGTCAACGCATCGCACTTGGCACTTATCGCTTGCACGCTGAATAGTTATTGGTTCATTAATTAGAGAGAGAGAGAGAGAGAGAGAGAGAGAGAGAGAGAGAGAGAGAGAGAGAGAGAGAGAGAGAGAGAGACAGAGAGAGAGAGAGAGAGAGAGAGAGAGAGAGAGAGAGAGAGAGAGAGAGAGAGAGAGAGAGAGAGAGAGAGAGAGAACAGCTGTTTCAATTAATGAACCGCTCCTCTACGAGGTGATAACAAGACTGCAATATACAAATACTGGGAAAACGCAGTTTAATCTTCTTTGTTTATGGATGAGCCATAGTGCACACGAATTTACACAATTACATTAATTATATTCGGAGGTGTTTTGTGATTTGTGAATGTCCTAAACATTGAAGGATCATCTGGTCCCCATCTGGTTATGGTTGGTTATACCATGGAGTTGTATTGTACTGGAGGTATAACTCCGTGCTAAAAACTCGACCCACTTGATCACAACTAATAGTGGGTAACGGCAGGCATGTTTACTGCTCAAGCTGATTGTTGTCAGGTGTAAGCCGAACGAAACTTGTTTTATATCTAGTGCCTGAATTCAGACCTTCTATAATATTAAATAATGTAATAATTAAGAAGGCCTTGCCTCCTATATTATTACATAATTTGTGATAATAAAGAAGGCCTTGCTGGATTACCAATGTGAAGTAGCTCCAACTGGCAGTTGAAAAGAACATGTCCGCCGTATCGAAGTAACCGGAAGTATGGGATCTGGTACACGGCTCAGCACTGAGATAGACCTCCATACATACAACTCCATGGTTATACCTTGTATAAAGGTTATTATTGTTGTTATGACCAACAACAATCAATTTAATTCATAAAAAGTTTCGTAAAGCTGAATATATCAATTTTTTCCAATATATTACATTTATTTTGTTTCAGACACCAGAACCCAATTTCTCTAATACTGGTAAACGTATATTATATTGGAACAATAATATGCACATTCTGTGGAATTTTTATTCTAATCGGATTCAATTAATTCACCGTCGCCAATATATCTCAGTCTTCCTTATAGTGTATCGTTGAACCATTATGAATAAACAAATAAATGACTGAATACATAAATAAACAAGAAATTCAGAAGATAGATGAACGAATGAACAGATAAATGAATAAATGTATGAATAAAAGAATATATAAATTGAAAATAGATTCAATAAATAGATTAACGAAAGCTTAAATTAATGAGTGAATAGATAAATGAATGAATGAGTAGATTAATAAACTGATTAATTAATTGATTATTAACTAAATCGAATTAAAAATAAATACATAAATAAAGATGTAAATAGATAACGACGATGCTGCTACAACAACCACCGACTGTACCTGCACCCACATGTATTCCTATCAACACCAGCTGTCCCCACATAACATATCACACACTTGAATAACTTACTAGAGCACTATTCAGCTGCACAAAACTACAATACAATACAATACAATACAATACACGAGAACAAGACGGCAGCTCTATACAAGCAGTGACACTCTGACGTCATCATCGCGTCCAACGATGTCAAATAAAAACTGAAGAGAGTAAAGTGTTGTGTCTGACGACAAAAAGTCCCCCGTATGACCTAGTTGTTGGTGGGGTCGTTAAGGGGGTGCGTGCACGGTGCTTACACAAATCGAGAAATTTATCTTGACTATTTTTCTCCATTCTCAAAAACCAGTGTAATTGAATGAAAAGTTCACATCTCCAAGATAATTTTATGCTCTTTAATTAATATGACGTTTTATTTTTGTGAATTCAATCAGTTTTGAGATAAAACGTCAATGCATTTAATCATATTCTTTTTATTCGTTTTTTTTCATTTTTATTCGAGTTCTATCGTCACTTCATCGTTTCATTATCACCCGTTCATTCGTACCCCTTAATAACCTAGCTGTTGGTGGGGTCGTTAAACAGAATTAAACAAAATTAAGTAACGGTCTGAGACAATCAATAAGATAACTATAACCGGCAATGCGAATTCAAGGTGAAGATTAAAAGTTAACGGGTTCATTTTCACTTATTAGTAAAACCATGGACTTTACTCCATGGTAAAACCAAGCAACAGTTAAACTTAAGTTGACATAATAACACTTAAATACACACTGGAATATTGTTATAGTGCCAGCTATCACAATTTGACAATTAAACCTAAACACACAGCATATTATAGTTATCTTGTAGAATAACACCCTCGTCATTATAATTATGACTACAGCATTTACCGACTAATACTAACTAAATAGTCATTAACGGTTTATTAATATATATATATATATATATATATATATATATATATATATATATATATATACATACATATAATATATATATATATATATATATACACATACACATATATATATATATATATATATATATATATATATATATATATATATATATATATATATATATCAGAGAAAAATAGCACCTCGTCGGGGAATCGAGCCCCGGACCTTTTGCTTGATACACAAATGCTCTTACCATCTGAACTAACATGGAGAGGGCAGTGGTGTATTCGTCAAAATAAAAGTACCAGGGCGGTGATAACTGAAAAAAACCCATTCATCCCAAATCCAAGCCGTAACATGCTACAATGTCAGTTTCAGGAGATTTTAATTCAAATATAAAATAAAAATGATGTGGTTTACATTTGCATCTAAAATAGTAAATACATTCGTTTCTAAGGTAGTACAAAAAATGTTACAAACTGACTCTACACTACATTACAAGATTCTGTCATTATTATAAAGTCTGACGTTGCAAATAATATTGGCAGGTTCCATCTATCAGGATACATCATTTTTAACATTGTGCGTTTACAAGTTACCTGGTTCAAGTTAGCTTTATATGTCCTCAAATATGGTTTTCAAGAAAAAAAGGTACCAGGGCGCCGCCCCGGCCCGCCCTGGCCCGAATACACCACTGGGAGAGGGTACGGTAATCTTCCAAAGATATTAATGTGTGTGTGATTGTACAGATAGAGATTGAGGGTCCATTACCAAGTCCAGTTAGTCCTAATCTTAGAGTTTAAACAACATGCCAGTAGAGCCACTCCCACGTTGATCATTCAGGCACTCATTTATCTACTGAATACATAAACATAGGCCTACATATTACTTCCCTTAATATATTCATGACTATGGAATTAAAGATACCGGTACGACATTTAGGTTAAGTGATCCCTTACGTCTGAGCTGAAATCTAGTTGTTGAATATCATTACCACTGCTTATGACAGTCACAATAACTCCCCAATTAGCCCAACGGCAATGGCACCGGCAAACGGCAATTGGGGAGGGGGGGAGTGGACATTGGGCGATAATTTGTCCCCTAGGCCATATATATCCATAATCATAGAATAGACCCAGTCAGGGTGCTACCGGTATAACAATGTTAACGATGAAACTGAAGTACTGCAATATTGTACAGCATGCAGCTAGAAAGCATAATAAAACACAAAGCTCTCTTGTCTATAGTATTATTCTGTTAGGGCTCACTTTGTGTAATCTTGTAGGCGATTCCTGTCTGAGATTCCTGCTAGTAGTCTTGTGGGAGAATCCTGCAAGGGATTCCTCATTATTTAGTGCTTGTAGGGCCTATAAAAGGACAATGAAGGCAACCCAGGACTTGGTTGCAGTTGACAGTTGGCAGTTGACAGTTTTACTACACACAACTCAAGGGTACTTTTCCAAAATGGTAATAATTGATCTACTTGCTATTTACTGTCATGTAGGCCTATTCTCCAGTGCAAATGAATAGGCCTAGGCGTACCTACTATCTAGTTTCTCGAGTATGCAGTGCTACCTTAGTAATGCTAGTGTCAACCTAACCTCGCACCCCGTCACCAGTTTTCAGTCTCAATTTAATAATTATGTAATTTTAATGCGTTTTTTATCAGCTTACCAAAGAATTATTTTTTTCCAGCTTACAGCAACGTTCCATTTCACAACTGAACTATTGGTTTCGCTACACAACCATCGACGGTATAGTTATTTAACGGGTATTTGATACCTAATTCCAAAATCAAAAATCCACTAAATCTCAAAATCACGAAATTGTTTCGGACTTTCAACACGTGTTTTGAATGGAACACATGGTCACAGCCTGCTCGACGTGTTAAGCAGGCTGTGATATACGGCGTTATCGATTTGGAGTTTTACTACGACTTACTTTCATGCTGGCCGTGGAACAGCTGACAATGACATAAGTACCGCATTGCACTTTCAGTTTATTGTTGCCCGTGAAATACATAGATTGTATTGTATTGTATTGTAATTGTATTGCCTTGAATAAAGCCTTGAAATACAGTGTTAAAAAAATAATTAATTGAGATAATTGAACTATTAATAATTTTTAGACTTGTTTTGTGGAGGTGTATCTTTGTGTTTCATGGTTCAAGGAAACTACTTGCAGGGTATTTGTTATTATTTAAATAAGTGCTTGCAATAGTAAGTATTTTTAGTAAATTGTATTGTAAATTGGGTGTAAGGAAGGGAGGGGGGGGGGCACCATTTTATAAGATACTTCAGCCCTCACGTCTTGATCAATAATGGTTTTTATAGGCCTATTATAAAATACAAAATAAAGTACATGGTATTGATAATGATGAAAATATTTTATAATGATAAACAATAGTAATACATTATTATATGAATATGGGCCTATTATTGTTTATATTTAGGGCCTATATATTTTTTTTTCATAAATTGTAGGCCCACATGCCTAGGGCTGCTTTTCTGTCTTGTGTAGTTAATGAGTAATGCATTTTGAAAATCAGGCATATACTTTATTATTGTAAGCTAATGTATTATTGATTTTTAAAAATATATTTGACATGTTTTTGAAAAATTTTCAAGATGTAAAATAATTTTGGAATGCATTTTTATTCTTGCCGTAGGCCCTAAAGCGTACTCGTAGTTAACATGGCCGGTGGTTCAGGGGACTCCATGGTGTTGACGCTTGCGTTGCAAGCCAAACTGGAAAGGATCGCAAGTAACGAGGGTTTTGTAGACCCTTTGTTCATGCTTGGAGAAGGTACGAAGACTGGAGACGGATCCAAGTTTATAGGTAAGAGATTATTATTTATACCAGAATACCATACCTTATTTTATGAAACATAGTATATTAATCAGGCTGTTTTCTGTAGGATCTTGTACACCAAAATATTATCGTAAAAATGTTGAGAATAATGAAATAATAATCATCTTGAAAGCAGAATTGTATTTGATGAAGAAAAATCAATTTTTAAATATCTTTCGCATGATTTGAGTCAATAATATAAAAATTCTAGATATGTCTTTTAATTCCATTGTACGAGTAACACATCTTTTTTTAATTCATGTAAAATGGTTAAGACCAATGCATGGAATCAACTAAATTTACGCTCTTTATAATTCTTACAATAAAGAACACGGAGAAAACACATAAAATATATTGATAAATAACGCCATACTTGTACTTATTTTATAAACTAATAAAAATAGAGTCACTTTGAATAATTTGATGGTTCTTGCAGCATCTAATGATAATGAAACATTACAGTACACTATGACTCTAATAATAAAATGATTAAATCTCAAAATTATCCTACAATGTCCCCTGAATATAAATTAATTGTAATCCTTTTAATCCAGCTTTACACTTCCGCAGGTGTTGTCTTCCGCGTTTACGTTGAAGAGCAGGACAACGAGAACGCAAAGGCAACGTTACCGTTGTTTATAAAATGTCTGCCTCCAATCTCACCGGCCGATCAAATCTTCCGGGTTGACAAATTCTTCCGCACAGAAACAATCTTCTATGACGTCATTCAACCAGCATTTTATAAATTCCAGAAAGATCGTGGTATTGAAAAGGTAATAACTAGAGATGTAGGAATTTTTGCATTAATGAAATAGACTGTCAAATCCAAATATTTTACAAGGATATTCATTATTGGTATTCTCTATGTTTCTTATTTTCGATTCATTTAACATCATATTCTATTTCACTAATTTTCACTATAAATGTATCATCACTATATTTATTTAAATTTAGCTATTTAGTGAAATGTTGATGGATTTATAAGATATTGAGCTGGATTGTATATTGTATATCGCATGGTTAGGTAGGGATTCAAATCTAATACAAAGTCATAAATATTTTTGTTTGTGTTTTTTGAATAGGCCTACATTAATATTGACTGACCATAGAAAATTAGAAAATTATTACAAATATTCTGGAACTTGTAAATTCTATTTCTTAATTTTTTGTATTACAGTATATATAGGCCTAAGCGTATTTTCTATCTATTTGCGGCTATGAACATAGTTAATAAACTTTACATTCAAAATTATGGTATCACATTTTTACGTTTTACAACGTAAACTTCCTCACATTCGACAATGAGAATTACTGATCGTGACCCTCAACCATCCAGATGGCGCCGACCACGCCCCGCTGTTTCGACGCCTCAGACGCCATCATCATGGAAGACATGCGTCCCATGGGATACACGATGAAAGACGGGAATTACATCCTGGATTTCGCTCACTGTTCCGTGTTCCTGAAGGAGCTAGGTCGCTTGCACGCCGTATCGTTGGCTATGAAAGACCAGGAACCGGATGTATATAAGGATATTACTAAAGACCTGGAAGAACCTTTCGTCAACACGAGTCCTAGTAAGATAATGAAAGACAGGTTCGATAAAGCTGTGGTCATCGCTATCGAGGAATTCAAGGTGAGGAAAGGTTCGGTGGAGTATGTAGTACGGTGGTTATGAAAACGTGTAAACACGATTATGATAATTCACTGAAAAATATTTAAATTACTCCAAAATACACAAATTTGGACAATAATAACAAAGCGTTACATTTGATTGGTTCAATTTCATAGATTAATTGAGGTTGATGATGAATGAATGAATGAATGTTGGGTTTAGAGGCGCGTCGACACCGAGGTCATTTTGCGCCTGAAAAAAGGTTGATGATATTTACTGTAAAAATGAATAAATCACATACAAAATTATAATAGTACAGTAATGATGATTTTTATAATTGAATTAGATATCTTGTCCACGAAGCCTCAAGTTCACAAATTTAGCTTAGAAATCTATAGTTTCTGGATAAAATTGGTAGTAGGCCACTTTTGAGAAAAAGTTTAGAAATGTATAGTTTCTGGATAAAATTGGTAGTAGGCCACTTTTGAGAAAAAGTTTAGAAATGTATAGTTTCTGGATAAAATTGGTAGTAGGCCACTTTTGAGAAAAAGTATCACAAAATTTTGAAAAACCCTGTAAGATTAAGACGAGCGGGTAAATTTACGAATAATAATTCCTTCAAATATTTTCAAAACTGAAAAGATACACATTATTACAAATCATCATCCAGATCAGATTAAACTTTTTGAATTGAATAATTGAATAAATCTTTATAAATCTTCAGTGCAATGCATCGTTAAACCCAATATAAATAAATAAAACGTGAATAAATGACAAGTAAGGTAACGACGATTTGTTTTCCAGTCTCGAGTGACGTTGCCCGATAAGGCCAGATACGTGGATATACTAGAGAAGTTCCTCGACGAAGATTATTACACGAAGATAACCGACTTGTTGGACAGTCAAACAGCCGAACCTTACAACGTTGTCAACCACGGCGATTGCTGGTCGAACAACGCTCTGTTCAAGTATGAGTCGGTAAGAACGATTATTGTTTTTAACCACTTGACGGCTGTGAAAACGTGTATGCGTCCGCGCGCGGTTGCGTTATTAGGCCTTGGACACTTATGTGTGTTCTTACACTTATCATTACGTTGCATTATTTATCTCGACAGCATTACGTCATGACATCTAGGAGATGGATTGGGAAATTAGAGTTGATTCTTTCTTCATCGATCAAATATGCTAATGTATTGGAAAAAATATGTTAAAATCAGATGTTATTTTAGAATCTCATTCTAGGTTTTCCTCCTTACATATGTCAAATTGACAAGTCTCTGAATGGTAAATAAGTGCTATTGGCAAATGTATTGTTTGCACAAGTACAACAATAGCCTACATCAATAAAATAATTTGTTTCCAGTATAAATGTTATTAGACATTCTATTCTCCCCACTGTGAATGTCTGAATTGTTTCTACCCTGAAATTTCTACCTTTGTCCATGATTTAATGCAAGCTTGTTAATTAAATTGGTTATCTCACTTTAATTATTCTCTGGGGTGGTAAGATCGCCCTTGTGATGCCCCGTGCAAACGATCTTGTCTTTCATTCATAGTCTTTATTGGAGAACAATGATTTTGTATCAAGTTTTGATGTTGTTTTGAAAAAAAAAAAAAATTGTAAATGTCAATTTTTTAGCATCTCTCCGTAATTTTGTTATAACCTGCTTGTTCTTACCCTCAAATAGCCTGGTTGGTGGTGGGCTCTTTAAACAAACAATAATGATCATCAATTTTTTATTCATTTTCCAGGACGATAAGTCTGTACCTACAGGAATATGTCTTGTAGACTTCCAGATAGTACGTAACGTCTCTCCAGTTATTGACGTTACGTACTTGATATTCCTGTGCACGACCAAGGAATTACGGGATGAACACTACAAGGACCTGTTGGCTGCTTACTACGATAGTCTCGCAGGGTTCCTGAAGGAACTGGGATCTGACCCGGATAAAGTGTTCCCGTTTACAGCTTTCGAGGTAAGAATTCTACTAAATATCACGGTTATAAGTAATGCGTATTACATCGAACTGATGTAATTATTATATTTTTAGTAACTTACACATGTTTTTCACCATAAATAGTAGAGGTATATGCCGAACGAACAGATATTTAAATTGGTCCAGCCTTGCTGTACAGTACTTTCATTTCCGTATCTATTGGGAATCTAAAGAATTACTTCCCTTTTGCCTGGATAACATGGTTAAAACTTGAAACACTCGATAATAATACAGATAGCGTCGTCTCGTCCATTCATGATGGAACTATAATATTCAATAAAATAAATTATTTCGAAGAAAAGGCAAAACTTAGATAATTATGTGAATCAAAGAGGGTGTGAGAAAATATTTTTGAAATCATTCCAACTGGCCTACCAAAGATATACGGTAATCCACTACGATACGTGCGCTAGCATCGTTCTGTCGTCGCTTAGAAGGCTCAGTTTTGCGGCTTCTAACGTAGTCAAAAGATAATACGGTCTTTGCTATTAGTATAGAATAATACCACTTTTCTGCTGTTTGTTTTGGTTTTATCTTCGAAAACTCGTACAGGAATGCGCCCTCTTACAGGAATGAGGCCCACGACACGTCGTTAAAACATAACCTCTTCTCTTTTCAGGATCAGTTGAAGACGTTTGGCAGGTTCGCTCTCGGCATGGTCGTGCACGAAACACCGCTGGTCACGTACAATGCCGAAGACGAGCCGCCAATCGAGGTCAACAATTCGGAAATCGATCCCGCCTTCACGTTGACGCACGCCAACAGCGACGTATGTTGGTCGCGCGTTTGCGACGTCATTATCGACATGGTGGACTTGGGCTACGTCGATTAGACGCATTCCGAGTTTTTCAATAGTTCGTTGAGAGGTAATCAACGTTTGAATTGTTATCTCCGTTGGTTACATCTGTTATTTTATTGAGTACAGTGAAACCTCTATGCATCGTTCCCAGATTCATCATTTTCCTGGTTGTATCGTTCATTTTGTCCCATAAAATCGATGATGAATTCTCCTTGATAGATCGTCTTCCTGCATGGATGGTTTTATATTCCTGGTCCCTTGAAAAACGATGGATAGAGGTTTCACTGTAATCGGTCACTAAGAACCCGCATCTTAGCTGAGAATATTTTTCTTCGAAATGCGTACATTTAGGGTGACAGCATTCATAGTTGGGCTACACTTCCTACCAGTGTTGTAAAGTGGAAAGGGGATGACATTCTAAGAGTTACAGTAACCACCGCTAGATGGCGGAGCTTTCCATATTTTAATTTTGACAAAATCTAGTTACATTACACATTTTGGCAGAGGAAAATTGGAAAACTGTAAAATTATAGGCAAATCAGGGTTGTAATTTTTTTCCACTATCCATCGTTAACCGTGAATTCAACAGTGAAAACCATCAAATTGGACAAATTTGGATTCGATTGTTGCTCCATCATGAAATCATTTCCCAAAATTCGACGAGGCACATCTAATTGTGAGGGTATTATTCATTGATTACAATTTACCGCAAGTTCGTGGTGTTTGTGGTTTTTGAGATGTATGTTGCCAAAGTGCACCATGTAAATCTGTCCAAGATGCGGGCTCTTAAGGTCAAGATCACTATCTGGAACAGGAGAAGTCTTGTATCGGGCTATATCCATGCATTAGAAGGCTGATACCAACAGAGCTGCTAGTTCCACCAAAATCCGTGTGGAACGCTAGGTGAAAAGAGGCCAGTCACATGGTTCAGTTGACGTTTAGCAGCCGACGTCTTGCCGCCAACAATGACGTACGGTCTGGATTAGAAGAGGTCTTGTATCGGGCTGTATCCGTGCATTGGATGACTATCTGTAGTTCCTTGTTTTTAGAATTTTGATATCTCATACCATTCAAAAGTCATCACCAAAAACTGATATTCCGCTAAATCGACTCCCATGGACCCTTAATGTGGTGTTCTGAGGTCAATGACTTTATAGGACAAGATTCATGATTGGATATTCTTCTACATCTTTGATAAACTTTGAATATTCATAACTTCATAGTTACCGAAGTTTTTACAATTATTTCGTTGATAGATGACCTTTATCTCGCGTCGATGTAAGTATATCTGGGGTCAAGTCGACAACTAGAGTATTGTTATTGATATTATCTTAAAGGCTGCCATCGATTGGAGACCAATCTAAAATAACCCTGCCTTTTGGAGAAATAATCTGCCAATTATATTGGAGGGGCCCATACATTATTTGGGCTGTGAATCTCTTTCTACAGCTAACCGCCTTCTGTAGACAAAGCTGATTCGTGCTCAAAACCATGACGTAGGTAATATCTCGGACAATAGCTATGTACGATGGATACGCAACTTGGACTTCTCCCATGTTCTCCCAGCTGACGATCATCTCCAGTGCTGAGAAACTTTTCAATTTCACCTGGATACGCCATCGACGCCACCTAGTTCACCTATATAAGCTAGCTAAAGGCTCTACAGGGCTCTGATGGCCTGAGTAGTCGATGTAAAATTGAAATATCGCCGCCTATATCGCCTACAAATGAGCTGAATGCCTGACTAGTCAATGTTGATGGCTTATGTAATCGGTTTCATAGATCCAGAACAACGTTGATCTCAATTCGTATCCATCGTAGATAGCTATTGTCGTAGGTAATATATTTAACCCTCGAGTAGTTTCCATGCCGTTTTTATCCTCGGCCACCGTTATGCTATTTAACCGTTGTCCGTGGAGTCAACTAACTCTTCTTTTTATGCCCAGGGCCGTTGCTAGGGGCAGGCAAAGCTAGCACCGAATTTAAGGGGCGCTATCCACGTCCTGTAATATTCTAGATTGTACTATATATATATATACATATATTTGTTTATAGTGATAATGTTACTGGATAGAGTAAGTTTTCTTATTTAATATTTATTTTTATTTATTCATTTTTTTATATTAGGTTTAACGACACACTGTAATGATAGCGTCGGATGGACGATTAGTGAGGTGATGGAATGATGAGATGAAGGTTCTTGGGTAATGGGAAGGATAGTGGGAAGGAAGCGGTCGGGGTCTATTTTGTCGGAACCATCCCGGCATTAGCCTAGACTACAGAGGGAAACCATGAAGAAACACTGTAAAGATGGTCGGCGGTGGGGATCGAACTGGGTTCGGAATTCCCCTAGTCTCCCAGATCACATGAAGCGAGCACGTTAACCACTGCGCTACGTGTGCCGGTATTCGTATTTATTTATTTATTGTTATTGAATGCTATGAAATTGAGCTTTTTTCATAACATAACTTTTATTTAGTTGGAACAGCCATTTAGCTAAATTAGCCTCATTACCTCCTTGAATGATCTCCATTATATTACCATTAATTCCTCTCGTTTTCTTTATTGAGTTGACCGTTCTGATTTGAACAGCTATCAATAATGTGATATTATTTGTTAATACATTTCTATGAGTTATTTCTTTATTTCGTATATCTGGAACCTTACAGTGGCTATCATTCGAATTAACGTCCTCCCTCAGTCTAGCTAGCAACTATTATTATTTACTAGAAGAGCTTCATACTATGGAAACATGTCTCATCTACCAACATAACAAACACAAATATCATTGTTATGTTTCGATTGTCTTTGCGTACCTCAGCAAAAAATTGGCAAAGTCTGGCCAAAAATCCTAGCACTGATTATGAGGTGGGCTACGAAATATGGTAACTTTTTGCAGGGTAAGAGACTGTGATTTTGTTATCTTTGGTTCCCATAGTAACCAGCTATTACATTAAACATCAACCAATCATGGTCCTAGTCTCTTGGAACTAGCTAGGTCTGGCACGTTATTTTCAAAATGAATGAATGAATATTTGGGTAATCTGTTATTTCAAGTTACAGTCGCTGTAAGGGTACCGGATTACATTGTCACAATCGTCACACGTTATTTGTAACATTACGATGTTTAAGTGCCTTAAATAAGTTGAATTTCGGTATACAGTAAATAAAATGTTCAGTTATTTCAATATAGTATTTTAAGAATCTCGATGTGATTTTACGGCCAAAGAGTATTGTGTTAGTGAACTATTACGTATACTACTATAGACAAAAGATATATTACCAAGACGCGCCGTTCATATAGCTGAATAAGAATGAATTTCTATCCAAATGACGTCTCCATTTCCCTCGACTACATTCATAGAGCTTGAAACCAGTAGAGTGCGTATAGCCGAGGCCGAGATGCTTGTAGGCGCGGGGTCTGCGGAGTGCGAACGTAAGTCACGTGTTTCGGTGACAGCAGCCTGACTGGGAATATTTCGTTACACGTTATGCTCGCGGCAGAGCTCCGAGTCAGACCAAATAAATGACTTCATTCATTGATTCATTGACTGATATGGCAATTTTGACTGAGAAATTACTTCATAGTATACAGCAATATTTCTGCGTCTTTTCATGTGACTTACACCCACGTTATTGTAGTCAGTATCCTCTGAGGATCAAAATAAAATGGTACATTGTGCGTTGATCGCCGTGTATAACGCTATACTAGTCTGCCTGCCTCACTCCGTGTCACGTGGTATTTCCACTTTGGTCAGACAAGCTATCATGGTCTCGCATCTCTAGTAGGTCTTTGCCAACGACTGCAATCAGTACGTATGTGGCTCGTTGGCAATCGGCCCGGCCAATAGCCAATCACAATCCAGCAAACTTTTGGCTCGGTAACTAGCCACGTGCTTACTACAGGGTGCTTTCGAGTGAAGGGTTAGAAGGGAGTGGAGATAAAGTAGAGGGAATTATTCTTATTTGTATGCTTTGTGACATGTAGAGTATGTCTATTGTCTATTATATTTCTCTTGAAGTATTATTATATATATATGGAAATCAATTAGTAGAATCTTGCATTCCACAGCAATTATAAATGTATAAAAGTAGGTATTAGTTATGTACTTATAGTAGGCCTAAATACAGTAACCAAATATTAAAAACTTGATTCAAATGTACGTAGTTTCGAGTAATTTTATATCACTCATAAATCATAATTATTATCATTATTCTAATTGTCAATTACTTCATCAATTAGACAACAAAAAAATGAGCAAGGCAATA
>OU015474.1:5011626-5062405 GCA_907164805.1 Brachyptera putata
ACTCAATATTTAAGTCATGTAAAAAAGCTCTTGTCTATAGTATATTCTGTAGGGCTCACTTGTGTAATCTTGTAGGCGATTCCTGTCTGAGATTCCTGCTAGTAGTCTTGTGGGAGAATCCTGCAGGGATTCCACATTATTTAGTGCTTGTAGGGCCTATAAAAGGACAATGAAGGCAACCCAGGACTTGGTTGCAGTTGACAGTTGGCAGTTGACAGTTTTACTACACACAACTCAAGGGTACTTTTCCAAAATGGTAATAATTGATCTACTTGCTATTTACTGTCATGTAGGCCTATTCTCCAGTGCAAATGAATAGGCCTAGGCGTACCTACTATCTAGTTTCTCGAGTATGCAGTGCTACCTTAGTAATGCTAGTGTCAACCTAACCTCGCACCCCGTCACCAGTTTTCAGTCTCAATTTAATAATTATGTAATTTTAATGCGTTTTTTATCAGCTTACCAAAGAATTATTTTTTTCCAGCTTACAGCAACGTCCATTTCACAACTGAACTATTGGTTTCGCTACACAACCATCGACGGTATAGTTATTTAACGGGTATTTGATACCTAATTCCAAAATCAAAAATCCACTAAATTCCAAAATCACGAAATTGTTTCGGACTTTCAACACGTGTTTTGAATGGAACACATGGTCACAGCCTGCTCGACGTGTTAAGCAGGCTGTGATATACGGCGTTATCGATTTGGAGTTTTACTACGACTTACTTTCATGCTGGCCGTGGAACAGCTGACAATGACATAAGTACCGCATTGCACTTTCAGTTTATTGTTGCCCGTGAAATACATAGATTGTATTGTAATTGTATTGCCTTGAATAAAGCCTTGAAATGCAGTGTTAAAAAAATAATTAATTGAGATAATTGAACTATTAATAATTTTTAGACTTGTTTTGTGGAGGTGTATCTTTGTGTTTCATGGTTCAAGGAAACTACTTGCAGGGTATTGTTATATTTAAATAAGTGCTTGCAATAGTAAGTATTTTTAGTAAATTGTATTGTAAATTGGGTGTAAGGAAGGGAGGGGGGGGGGGCACCATTTTATAAGATACTTCAGCCCTCACGTCTTGATCAATAATGGTTTTTATAGGCCTAGGCCCTATTATAAAATACAAAATAAAGTACATGGTATTGATAATGATGAAAATATTTTATAATGATAAACAATAGTAATACATTATTATATGAATATGGGCCTATTATTGTTTATATTTAGGGCCTATATATTTTTTTTTCATAAATTGTAGGCCCACATGCCTAGGGCTGCTTTTCTGTCTTGTGTAGTTAATGAGTAATGCATTTTGAAAATCAGGCATATACTTTATTATTGTAAGCTAATGTATTATTGATTTTTAAAAATATATTTGACATGTTTTTGAAAAATTTTCAAGATGTAAAATAATTTTGGAATGCATTTTTATTCTTGCCGTAGGCCCTAAAGCGTACTCGTAGTTAACATGGCCGGTGGTTCAGGGGACTCCATGGTGTTGACGCTTGCGTTGCAAGCCAAACTGGAAAGGATCGCAAGTAACGAGGGTTTGTAGACCCTTGTTCATGCTTGGAGAAGGTACGAAGACTGGAGACGGATCCAAGTTTATAGGTAAGAGATTATTCTTTATACCAGAATACCATACCTTATTTTATGAAACATAGTATATTAATCAGGCTGTTTTCTGTAGGATCTTGTACACCAAAATATTATTGGAAAAATGTTGAGAATAATGAAATAATAATCATCTTGAAAGCAGAATTGTATTTGATGAAGAAAAATCAATTTTTAAATATCTTTCGTATGATTCGAGTCGATGATATAAAAATTCTAGATATGTCTTTTAATTCCATTGTACGAGTAACACATCTTTTTTTAATTCATGTAAAATGGTTAAGACCTATGCATGGAATCAACTAAATTTACGCTCATTATAATTCTTACAATAAAGAACACGGAGAAAACACATAAAATATATTGATAAATAACGCCATACTTGTACTAATTCATAAACTAATAAAAATAGAGTCACTTTGAATAATTTGATGGTTCTTGCAGCATCTAATGAATGAAACATTACAGTACACTATGAATCTAATAATAAAATTAATAAATCTCAAAATTATCCCACATTGTCCTCTTAATATAAATTACTTGTCCTTTTAATCCAGCTTTACACTTCCGCAGGTGTTGTCTTCCGCGTTTACGTTGAAGAGCAGGACAACGAGAACGCAAAGGCAACGTTACCGTTGTTTATAAAATGTCTGCCTCCAATCTCACCGGCCGATCAAATCTTCCGGGTTGACAAATTCTTCCGCACGGAAACAATCTTCTATGACGTTATTCAACCAGCATTTTATAAATTCCAAAAAGATCGTGGTATTGAAAAGGTAATAACTAGAGATGTAGGAATTTTTGCATAAATGAAATAGACTGTCAAATCCAAATATTTTACAAGGATATTTATTTTTGGTATTCTTCATGTTTGTTAGTATTTCGATTCATTTGACATCATATTCTATTTCACTAATTTTCACTATAAATGTATCATCACTATATTTATTTGAATTTAGCTATTTAGTGAAAATTTACGTGATTTTTAAGATATTGAGCTGGATCGTGTACTGTATATTGCATGGTTAGGTAGGGTCAGGGATTCAAATCTAGTACAATGTCATAAATATTTTTGTTTATGTTTTTCGAATAGGCCTACTTCAATATTGATTGACCATAGAAAATTATAAAATTGTGAATATTCTGGAATTTGTATTCTATTTCTTAATTTTTTGTAAGGCCCAAGTGTATTCATTATCTTATTTGCGGTTATGAACATAGTTAATAAACCCCAATTTAAAAATTCTTGATATCACATTTTTACGTTTTACAACGTAAACTTCCTCACATTTGACAATGAGAATTACTGATCGTGACCCTCAACCATCCAGATGGCGCCGACCACGCCCCGCTGTTTCGACGCCTCAGACGCTATCATCATGGAAGACATGCGTCCCATGGGATACATGATGAAAGACGGGAATTACATCCTGGATTTCGCTCACTGTTCCGTGTTCCTGAAGGAGCTAGGTCGCTTGCACGCCGTATCGTTGGCTATGAAAGACCAGGAACCGGATGTATATAAGGATATTACTAAAGACCTGGAAGAACCTTTCGTCAACACGAGTCCTAGTAAGATAATGAAAGACAGGTTCGATAAAGCTGTGGTCATCGCTATCGAGGAATTCAAGGTGAGGAAAGGTTCGGTGGAGTATGTAGTACGGTGGTTATGAACACGTGGAAACACGATTATGATAATTCACTAAAAAATATTTTTATTACTCCAAAATAGACAAATTTGGACAATAATAACAAAACATTACATTTGATTGGTTCAATTTCATAGATTTATTGAGGTTGATGATGAATGAATGATTGAATGTTGGGTTTAGAGGCGCGTCGACACCGAGGTCATTTTGCGCCTGAAAAAAGGTTGATGATATTTACCGTAAAAATGAATAAATCCCGTACAAAATTATAATAGTACAGTAATGATGATTTTTATAATTGAATTAGATATCTTGTCCACAAAGCCTCAAGTTCACAAATTTAGCTTAGAAATCTATATAAAATTGGTAGTAGGCCACTTTTGAGAAAAAGTTTAGAAATGTATAGTTTCTGGATAAAATTGGTAGTAGGCCACTTTTGAGAAAAAGTTTAGAAATGTATATTTTCTGGATAAAATTGGTAGTAGGCTACTTTTGAGAAAAAGTATCACAAAATTTTGAAAAACCCTGTAAGATTAAGACGAGCGGGTAAATTTACGAATAATAATTTCTTCAAATATTTTCAAATTTGTACTGAAAAGATACACATTATTACAAATCATCATCCAGATAAGATTAAACTTTTCGAATTGAATAAAACAATAAATCTTAATAAGTCTTCAGTGCAATTCATCGTTAAACCCAATATAAATAAATAAAACATGAATAAATGACAAGAAAGGTAACGACGATTTGTTTTCCAGTCTCGAGTGACGTTGCCCGATAAGGCCAGATACGTGGATATACTAGAGAAGTTCCTCGACGAAGATTATTACACGAAGATAACCGACTTGTTGGACAGCCAAACAGCCGAACCTTACAACGTTGTCAACCACGGCGATTGCTGGTCGAACAACGCTCTGTTCAAGTATGAGTCGGTAAGAACGATTATTGTTTTTAACCACTTGACGGCTGTGAAAACGTGTATGCGTCCACGCGCAGTTGCGCTATTAGGCCTTCGACACATATGTGTGTTCTTACACTTACCATTACGTTGCGTTATTCATCTCGACAGCATTACGTCATGACATCTAGGAGATGGATTGGGAAATTAGAGTTGATTCTTTCTTCATTGATCAAATACGCTAATGTATTGGAAAATATATATATACAAATCAGATGTTATTTCAGAATCTCATTCTAGGTTTTCCTCTTTACATACCAGTATGTCAAATTGACGAGTCTCTGAATGGTAAATAACTGCTATTGGCAAATTTAATGTTTGTACAAGTACAATAATACATCAATAAAATAATTTGTTTCTTCCATAAATTGTAATTGACATTCTATTCTCCCCACTGTGAATGTCTAAATTGTTTCTACCCTGAAATTTCTACCTTTATCCATGATTTATTGCAAGCTTGTTAATTAAATTGGTTATCTCACTTTAATTATTCTCTGGGGTGGTAAGATCGCCCTTGTGATGCCCCGTGCAAACGATCTTGTCTTTCATTCATAGTCTTTATTCGAGAACAATGATTTTGTATCAAGTTTTGATGTTGTTTTGAAAAAAAAAAAAAAATTGTAAATGTCAATTTTTTAGCATCTCTCCGTAATTTCGTTATAACCTGCTTGTTCTCACTCTCAAATAGCCTAGTTGGTGGTGGGCTCTTTAAACAAACAATAATGATCATCAATTTTTTATCTATTTTCCAGGACAATAAGTCTGTACCTACAGGAATATGTCTTGTAGACTTCCAGATAGTACGTAACGTCTCTCCAGTTATCGACGTTACGTACTTGATATTCCTCTGCACGACCAAGGAATCACGGGATGAACACTACAAGGACCTGTTGGCTGCTTACTACGATAGTCTCGCAGGGTTCCTGAGGGAACTGGGATCTGACCCGGATAAAGTGTTCCCGTTTACAGCTTTCGAAGTAAGACTTGTACAAAATATCACGGTTATGAGTAATGCGTATAACATCGAACTGATGTACCGGTAATTATTATATTTTTAATAATTTACACATGTTTTTCACCATAAATAGTAGAGGTATATGCCGAATGAACAGATATTGAAATTAGTCCAGCCTTTCTGTAGCCTACTTTCATTTCCGTATCCATTGGGAATCTAAAGAATTACTTCCCTTTTGCCTGGATAACATGGTTAAAACTTGAAACACTCGATAATAATACAGATAGCGTCGTCTCGTCCATTCATGATGGAACTATAATATTCAATAAAATAAATTATTTCGAAGAAAAGGCAAAACTTGGATAATTATGTATATTTTTGAAATCATTCCAACTGGCCTACCAAAGATATACGGTAATCCACTACGATACGTGCGCTAGCATCGTTCTGTCGTCGCTTAGAAGGCTCAGTTTTGCGGCTTCTAACGTAGTCAAAAGATAATACGGTCTTTGCTATTAGTATAGAATAATACCACTTTTCTGCTGTTTGTTTTGGTTTTATCTTCGAAAACTCGTACAGGAATGCGCCCTCTTACAGGAATGAGGCCCACGACACGTCGTTAAAACATAACCTCTTCTCTTTTCAGGATCAGTTGAAGACATTTGGCAGGTTCGCTCTCGGCATGGTCGTGCACGAAACACCTTTGGTCACGTACAATGCCGAAGACGAGCCGCCAATCGAGGTCAACAATTCGGAAATCGATCCCGCCTTTACGTTGACGCACGCCAACAGCGACGTATGTTGGTCGCGCGTTTGCGACGTCATTATCGACATGGTGGACTTGGGCTACGTCGATTAGACGCATTCCGAGTTTTTCAATAGTTCGTTGAGAGGTAATCAACGGTTGAATTGTTATCACCGTTGGTTACATTTGTGATTTTATTGACTACAGTGAAACCTCTATGCATCGTTCCCGGATTCATCATTTTCCTGGTTGTTTGGTTCATTTCTTCCCACCCCACTCCCATAAAATCGATGATGAATTTTCCTTGATAGATCGTCTTCCTGCATGGATGGTTTTATATTCCTGGTCCCTTGAAAAACAATGGATAGAGGTTTCACTGTAATCGGTCACTAAGAACCCGCATCTTAGCTGAGAATATTTTTCTTCGAAATGCGTACATTTAGGATGACAGCATTCATAGTTGGGCTACACTTCCTACCAGTGTTGTAAAGTGGAAAGGGGATGACATTCTATGAGTTACAGTAACCACCGCTAGATGGCGGAGCTTTCCATATTTTAATTTTGACAAAATCGAGTTACATTACACATTTTGGCGTAGGAAAATTGGAAAACTGAAAAATTATAGGCGAATCAGGGTTGTAATTTCTTTCTACTATTTATCGTTAACCGTGAATTCAACAGTGAAGACCATCAAATAAGACAAATTTGGATTCAATTGTTGCTCCTTCATGAAATCATTTCCCATAATTCGACTAGACACATCTAATTGTGAGGGTATTATTCATAGATTACAATTTACCGCAAGTTCGTGGTGTTTGTAGTTCTTGAGATATATGTTGCCAAAGTGCACCCTGTAAATCTGTCCAAGATGCGGGCTCTTAAGGTCAAGATCACTATCTGGAACAGGAGAAGTCTTGTATCGGGCTATATCCATGCATTAGAAGGCTGATACCAACAGAGCTGCTAGTTCCACCAAAATCCGTGTGGAACGCTAGGTGAAAAGAGGCCAGTCACATGGTTCAGTTGACGTTTAGCAGCCGACGTCTTGCCGCCAACAATGACGTACGGTCTGGATTAGAAGAGGTCTTGTATCGGGCTATATCCGTGCATTGGATGACTATCTGTATTTCCTTGTTTTTAGAATTTTGATATCTCATACCATTCAAAAGTCATCACCAAAAAACAGACATTCCACTAAATCGACTCCCATGGACCCTTAATGTGGTGTTCTGAGGTCAATGACTTTGTAGGACAAGATTCATGATTGGATATTCTTCTACATCTTTGATAAACTTTGAATATTCATAACTTTATAGTTACCGAAGTTTTTACAATTATTTCGTTGATAGATGACCTTTAACTCGCGTCGATGTAAGTATATCTGGGGTCAAGTCGACAACTAGAGTATTGTTATTGATATTATCTCAAAGGCTGCCATCGATTGGAGACCAATCTAAAATAACCCTGCCTTTTGGAGAAATAATCTGCCAATTATATTGGAGGGGCCCATACATTATTTGGGCTGTGAATCTCTTTCTACAGCTAACCGCCTTTTGTAGTCAAAGCTGATTCGTGCTCAAAACCATGACGTAGTTAATATCTCGGACAATAGCTATGTACGATGGATACGCAACTTGGACTTCTCCCATGTTCTCCCAGCTGACGATCATCTCCAGTGCTGAGAAACTTTTTGACGCCACCTAGATACGCCATCGACGCCACCTAGTTCACCTATATAAGCTAGCTAAAGGCTCTATAGGGCTCTGATGGCCTGAGTAGTCGATGTAAAATTGAAATATCGCCGCCTATATCGCCTACAAATGAGCTGAATGCCTGAGTAGTCAATGTTGATGGCTTATGTAATCGGTTTCATAGATCCAGAACAACGTTGATCTCAATTCGTATCCATCGTAGATAGCTATTGTCGTAGGTAATATATTTAACCCTCGAGTAGTTTCCATGCCGTTTTTATCCTCGGCCACCGTTATGCTATTTAACCGTTGTCCGTGGAGTCAACTAACTCTTCTTTTTATGCCCAGGGCCGTTGCTAGGGGCAGGCAAAGCTAGTACCGAATTTAAGGGGCGCTATCCACGTCCTGTAATATTCTAGATTGTACTATATATATATATATATATATTTGTTTATAGTGATAATGTTACTGGATAGAGTAAGTTTTCTTATTTAATATTTATTTTTATTTATTCATTTTTTATATTAGGTTTAACGACACACTGTAATGATAGCGTCGGATGGACGATTAGTGAGATGATGGGATGATGAGATGAAGGTTCTTGGGTAGTGGGAAGGATAGTCGGAAGGAAGCAGTCGGGGTCTATTTTGTCGGAACCATCCCGGCATTAGCCTAGACTACAGAGGGAAACCATGAAGAAACACTGTAAAGATGGTCGGCGGTGGGGATCGAACTGGGTTCGAAATTCCCTCGTCTCCCGGATCACATTCATGAAGCGGGCGCGTTAACCACTGCGCTACGTGTGCCGGTATTCGTATTTATTTATTTATTGTTATTGAATGCTATGAAATTGAGCTTTTTTCATAACATAACTTTTATGAAGTTGGAACAGCCATTTAGCTAAATTAGTTTCATTACCTCCTTAAATGATCTCCATTATATTAGGTACCATTAATTCCAATTGTTTTTTTTACATTGAGTTGACCGTTCTGATTTGAACAGCTATCAATAATGTGATATTATTTGTTAATTATACATTTCTATGAGTTATTTCTTTATTTCGTATATCTGGAACCTTACAGTGGCTATCACTCGAATTAACGTCCTCAGTCTAGCTAGCATCGATTTTTATTTACCAGAAGAGCTTCATACTATGGAAACATGTCTCATCTACCAACATAACAAACACAAATATCATCGTTATGTTTAGATTGTCTTTGCGTACCTCAGCAAAAAATTGGCAAAGTCTGGCCAAAAATCCTAGCACTGATTATGAGGTGGGCTACGAAATATGGTAACTTTTGCAGGGTAAGAGACTGTGATTTTGTTATTATCTCTGGTTCCCATAGTAACCAGCTATTGCATTAAACATCAACCAATCAAAGTCCTAGTCTCTTGGAACTAGCTAGGTCTGGCACGTTATTATCAAAATCAATGAATGAATATTTGGGTTACCTGTTATTTCAAGTTACTGTCGCTGTAAGGGTACCGGATTACATTGTCACAATCGTCACACGTTATTTGTAACATTACGATGTTTAAGTGCCTTAAATAAGTTGAATTTCGGTATACAGTAAATAAAATGTTCAGTTATTTCAATATAGTATTTTAAGAATCTCGATGTGATTTTACGGCCAAAGAGTATTGTGTTAGTGAACTATTACGTATACTACTATAGACAAAAGATATATTACCAAGACGCGCCGTTCATATAGCTGAATAAGAATGAATTTCTATCCAAATGATGTCTCCATTTCCCTCGACTACATTCATAGAGCTTGAAACCAGTAGAGTGCGTATAGCCGAGGCCGAGATGCTTGTAGGCAAGGGGTCAGCGGGGTTCGAACGTAAGTCACGTGGTGCGGTGACAGCAGCCTGACTGGGAATATTTTGTTACACGTTATCCTAACGGCAGAGCTCCGAGTCAAACCAAATAAATGACTTCATTCATTGATGACTGATGTGGCAATTTTTCTGAGAAATATACTTCGTGTTAATCAGCATGTATTTCTGCGTCTTTTCGTGTGACTTACAGCCACGTTATTGTATTCAGTATCCTCTGAGGATCAAAATGAAATGATGTGCGGTGATCGCTGTGTATAGCGCTATACTAGTCTGCTTGCCTCTCTCCGTGTCACGTGGTATTTTCCCGACGGTCAGACAAGCTATCACGGTCTCGCATCTCGCTCAGTCTAATATAAAGTAGGTCTTTGCCAACGACTGCAATCAGCACGTATGTGGCTCGTTGGCAATCGGGCCGGCCAATAGCCAATCACAATCCAGCAAACTTTTCGCTGGGTAACTAGCCACGTGCTTACTACAGGGTGCTTTCGAGTGAAGGGTTAGAAGGGAGTGGAGATAAAGTAGAGGGAATTATTCTTATTTGTATGCTTTGTGACATGTAGAGTATGTCTATTGTCTATTATATTTCTCTTGAAGTATTATTATAAATATGGAAATCAATTAGTAGAATCTCGCATTCCACAGCAATTATAAATGTATAAAAGTAGGTATTAGTTATGTACTTATAGTAGGCCTAAATACAGTAACCAAATATTAAAAACATAATTCAAATGTACGTAGTTTCGAGTAATTTTATATCACTCATAAATCATAATTATTATCATTATTCTAATTGTCAATTACTTCATCAATTAGACAAACAAAAAAATGAGCAAGGCAATAAAAAAGACATGGCTTTTTACATGTAATCATTTTTGTTTAGTGTTTTTACGACTAATATAAATATATGTCGTTTGTTCAATTATGCTCAAATTTACTTTTAGATGTATTTGTATGTTGTGTCTATTCCACAGGTGTATAACTTTGAAAATGTATTCAAATAAAATTGTAACAAATAATAAATGTACAAGAAAATAAAAAATAATTCTAAAGTAGTTCATTAGTTGATTTTATAACTACGTAGTTGGTACCTGTATCCACAAAAAATGAGTATGTCTACCAAACACGTAGCAAACACAAACAGCATTGGTTTATTTGTATCAATGTGGTTTTTCAAAGGTCAATAATTTTTTATAACATGATTTTTTTATTCTTCATATCAGGTTTAATGAAGCACTGTACTGATGACTACGATCTATTGGCGTCGGTGAATGATATTTAAGATGATGGGATTAAAGGTCATTTCATTAGGTGTTTTTGAATAGTGGGAAGAAGTAGATCGAGGGGTTTGGTTAAGGAATCATCCCAGTATTGAAATGAACGATAGAGCAAAACCACGAGAAACCCCCGTCAGGATGGTCAACCAAGGCGGGTATTGAACCCTGCTCTCCTGAATGACAGTTCAGTGTGATAACCACTCGACTACTCCTCTCAGTTCCATGAAGAGATTTTCAATTAGAAACACAGCTACATATTTTTAAAAAACATAGATATTTGTAGCTGTAACTAGACCATCATGTAATACCAGAATATGCTGGTATTATTTCAGAAAAATCTGTTCGACGGTTAGTTCGGAACAAATGCAGTAATTTGGAAAACCTCATCTAAGAATAGAGGATAATAAGGATCCCCTTATGAGGTACAGACCTTGAATTACTTCAAAAATTTAAAAACCCTACCTGCTACTTGTTGATAGTGTGCTACTGGTTGATGCAACCTGTTGATATTCTGAGCTCAATATTCAATCAAATTGATGCTAAAGTATGTTTTTCTCGTCATCGTCTCATCCAATTATTGTGAAAATCACTGAAAATGTGTTCAATTTACATTCTTTACAAAATAATGTTGGAGGCATTGAAGAATTTTTGTTTCATAAGTATTTCCATAAGTATTTAAAATATTAAAATATTTACAAAATTTATAAATTAATATTTTGTAGAAAAGATTGTTTTTAAAAATTGGTCCATCTACAATAGTTTGAAATGCAATTTAGTGTTGATCACTTTGCTGCCATTAGTTGTTTTCGGTCAAGTATATTGAAATGAAAATAAATCTAATAAAAAACTCGCACAAGTTCTTTCAAATTCAACAATCTATTCCTGTCATGCGCCCTGTCACATGACGTAGAACAGCTGTGTGCAGCAGACATTTTTGCGGCCTTGAGACACGATGCAGTTTGGCATTCAACGATTCCACGTTGTAGTAGTTGCACTTGAGTTGCACCATTTTGGTTGCACATTGCTTTAAATTGAACCGGCAAAGAGTAAATTAGCTCAAGGCATACGTCTGTCTTTGTAGTCCGGACTTGAAGTTTTATTCACGGTAAGTTACACTTACTTCATCCAACTTGCAATTTGTAAGCATAGGTAGGCCTGCATTTTATTTTAATGCTTATATAAACTTCAGACAATGACAGGTGGAAGTGACGTCTAAGCTCGAACTGACAGTAACAACAAAGCGATTGCAGTATTAATATTTTATGACTAGGCCTACCTAGTACAATCATACGTGTCGCAATATTTGTACTTAATTCATACTGATTTACAGTATCAGTTATTTACTTTATTTAGTTATTACAGTTATTTACTTTTATTCAATACACGATTTGTAGTTATTGTTCATTTTTAAAATATTATCAGCCCCGAGGCATATGTGATTCATTTTTATTATTTTAAATTTCTAGTATTTTTTATCTACGATACTTCTCTTTTCCTTTGATGCAACTAGTTTCAATTGGCAACCATGTTATTGGGAAGTGCAATAAATATAAATATCTAGATGACAGAGAGTCAGATAAAGTTTGGGTGATCATATGAGTTTGATGAACATGGTGTCATCAGATCACGTAAACTATGTATTTTAATTGGTCTCCAAGTACTAAATACAAGAAGAGTTGACGTAGCAACCTTCCCGACTATCAATAGACACCTTGAAAAAAGAAAAGGCCATATAGCACGACAAATTTGTTAGTGCGGCAGGATCATAGGAGGCCCAAGTTCGTTTAAAAGTCGTATCGTTCCAATGCTATTTAGTACGAATGATTTTTTCACTATCGGAACTTTGACTTATTTGCTTTTGACTTAGAGTTAAAACGGTTAAATATGTTTTCTAATTTGTTTCAATTTGTTTGTTTGGCAAAGTGAATAAGACGAGAGATAACATATCATACTAGTATATCTCAGTTTTTGGCATATTAATCTATACATACCAGTAACAGTTTCTTTTTTAATAGAAAAATGATTTTAGTACATATTATTGAATACGTCAACATATAGATCAGTTTATACATACAGTCAAGTAGGCAGATCGACTTTGTCCACGTGTTCTGAATACCTACCCAGAATTCTATGCCACCGATATTGGCCGCAAGTTAGGCGTGTAGCAGGTAGTAAGTGCCTGCACACAGGATTCTTGAAATAACCGATTGTTCAGGAGAGATAGCCGATCGTTACCTTACCGTACCGCTATTATAACCTAATCGATCCATAATATCGTTTATTCCGTCATTCTGACCCATATTACATAATTGATTATTTTGTTAGGATGTAGATACATTTTTTCTACAATATGAAAAATTCAAATTTGTTGGAAAATAATAATTAAATTGATGATTCTATATAATAATAATTTATATAACTATATATATGATATAGGCCTACTACTCTATTTTATGATATGCTAGGAGGAAAATTCTCAAGACTGGATTTCATTTTCAAATGGTTTACGGAAGTCTTATTTTGTTTTTTGAGTTTATTCACCATTAATTTCGGATCATAATCCTCTGTATTAGTGCTATATTTTTTATTGACATTAGTAATTTGTTAAAAAGTTTAATGTTGATGAAATTAGAGTTTACATGAGCAAATTTTGTGCTATAGTGATTGGTATGTATATTTGTTTTTCATTCTATTGTGAGTGTGTAGGCTACTTCTGCATTTGAATTTGAAGATTTAGAGATTTTTTTTACGTATAAAATTGCCTGTAAGAAATAAATGCAATGCAAGTTTTGGATTTAACTTTTAAATTACTTCAATTGTCGCTAACAGCATAATGATAGCTGCAGTATTACGTCCTATTGTGAGTCTGTAGGCTACTTCTGCGTTTGAATTTGAAGATTTAAAGATTTTTTCACATATAAAATTGCCTGTAAGATATAAATGCAATGCAAGTTTTGGTTTTAAATTATGTCAATTGTTGCTAACAGCATAATGATAGCTGCAGTATTAGAACATCCTGTCTGATCCCTTATCCCCTTGTTTACTCCATTACCTCTCCCTCTCTCCAATCAACGTTATCGAAAGACGAATCAAAAACACTGACACTAATGAGGAAAACTTGAATAGTAGTCGAGTTGATGAATGAATGAGTTGTGGAAAGGAATTTAATATTGAGGATTATTGCTTTCTCTTTAGGTTTATTACTGCCAATAATTGGAGGGTACGAACGAAGTCACGAGCTTGTGTGACGTTTATTCACGCAAACATATGTCTCGTATAGTCAGTATTAGAAATTCTACTCTCCCTTATTTATCGGTAGGCCTACTATATGGTAAAATTTGCAAATGATCAAAATTCATAATTTGTCTTGATGGAAAAAAATTTAATTTTTTCTCCGAAGGGTTTGTCTATCTATTAACACTAATGGTCAGTGTCATTATTAATTGACCAAGTATTTTGAAATAATTTGGCTATGGGTACATTATGATATTTTGTTGTCAATGTAGGCCCCTAGTGCGTAGCCTAATAGGTTTAAAAACAAGGCGAACTTTAAACTATCATAAAATATTCCTTCAACAATATATTTAGATGAGCGTAGCGAAGATTTTCACTGAACTCTTACGGAACTTTGTCTGTGAGTTTTTTGTTTGTTTGTTTGTTTGTTTGTAAACACTGCACAGGTCGCAGGGTTTGACCGATCGACATGAAACTTTTTTTTTATGTGCAAACTTATCCAACTTAGAACTGTATAGTTTTGAGGTCTAATTGGTTGGACCATTTTTGAGAAACATCATTTAGAAGTTTCTGAAAACCCCATAAAATTTGGCTGAGCGGAAAAAATTGCAAAATTAAATCTCTTCAATATGATTCAAATTTTTCACAAATGTGAACACAAGAATAATATACATGAATAAAAATTTGGTTTGATATTCGGACCAGCCGTTTCGGAGAAAATAATATAATGAATGTATTTTATTCATCGGAAAGATAGAAATATTAGTTGAAAAATGTTGCATTGTCGAAGTCACGACTTTCTAGATTCATTGACATCGGATGAAGTTCATTTCAAATGATCAAGGTTTGTAGAGTTTTCGATTATACTTTATATAGACATCTCGCTCATCGTACAACCCACATCCTGCGTTTGCCTAGTAAAACACGAAACGGAGAATTTATCAATACTGTTGATATGATATTTTGGCCTTCTTGATTCGGTCTTTGTAGCGCCATTTCTAGAGGTAGGCGATTCCGTTTTCAAATGAAGCTTTCGAGTAAACAAAACAATCATACCAACATTCTGATTCTTTTGTTCACAGTCCACCTTATGACAATGCTCTTCTGAAAATATTGTGTTTTTGCTAATATTTTTATTATTGTATGAAGTTGTAAAGTTCAACTGTGCATGACTAATTAGTAGAGACTAAATAATCCTCAACACTTGACATTTCTAATCAGTACTCGACTACTTTATCTTGAAATTGGACAAATAACATTTCTATTTTCTTTCCGATGCAATCATTCTCTTTGACTTTCTTTTTCCGATCCATTATCATTCACTTTTATACGGAAATTTAATTTATAGATATTGCTTTGTCATGTAATAATTATTTGTATAACAAACAAAAAGTGTGTGACTTTGTAGGGCCTATTATGCAAGGGTTAAATTGTTATAGTGACATAGGTATGCCACAATAGCCTCTTATTTCAATTGTAGGTTCACCCAGTGTTGGGGAGTGAACTTGCAAAATGAACGCGTTCATTTTTTGATGAACTTTTATATGAACACGTTCGTTTTTTACATAATGAACGTGAGCTTAGTAAAAGTTCCTTTTTCGGTCACGAACTTTTCAAAAGTTCGCCGGTGAAACGTTTTTTTCAAACGAGTAGTACATTTTTCCATGACGATTGTACTTGAGTGAGAGAGAAGGAGATGGACGCGGTTTTCTGACCAATCCGAAACGCTGATCGGCGGTGAAATCTTTACGCAGAAACGTGGGAGACTGTCGGACGATAATTTTGAGCGCTCCTTGAGTTGTAAAATTGGATTGAAGTAGAAAGTAAAGTTCAAACGTCTTAAATTGTTGATATTTTTAAAACAAATCCCTTCTCATTTATCCTTCTCCTCACAGTAAGCCCTACCAATATTAGCTATTTAATACTGTCCGGTGGTCCAAATTGACGTGAGGAAGCAAAAAAATCGCGAAATGAACTTTCACGTGAACTTATTTACTTTTTACACGAACTTGAACTTTTCAGAATAAAATATAGAAACGAACTTGAACTTTTGAAAAGTTCATTCTCACAGTAATGAACTAAACTTTCAAAAAGTTCTTTTTAAAAAGGAACTTCCCCAACACTGGGTTCACCAATAGTTCACCGGAAGATACGGTTCACCGAAAACCTAAAATATAATTTTGCCTTGAACGGTTCGAGTTTTAATGGCAGTGGCAACTACTGTCAAAAGCCATTTTGAAATTTGTTTTTTTGGGATTGTCTGATTTGAGTCTCATAGGAAAATAAAATACCCAAAATACATGAAGGGTAGTCTCTTGACTACATCATCTGATTGGTCAGAATTTGTCTTGTCATACAGGTTAAAAGGAAATAGTCATGAGAAGCGGATTTATTTAATTCTTAGGCCTATATCAATATATATCAATATCAATCAATATCAATATATATGCGTTCACCGTGCTTACATATTTTGAGACATTTTGCTTTACTATTTTTTTCCATTTTCAAAAACCAGTGTAATTGTATGAAAAGTTCACATATCCAAGATAATTTTAGACTCTTCAATTAATATGACATTTTATTTTTGTTAATTCATTTTCAATTAGTTTTGAGATAATACGTCAATGAATTTCATCACATTCTTTTTATTCACTGACATATTATCTTAAAACTGATAGAATTCACTGGAATGGAATATCATATTAATCAAAGAGCATAAAATTATCTTGGAGATGTGAACTTTTTATTTAATTATACTGGTTTTTGAACATAGGACAAAATTAGTGAAGATGAATTTCTCTATTTTTTCTCTATTTCTCTATTTTTTCTCTAGCATCGTGCACGCATCCCCTCAACATAATCACCATTCCACAGTTTCTTAGTGTGAACGATTGCATGGAAACGACATCATCCATTTCGCTTATACACTATAACATGCACATACTAAATATTTCATAATGACTAATCTATATTTCAATTGTGTATATTTGTATTTCATTTGTTATTTTCTCGTAGTAAAACTGATAAACAAACAGGGATATAATCTCACATTATCAGTAGGCCTACCCGTAGTGATGATAATTGCCTCATCATTGTTATCAAGTACTACAACTGGCAGTGATATTTCAGAACGTTGCAGTCAGTGCAACCAGTCGTATCTGAACTGCAAACATGGCTGGGGATGCAGGGGAGACCAGTCTGTTGACTACCAAGCTGCATGCCAAGTTGGCAAGGATAGCGAAAGAAGAGGGATTTGTGAAGCCCTTGATAAGACTTGGTGAGGGGGCGAAGGCTGGAGATGGGTTTATAGGTGAGTGAAAATTGTTTGCGGTCATTTCACGTTTTTTGTTATGTATAATACTTCATGTGAAGTGATTTTTTTTCAATTTTGAAGCTTTGAATGATTTTTTAAATTTTGTGGCATTTTTTTGTCTGTTTTCGAGTGGACCCACATTTTCATGGCAATAGAACATCTTTCAAATGATCAAGTTTGAATGTTCAAAACTTCCATTGCAAATTTGAAAAATGCATTGACAAATTTTCAAATTTTTATTGACAAATTTTCAAAATTATTATCGACATATTTTCATTATTATAAGGAAAATTTTCAAAATAATGAGGAAATTTTTTTCAAAACTTCAAGGAAAAATTCTCAAAATTCCAACGAATTTTTTTCAAAATTCCAACGAATTTTTTCAAAATTCCAACGAATTTTTTTCAAAGTTCCAAGCAAAAGTTTTCAAAATTTTCTCGAAATTTTTTCAAAATTTTATTCAAAATTTTTCTAATTTTACTCAAATTTTATTCAAAAATTTTCCAAATTTTTATTCCTCAAAATTTTATTCAAAATTTTCAAAATTCCATTGAGAAATGGTCCATTTTTGGGGGAATTTTGATTGTATCTATGTTTTTGAAGAATTAGGGCCTATTGTGCGAGTTGAAAAAAAAAGTAGAATATTTTCAAAATTTATGCTCATGTAAAATTCTCCGCTCGCAGGCGTCGTATTCCGCGTTTACATCGACGAGCAAGACGAGAGCAGCGGTAAGACGACGCTGCCGTTAGTCGTCAAGAGTTTGCCGCGTACACCGCCCGCCGAACAAATCTTCAACATCGCGACTTTCTTCCGCATGGAGACAATCTACTACGACATCATACAGCCGGCGTTCACCAAGTTTCAGAGAGAACACGGCATCACCAAGGTCATTACTCATTTGTAGAGATACATGTAGGTTAGTTACACAGAATGAAACCTCAAAATATGCAAGAATAAATAGCAAAACTTGTAAAACAAATGAAAAACTATGAAAACATGCAAAGTCCATAAAAATAAGGTAAAAACCAGATCAACGGAAGAAAAAAACACAAACTTGTATATTTTTATCAATCTACGGTTTTATTAACTCCATCAATAAAAGTAAATATTTGCTTACACCTAGATCTGCAATGACTAGGCCTAATTAGAATCATTTCGATATTTGGTGACGTTGGAATATAGTGAAATAAATTCACGAAAGCGGGGTTCGATTTCCGCCACGGTCGACTATCTTGACAGAGGTTGTTCATGGTTTCCCTCTATCGTTCAGATATTTAATGGGCTGACGCTACTTAAAAATTCGCCGCCCTATTCCCGGGCCTCGTGGGCCTTGACCTTAATACAGCCCAGCATTTGATTTATCTTGTTTTCTCCGCCGCGTAGTTGGCGCCGGTTGCACCGCGCTGTTTCGACGCTAAGGACGACATCATCCTTGAGGACATGAGGCCTCAGGGCTTCACGATGAAGAAAGGCAACTACATGACGGACCTGGCACACTGCATGTACTTCCTTAAGGAGATCGGACGCATGCACGCCGTGTCGTTCGCGATCAAGGATCAACATCCGGAGATATTCAAGGAGGTGACGAAGGACTTGGAGGAGCCGTTTATCGTAGCCAATCCGTGCAAGATCATGAAGGACAGGTACGACGAGGCTGTGCTGATCGCCGTCGCAGAGTTCAAAGTAAGATGTGAACTTTTAATTTATTACTGTATGAAAATATTTTATGTTTGTTGTAAGTTCTAACTAAGGATGAATAAGGATGTTATAAAGAGAAGAGAATCAGAAAAATAAGGAATGAAGTATGAGTGGAAAGGTTATCATTTAAAATGGAAAGGGAGAGACTTGGGTGGTACGGACGTATGTGACGAATGGAAAAGGAGAGAATACCGAGAGCAATGATTAAGATAGCTGAAAACAATGGAGCTAAGAGCGGAGTTGGAAGACCAAGAGAAAGGTGGCAGGAGGGAGTGAAGATTGGGGTAGTCAACCGAGGAGAAAAATGGGAGGAAGTGTTAGGTGAGAGATGGTGGGAGGGTAGGGAATGGTGAAGGGAACTCGTTGTCATGAAGAGAAAAAGAAGCAGAGGATAGTAGTACCGGTAGTCAAGAAGTCGGACCTGGCAGGAACCGATTGATATAAGAAGACTGCCCTAGAAGAAGTGGTGGAAACACCCCCTGACCCAATCTAATTGGTTATCTGGGCTCAGAAATATATATATTTATCGTATGAAATTTTTTTGGTTGTTATAAGTAACATCTAATGTAGGGTTGCGGACTGAGACGAGTGATCGAGTGGCTAGCAAACTGAACCGTCATTCAGGAGACCGGGGTTCGATTCCCGCCATGGTCGATCGTCCTCATTTTTTTTTCCGTGGTTCCGCTCTTGTCGTTCAGGTCAATACTGGGATGGTTGCTTAGCAACAGGCCACGACCGACTCCTTCCCACTATCCAAATCACATAATAAAATAACTTTTCATCTCATCATCCCGTCATATATCATTCACCGACTTCTATAGATCGTAGTCATCAGTATATTGCATCGTTGAAAACAATATAAATAAAACCTAGCTGTCAGTGTTTTCTGATTTATATCCTATTTAATGAATCATTATATTCCCATATCTTCCCTGGTGTAAACGTATTAATACATTTCAATTTCTATCTCCATTTTCAGAAACGCGTAACTTCTCCGAGAAAGGCAGAATACGTGGAGAAACTGGAGAAGTTTTTAGATAAAGATTACTACAAGAAAGTGATCGGGTTAATGGATTATCGACTCGCGGAACCGCACAACATTCTCAACCACGGCGACTGCTGGTCAAATAACGCTCTGTTCAAATACGATAAGGTGAGATATACCTAAAATACCTCGTACAACCTAGCTGTTGGTGGGGTCGTTAAGCACACAATAATTGATATACCTAAATGTTGTCGGTATACCGTAACCGAAATATCTCCGAGAAGTACTTTGTAAGAACTTCATACCAAAACCGAAGTGTCTCCGAGATGGATACCGAAATTCGGGTAGGCCGGCGGGAGTTGTAGAACTAAAAGATACCATCTTGAAAATTTGCAATAATTCTACTCTACTACAACTTTGCTCTCGTTTACCTAAAAATTGTGAAAGACACTACCGGCACATGTAGCGTAGTGGTTAACGCCCTCGCTTCATGTGATCCGGGAGACGAGAGAAATTTCGAAACCAGTTTGATCCCCGTCGCCGACCATCCCCTTACAGGGGTTTTTCGTTGTTACCCTCTGTAGTCTAGGCAAATGGCGGGATGGTTCCCACAATAAAGGTCAAGACCGCTTCCTTCCCACTATCCTTCCCATTACCCAAGAACCTCCATCTCATCATCCCATCATTTCATTAATCATTCATCCGACGCCATTAGATCTGCGCTATCATAACAGTGCATCGTTAAGCCCAATTTATAAAAAAAAAAAATTGAAAGACACCAAAGGCAAAAATGTAAAATATGAAATAAGTTTCGCTATCTAGTGAGAATCCGACCAACTATTTTAATTGTGTTTTCAATCAATTCCTAAATATTGCGTGATATGTATGTCCATAACACAGTAGAGGCAATACGATTTGGCGGAACAGTGCCGTCCATAAAAGTGAAAGGTCTAATAACTTTGCTCTGTTGTCCGTTGCAGGAAGATGAGTCGGTACCGTCGGCGATATGTCTCCTTGACTTCCAAGTGGTCCGCAACGCGTCGCCAGTCAACGACGTGTCGTACTTGATATTCATCGGCACGACTAAAGAACTGAGGGACGCGCACTACAAGTAAGAGCACCGCTGTTACGTTCAGTGTACTAGCCGGTCAAATTCTCATGAGCGTCAGAACTAATTCAATTTTACCTCTGAAATTCTGTTTGTGTGTTATTTTTTCCATGTTGCTTAACAACCCCACCAACAGCTAGGTTATACGGGGGTACGAATGAGCAGATGATAATAAAACGATGAATTGATGATGGGTGAAAGGACGTTTACAAAAACCCATGCTTTATGCGGGACTCGAACCCACGTCCAACTGTCACTTCAGTTTCTACCGCTAGCGATAGTTGACTTAGCCACCGGGGCATGTTTTCTGAAATTGGTTTGGCGGTCTAGTCTATGGGCTGCCCCCACCCCTTCTAAACTCCCCTTACTCAGTTTGAAATATTATAAATAATTTAATAGACCTAAATATTGAATAAATAAAAGTTAGGTCTCAAATTTAATTTATTTGTGAATTATTGTTTTTTCTCTCCACGCAAATCATGTCAGGTTCTGATATGGGATTTTTCTTACGTTTCCAGGGACCTGTTAGCGGCTTACTACGACAGTCTCTCGGACTTCATGCGGCAACTGGGTTCCGATCCCGAGAAAGTGTTTCCGTATTCAGCGTTCGAGGTAGGCCTAAGACCCGGCTATGATTATTTAGGGATCTAACCTTAAAAATACAGGAACTTGGGAATAAGTGAAAACACCGGCACATGCAGCGCAGTGGTTAACGTGTTCGCTTCATGTGATCCGGGAGGCGAGGGGTTTTCGGACTCAGTTCGATTCCCGCCGCCGACCATCTTTACAGGGGTTTTTCATGGTTTTCCTCTGTAGTCTAGGCTAATGCCGGGATGGTTCCTCATTAAGTCGGCCATGACTGCTTCCTTTCCACCATCCTTCTCATTACCCAAGAACCTTCATCTCATCATCCCATCATCTCATTACTCATCTATCCGACGCCATTAGATCTGCGCTGTCATAACAGTGCGTCGTTAAACCCAATAGAAAAAAAAATATTTATATTCAAGTGAAAACTATTTATTAGACTACTGTATTCACTTGAAATATAATACAAATAAAATCAAAACTTGCTCGAATTCAAAAAGCTCTGTTGCACAGCCCTACTTATTGGTGCGTACATTTGATTTCAGGACCACGAACTTCATCGTAAGATGTTTTCAAAATCACTCGTTTTGGTATTCAGAAATTATTAGTTTAAAACGGGACAATCGTAGTCCTAAAATGCTTTAGAAAGCATTTATGTCAGCACAAATTTGTAATCATTTTAAATAGAATATTTAAGAACATTTGTCATCACTTATTGTGATTATGGCGACAAAATAAAGACAAGTGTTATAGAGATCATAGGTGTACAGTGAAACCTCTATCAATCGTTTCTCAAGGAACGAGGAAAATGAAACCATCCATCCAGGAAAATTTAACGTTGATTATATAGGGGTGGGGTGAGAAAAAATGAATGATACCTACAGGAAAACGATAGATCTGGGAACGATGCATAGAAGTTCCACTATATTACTTACCGAGATACGTTATGTGGCCGACTAGCAACATATGCTCGTTCCGATCTCGGCGGCCATATTGGACCTTTCCAAATAGCTTCCAAGCAAGGCCTTCTATATTATTACTAATATATATCTAATATGTATGTCCAATATGGCGTAAACTTCCCGGTTTGCAAAGCGGTGTAAAGTTGCTGCCGAAACAAATATGTACGCCTTCTTAATGTTGAGTAACGGTTAGTAATATAAATTATATCTATAGAGATCACAGTAAGGTTGTCCATCCCGGATAATAATGATGATGAAAATTATTTTGTTGCAATAATTTGAGTCTGTAAACTTTTTTAGCAGTTGAAATACACAATTTTGTTGATGTTTAGAAGTTTGTTGTATTATGTACAAAAATAAAAACGTTGCATACATTTGACTAATTTTTGTTTGTTAATAGTAGCTAGTAGATAGTAGTCTTAGGTAGAAACTTATAACCACAGCAAAGTTATATACAACCTTCTTTCCATCTTGGTTTCAACAATAGAGAGAATAATTAGAAAATCAGTCTTCTGGATAGGAAGGAAGTTATTCCACACAAGTAGGCCGTGGTTACTTTGCAACGAAACATTTTACTAGCATTTTCACTAGATAAAAAAATGTTCTCCATCACATCTTTGTTCTTTATTATTACTCAACAAATCAAATTATAAGACTGCTAGAACTGCTAGACTGTTCTCCTGCTAACAGTTAAAGGCGTTGTAGAATCATATTTAACCGTAAGTATCTTTTGTTTTAAACTTGTATTACAATATTAATTTGGACAAAGTTGAAACTTTTCTACTTTCCTAATGTAGACCTTTTCCAAAAACTCAGTTTGACTTTTAATTATGATTTTCCAACAGTTCATTCAAGTTAATCAAAACCATCATTGCCTTGTTAACTCCGTTTGTTATTACTGTGTTTTAACTTGTTATTACCCTTGGTTACTAATGCTGACGTATTTGTACCTCAGGGAAGTTGATTGATGATTATCTTAATTATTAAAGCTTATCATATAAATATCCATAATAACTGATCATCACTATTATTTTATTTTTTTGTACCACGTTGAACGTAGGTAGAATAAGTAAATTTAATTACACATAATATCTCAGTTTTTATATAGGCTTATCGTAGGTATAAAATATAAAATTGATACTTTGCATTCAATTTAACTGGAGATTGGTCAACTGTCCTAAAACTTGACTGACCTAAAAATCAACCAAACTAGGCCTACTAAAAACCAAATGTCCTAAAAATCGACTGATGGTCACTGACCTAAACTTCTATTTCTTGAGGAACTTTTATGAAAGTGAAAGTAAGGATTTGACTCCTCCCCTTCACAAATTGATAGGCTTTTTAGTGATCTCTGGGAAAGTTGGTTTTCAGGAAAGTTGAGTTTTAAGACAGATATGTTTTATAGTGCAGTTGGTACCTTATCTTAGAGTTGAATTAAGAAAGTGTTTTATTCCTTTTTTCATCCATCATCATTTTTACAACTGATCAAATCCTAGCTCGAATATTCCTGTATCTTATTCCAGCCCCTAGTTATGCCTCCCATACGTCAGCCAGCCCACCTCCTCAACACCCCCTTCATGCAAGCCGTCAACCTCCTCCAGGACACATACTCGACATTGGTGGAGTGTGACGTCAACGTCATCATAGGCCATCCAAGAGTCGTCGAGATCCACCATTATCTCGTTAAACATTTCAGCCGCCGATATGAGGATATTCTAAACTTCGTCGTCAGTTATTTCATTGATGAATAAACATTGAAGAAAAACAAGAATGAATGTTTTATTTTGTTAGAATATCACAACCATGTAACTAGATTTTAATGTAGGCCTGTGTTGATGATATTCATTCTCTTAATTTTATAGGAATATATATATATATATATATATATATATATATATATATATATATATATATATATATATATATATATATATTTTAATAACATCGAAACATGATACAAAATCATTGTTCCCCAATTGGCTATGGATGCAAGATGAGATCATTTGAACGGGGCACCACAAGGGCGATGTCACCATCCCAAAGAATAATTTCAGGGATAGAAAACAATTCAAACATTCACATTTTGGAGAAAAAATCTTGAATCTTATTACCTTGATCTTTTTCTTCTTCTTCTTTCATCTCTCTTCTTCTTTGTTCTTGCATTTTTAACAAAATTGTTCATTTTGTTCCAATTTTTTTGTTTTGTCTTATTGTTATGTAGGGGCCTATATGATTAATTTAATTCGTTTTGTCAATATTCGTGTATATTCACTTTGTGTGTAATATTTTTTTAATGGTCTTGGCTGATCTAATTTGTGAATTTAATCTTAATTATTATTATAATCATCTCAATTTCAGGAATTATAATTCATTGTTCTCTACTCTAGATGAGCAGTGATGGGCATTAACGATTCTGTACAGAAACATAAATAGAATCGATAGAGTAATGTCTCACTCTCAGAAAAAAAGGCCGGGTCCTGGGGGACAAACAAATTAATTATAATTTCTGAAATTGTGATGATGATTTCTAGTTTTCTCTAGAACAAGTAAAGTGAATATCGTCATTGATTTGTGTAAGCTTTCACAAGTATTATATTTATAATGATTCATATTTTCATATTCTTCTTGCGTGATAATGTTTAATATCAATTAATATTTAACACAAGTTAATCACAAGTTCAATTCATATTAAACATCTTCACGCAAGAAGAATCTGAAAATATGAATCATTCTAAATAAATATGTATATATATATTTAAATATGATATGTATTCATTATATATATATACATTTAATTAATTATATACGTAGAGATATACTGGTATTTATAAGCCTGAAATAAACCATTCAAAACGGCAAACTAGAAAACAGATTTTGTTTACTGCGACTGCGCAAACTTAGTGCGATGTTTGGTAACAAATACTTCACAGGGCCGTGAGTTAAAAATTATGCTCAAGTGCTGCCACCTACTGCGGGTATAAATTGTCGCCGAATACAGTATAGCCATTGGTTTAAATTAAGCAAACATTGTAGTGATTGGTTGGCTAGCACACACGTATGCACAGTTGTTTCTGTTAAAAATTAAAGGGCAAACATGGCGGCCGACAGCGACGATCCGATTACAGATCAAGAAAAAGTGCGAATTGTTACGAATTTTATACTTCACTCGCCACCAGGAGAATTTAATGAAGTATTTAATGATGTGAGGGTATTATTGAGTAATGATAACCTATTGAAAGAAGGTGCTTCAAGTGCATTTTCGCAATATAACAAAGACCAGTTGACGCCTGTAAAAGTTGAGAACTCGGATCTAAAAGGATTGATTACTGAACACAATGATTTGGGAGGAAATAGATTTTTTGATGATCGTTCGAAGCAGAGCTTTAAATACGATCATTTGAAGAAAGAAGCGTCAGATTATCAGGTAAGTGGTTGAAATATGAGAGCTTGTAATGCGAGGGTTGAAACTTTAGTTTGTATCTTGGCCCCTCCCACTTTTGTGTTGTGCAATCTTATATGTCAACTTTGAGCCTAAACACAGTGATTCACTTTTTATAACTTGTACCTATGGACCAGAATGGCTTGAACCATCCTAGGCCCAACTTTTCATGGTAAATACGCAGGCCTAATGGTAGAATATAGGGTGTAGACCTAGGCAATGCCCACACCTGTCAAGTAGGCTAGGCCTAGGCAACACTACAATCTCAATGGCCTAGGCTTAGTATGAAGCTAATGTATAGGCTTAGGACTAACCTAGGCCTAGCTGTAATATATTATCATATGGGTTGGTAGGTCTAGGCACAAGTGACCCAGATGACTAATATGCTTACAGGCTAACTCATTCTGGGTTGTGTCTCATTCCCCAACACATTGATGCACAGCATCTACACCTAAATTTATGTCATAACATTGAGCATTTATACCGGTAATGTATAATAAGCCGTATTCGCCCTAGGCGTAGTAAGACTACAAATTCAATGGCGTAGGCCTATATAACCCTGCGTTTAGGAGATAAGGTGATTATAAACTACGGTGTGTCATCAAATATACTGTAGGGCCTACACTCTTTAATTGCGCATCATTACTCTTCATCTTTTGGTTTTTCATCCATTTTCAGTATTATTTTGACAGCTAGTTATTGCATTTCTTTCTGCAAATTTGCTACACTTCTGTCATAATAGGCCTTATTACTTTGGAATTTTCAAGTTGTGTCACTGAGTACCTATCATACCCAACCCAACTGTTTAGGTAGTTAGATCACAAGTCATAACAAGTCATATTTTAGTCGTATATTTCCCTCTACCGGTAATAACTCTGGGTTGAATATAACGTAATACCTTTTGTGTTATATATCGATGGCATCTGTGTAGGTAATGGCATAGAATTTCAGTAATAACCAGCCTGCGTGGTGTGGTTATGTTGGCTAACAAATGCACGGAGTTAAATTATGTGGTGCTAGAGCCTATTGTATAATATACCGTATTCGCCCTAGGCGTAGGCCTAATTAACCCAGTGTTGACCAGTATCACTTACATGCTCAAATCCTGCGTAAAGCAAGGTTTTTGTAGCACCAATTTGTTATAGTCTTTGTTATAGTGTTGGTCTGGTTACACATACACGTAGGATTCTTCGTCATTTCCGGTAATTTTGTGTTACTCTGAACCAAATGGTTGTGTTTAGTGGTCAAGGTTGGTGCCCTCACCTCTAAAGAGGGCTGACTGTGATCAATGTCCGTGTAATTTTATACTTTTTAGGATTGTTTATTTAACTGTAGGATAACAATTTTATGCGTCAGGTGACTTTTTTCGATAGATTTGATGTTAAATCTATCAGAAAACACCATTTTTAGGAAAATTTTTGCAAAATTAGGGATGGTACTGAGTATGACAAATTTACCTGATTTTCTTACAAGTCGTCGTACATTATCCAAGCAGGTTTTCCTACATCTAAGATATCGTTGCTCGACTTTGTTTCAGCCATGGACCCCCGACTCAGCGTCCGAGTCGTGGCGGCAGGCGATCGAGACCGAGCTGTCGGCGTACACGCTGAGCCACTACAAGAACGGCGTCTGTTCCGTGTTCGGCAAGTCGCAGGGGTCGACGGTGATGTTGACGGCGTGCATCGAACACCACCAGTTCCAGCCGAACAATTACTGGAACGGCCGCTGGAGGTCGACGTGGAACGTACAGATAACGGCGGGCGTGGCGGAAGTTAAAGGCGTTCTCAAAGTTCAAGTTCATTATTACGAGGATGGAAACGTACAACTTGTTAGCTCTAAAGAGGTTAGTGATTTTTTAATAATCTTTGGAAGATTTTTATACCACATGTACGAATCGTAGAGTAATTGTGCATTATCTCGGATGGTGATCGTTGTCTTTTATTCGATAAATATCCCGTTTTCACTCTGGCTGATACAAATTGGTTGACTGGTTGCCAACTTAACTGCGGTAGGCCCTATCCATTTCATCTCTATCAGAACGGTAGTGAATACATGCTGAATTATACTTTTCCTTCTGAAAAGAGTGGTCTACCGATAGAATAATTGTAAAGTTTTTGTTAGCAAGCAACATTCAGGATACAATGCTCTAGAAAGACGCAGTTGCGTTTCTTATCGTTAACCTCGTCCTGAAAATCTCAATATTTAAAAAATACCGCAGTTATACACATTATAACGGTGATATTTCTGTTTGTTAAATTGGTAGGTGACCTTATTTCTTGGATAGAAGTAGAGTGGTACCATTGTTGATATTATTATTTACAGTGTAGGCCTACAGTAAGCGTACTGATAAGATTATGATGGGACAGGATGAGTTATCTGTGGTAGCAGTGTGGTTCATGTATCCTAATAAGGAAATGTTGGCTAGGAATACATTGATAGGTTCTCTTATCACTTTTGTTATCACTGCACATGGCTTTTTTTTACCATTGTTATAGTGACTCACAACCTACCCGTATTTGGTGTTTTTTTTACTGTTATGTCATGATCTTTCTATTTTTTCTGATTTTGTTCATGAGAGATGAGCGGTGATTCATCAAGTACAGTGAATCCGTGTTAGGCCTAATTCAAACTGATAATTCACATTTTGCTGTAAATAATAATTCCAGTCCTTATAGAGATGTATCGTATTATATTGTATTGTATTATTTATTCACCATAGATTAGTAGGGCTACATATTAATAATATTGGATTCGTCGAATAAACTAGGGCTAAATATAGCCTAAGATGGTAAAATAGTACGGTACCGGTAGTAATAATAAATATTAGGCACGGCTTTACGAATCTTAGTTGAGTACTAATCCACTTACTATTAGTATTGGAAGACAACAATATAATAATTCTAGAAGGAAAGTATGAGCAAGTGATGCTTCAGTAACCAATAAACAATATACATAATAGGGAACAGTGTTCATGCAACATGAAATTATACGAAACAAAAATAAACCAGACGAAAATTACAATCGACTTGCGAGAACCACGAAACGAATCTCAACCCGCTCGTGTTTTTTCCAGGTGAAGGACGGCTTCTCCGCGTCGTCGGCCGGCGAACTGTCGAAGGAGCTAGTGAAGCTTATCGAGAGCTCGGAGAACGACTACCAGATGGCGATCTCCGACAACTACCAGACGATGTCCGACACGACGTTCAAGGCGCTGCGTCGCCAGCTGCCCGTCACGAGAGCAAAGATCGACTGGAACAAAATCGTGTCGTATTCGGTCGGCAAGGAACTGCGAGCACAATAGCACTGACGATGACGTTGCGTTTGAATCGTCGAGGGCGTGCAAGTCCACGTTGTTTTCCCGTTTGCGTCCCGAACGTGCGCGATATTCGAGGCCGGTCGGATTCGAGTCTTCCGCAGTATTCTACCGAGGGTGAAACATGGATAGGTCGTCTAATTCCGACCTGGATATGCAATATTACGAACATGCAAATCCAGTAAATCAGTTAAATTTAAGAGTAAATAATTTTTGGTGTACCTTGATTTGTTTTTATAATATACGGCTTAGTACCGGTACGGGATTTCTCTCGGGAACTCTAATAATCTACGTGGTTTTGCACGCCCCCAATGCATTATCGTTTATCTTCAATACAATGATATAATATTATTAATGATTATTATCTAGGACGTACAATGACAAAAGCCGCATTCTGACGCTGGAGATAAAATGACTGGTGTATAATTTAATTTGTTTCATTTCAATTGGGAACGTTTTTTGTTACTGTTCGACTGAGCGATCCGAGACTGTGCGAGTCTAGCATTTTTGTGCTGTTTTTTTTTTTTAAGGAACCCAAGGTTCTAGATGCTTACTGTCGGACAATACATCCGGTAGGTTCGGGGTGTACGATCAGAGTTGATAACTGATCGAGCATCCTAATAATATTATTTTGGCACTTCGTTTAAATTGTTTCTCATCATGACGCTCCATAGGTCAGATGGTAGTTGCGATCAAACTGAAACTTTGCACACATGTTTATAACGAGGTCTATAAATATCATACCTCCGAATTTTGAGCTAAAGCTGACATTTACTTTGAATATTATGGAGATTTACATTCTCTTCAATATAAACTTGTGTAAATATATTTGCTTTGCCATGATTGGCTTGAAAAATATGTGAGAGCCTTCAGATACAGTTGGCCGTTCATTCACTTGATTCTCGTTGACATAAGATCCAGACTGTTTCATTGTCACATTGACGTCACTAAATGTTCAAAAGCAAAAAACCTTAAAGAAAAAAACAGATTTTTGTTTACGCGACTGCGCAACTTAGTGCGATGTTTGGTAACAAATACTTCACAGGGCCGTGAGTTAAAAATTATGCTCAAGTGCTGCCACCTACTGCGGGTATAAATTGTCGCCGAATACAGTATAGCCATTGGTTTAAATTAAGCAAACATTGTAGTGATTGGTTGGCTAGCACACACGTATGCACAGTTGTTTCTGTTAAAAATTAAAGGGCAAACATGGCGGCCGACAGCGACGATCCGATTACAGATCAAGAAAAAGTGCGAATTGTTACGAATTTTATACTTCACTCGCCACCAGGAGAATTTAATGAAGTATTTAATGATGTGAGGGTATTATTGAGTAATGATAACCTATTGAAAGAAGGTGCTTCAAGTGCATTTTCGCAATATAACAAAGACCAGTTGACGCCTGTAAAAGTTGAGAACTCGGATCTAAAAGGATTGATTACTGAACACAATGATTTGGGAGGAAATAGATTTTTTGATGATCGTTCGAAGCAGAGCTTTAAATACGATCATTTGAAGAAAGAAGCGTCAGATTATCAGGTAAGTGGTTGAAATATGAGAGCTTGTAATGTGAGGGTTGAAACTTTAGTTTGTATCTTGGCCCCTCCCACTTTTGTGTTGTGCAATCTTATATGTCAACTTTGAGCCTAAACACAGTGATTCACTTTTTATAACTTGTACCTATGGACCATAATGGCTTGAACCATCCTAGGCCCAACTTTTCATGGTAAATACGCAGGCCTAATGGTAGAATATAGGGTGTAGACCTAGGCAATGCCCACAACTGTCAAGTAGGCTAGGCCTAGGCGACACTACAATCTCAATGGCCCAGGCTTAGTATGAAGCTAATGTATAGGCTTAGGACTAACCTAGGCCTAGCTGTAATATATTGTCATATGGTTTGGCAGGTCTAGGCACAAGTGACCCAGATGACTAATATGCTTATAGGCTAACCCATTCTGGGTTGTGTCTCATTCCCCAACACATTGATGCACAGCATCTACACCTAAATTTATGTCATAACATTGAGCATTTATACCGGTAATGTATAATAAGCCGTATTCGCCCTAGGCGTAGGCATTGAATTTGTAGGTTTAAAAATCAATGGCGTAGGCCTATATAACCCTGCGTTTAGGAGATAAGGTCATTATAAACTACGGTGTGTCATCAAATGTACTGTACACTCTTTAATTGCGCATCATTACTCTTCATCTTTTGTTTTTTCATCCATTTTCAGTATTATTTGGATGGCTAGTTATTGCATTTATTTCTGCCAATTTGCTACACAACTGTCATAATAGGCCTTATTACTTAAGAATTTTCAAGTTGTGTCACTGAGTACCTATCATACCCAACCCAACTGTTTAGGTAGTTAGATCACAAGTCATAACAAGTCATATTTTAGCCGTATATTTCCCTTTACCGGTAATAACTCTGGGTTGAATATAACGTAATACCTTTTGTGTTATATATCGATGGCATCTGTGTAGGTAATGGCGTAGAATTTCAGTAACAACCAGTCTGCGTGGTGTGGTTATGTTGGCTAACAAATGCACGGAGTTAAATTATGTGGTGCTAGGGCCTATTGTATAATATACCGTATTCGCCCTAGGCGTAGGCCTAATTAACCCAGTGTTGACCAGTATCACTTACATGTTCAAATCCTGCGTAAAGCAAGGTTTTTATAGCACCAATAAGTTATAGTCTTTGTTATAGTCTTTGTTATAGTGTTGAAGTCTGGTTACACGTACACATAGGATTCTTCGTCATTTTCGGTAATTTTGTGTTACTCTGAACCAAATGGTTGGGTTTAGTGGTCAAGGTTGGTGCCCTCACCTCTAAAGAGGGCTGACTGTGATCAATGTCCATGTAATTTTATACTTTTTAGGATTGTTTATTTAACTGTAGGATAACAATTTTATGCGTCAGGTGACTTTTTTCGATAGATTTGATGTTAAATCTATCAGAAAACACCATTTTTAGGAAAACATTTGCAAAATTAGGGATGGTACTGAGTATGACAAATTTACCTGATTTTCTTACAAGTCGTCGTACATTATCCAAGCAGGTTTTCCTACATCTAAGATATCGTTGCTCGACTTTGTTTCAGCCATGGACCCCCGACTCAGCGTCCGAGTCGTGGCGGCAGGCGATCGAGACCGAGCTGTCGGCGTACACGCTGAGCCACTACAAGAACGGCGTCTGTTCCGTGTTCGGCAAGTCGCAGGGGTCGACGGTGATGTTGACGGCGTGCATCGAACACCACCAGTTCCAGCCGAACAATTACTGGAACGGCCGCTGGAGATCGACGTGGAACGTACAGATAACGGCGGGCGTGGCGGAAGTTAAAGGCGTTCTCAAAGTTCAAGTTCATTATTACGAGGATGGAAACGTACAACTTGTTAGCTCTAAGGAGGTTAGTGATTTTTTAATAATCTTTGGAAGATTTTTATACCACATGTACGAATCGTAGAGTAATTGTGCATTATCTCGGATGGTGATCGTTGTCTTTTATTCGATAAATATCCCGTTTTCACTCTGGCTGATACAAATTGGTTGACTGGTTGCCAACTTAACTGCGGTAGGCCCTGTCCATTTCATCTCTATTAGAACGGTAGTGAATACATGCTGAATTATACTTTTCCTTCTGAAAAGAGTGGTCTACCGATAGAATAATTGTAAAGTTTTTGTTAGCAAGCAACATTCAGGATACAATGCTCTAGAAAGACGCAGTTGCGTTTCTTATCGTTAACCTCGTCCTGAAAATCTCAATATTTGAAAAATACCGCAGTTATACACATTATAACGGTGATATTTCTGTTTGTTAAATTGGTAGGTGACCTTATTTCTTGGATAGAAGTAGAGTGGTACCATTGTTGATATTATTATTTACAGTGTAGGCCTACAGTAAGCGTACTGATAAGATTATGATGGGACAGGATGAGTTATCTGTGGTAGCAGTGTGGTTCATGTATCCTAATAAGGAAATGTTGGCTAGGAATACATTGATAGGTTCTCTTATCACTTTTGTTATCACTGCACATGGCTTTTCTTTACTGTTGTTATAGTTACTCACAACCTACCCGTATTTGGTGTTTTTTTTACTGTTATGTCATGATCTTTCTATTTTTTCTGATTTTATTCATGAGAGATGAGCGGTGATTCACCAAGTACAGTGAATCCGTGTTAGGCCTAATTCAAACTGATGATTCACATTTTGCTGTAAATAATAATTCCAGTCCTTATAGAGTTGTATCGTATTATATTGTATTGTATTATTTATTCACCATAGATTAGTAGGCCTACATATTGATAATATTGGATTCGTCAAATAAACTAGGGCTAAATATAGCCCAAGATGGTAAAATAGTACGGTACCGGTAGTAATAATAAATATTAGGCACGGTTTTACGAATCTTAGTTGAGTACTAATCCACTTACTATTAGTATTGGAAGACAAAAATAGAATAATTCTAGAAGGAAAGTAGGCTTTGTGCAAGTGATGCTTCAGTAACCAATAAACAATATACATAATAACGAACAGTGTTCATGCAAAATGAAATTAAACGAAACAAAAACAAACCAGACGAAAATTACAATCGAATTGCGAGAACCATGAAACGAATCTCACACCCGCTTGTGTTTTTTCCAGGTGAAGGACGGCTTCTCCGCGTCGTCGGCCGGCGAACTGTCGAAGGAGCTCGTGAAGCTTATCGAGAGCTCGGAGAACGACTACCAGATGGCGATCTCCGACAACTACCAGACGATGTCCGACACGACGTTCAAGGCGCTGCGTCGCCAGCTGCCCGTCACGAGAGCAAAGATCGACTGGAACAAAATCGTGTCGTATTCGGTCGGCAAGGAACTGCGAGCGCAATAGCACTGACGATGACGTTGCGTTTGAATCGTCGAGGGCGTGCAAGTCCACGTTGTTTTCCCGTTTGCGTCCCGAACGTGCGCGATATTCGAGGCCGGTCGGATTCGAGTCTTCCGCAGTATTCTACCGAGGGTGAAACATGGATAGGTCGTCTAATTTGGAGGTTAATTCCGACCTGGATATGCAATATTACGAACATGCAAATCCAGTAAATCAGTTAAATTTAAGAGTAAATAATTTTTGGTGTACCTTGATTTGTTTTTATAATATACGGCTTAGTACCGGTACGGGATTTCTCTCGGGAACTCTAATAATCTACGTGGTTTTGCACGCCCCCAATGCATTATCGTTTATCTTCAATACAATGATATAATATTATTAATGATTATTATCTAGGACGTACAATGACAAAAGCCGCATTCTGACGCTGGAGATAAAATGACTGGTGTATAATTTAATTTGTTTCATTTCAATTGGGAACGTTTTTTGTTACTGTTCGACTGAGCGATCCGAGACTGTGCGAGTCTAGCATTTTTGTGCTGTAGTTTTTTGTTAGGGAACCCGAGGTTCTAGACGTTTACCGTCTGACAGTACATCCGATAGGTTCGGGGTGTACAATCAGAGTTGATAACTGAGCGAGAATCCTAATAATATTATTCTGGCACTTCGTTTTTGTTTCTCATCGTGACGCTCCATAGGTCAGATGGTAGTTGCGATCAAACTGAAACTTTGCACACATGTTTATAACGAGGTCTATAAATATCATCCCTCCGAATTTTGAGCTAAAGCTGACATTTACTTTGAATATTATGGAGATTTACATTCTCTTCAATATAAACTTGTGTAAATATATTTGCTTTGCCATGATTGGCTTGAAAAATATGTGAGAGCCTTCAGATACAGTTGGCCGTTCATTCACTTGATTCTCGTTGACATACGTAGATCCGAGAACTGTTTCATATGTCACATTGAACCGTCACATAATGGAGTTGTTTATATGGAGGTCTATCTCAGCGACGAGCCGTGTACCACATCGCGTACTTCCGGTTACGTCAATATTCCTCGAAACGGCGGCCATGTTCATTTTTCAACTGTCAGTTGGAGCTACTCCCACGTTGGTAATTCTGGCACTTTTTTTTTTTTTTTTTCTAATAACATCGAAACTTGATACAAAATCATCGTTCCCCTATTAAGGCTGAGGATGCCACTAGATATAAAACAAGTTTTGGTAGTAGTACACCTGACAACAATCAGCTCAGTATGAACAACGAACATGGCCACCGTTACTTTCTATTTGTTGTCATCAAGTAGTACGAGTTTTCAACACCGAGGTATACCTCTAGTACATTAGTACTATATACAACTCCTGAGTCACATTGCCTGTGATTGAAACAAAGTAAAATCGTCAATCGTTTTAACGCCCATTCTTGTTCAACAACGCGTTGTCCAGGCAACGCCGTTACGGTAATTTGGTAACTTTTTTACGACTTGTCAAAGTTGTGTCTAGGACGTAAATAATATTGGGAAGCTTTCTCCGGCTTTGGACGATGAAACTTTTATGGTTCCGTCAGATACGGTTTTCAAATTGTTGCGATTTAATTCAAAACATTGCCGTGGTCCTATGCGGGGCATAAGTTTAAATCTTATCATGTTGGTGCCATTAGCATCAACGCACGTCCTGCCGTAACTTATTTTGTATATTATTACGCACAATCGTGCAGGCCTAACCGCAGTCTCGAAGAAGCGCAGTTTTTTCGGTTGGTATTGAAGTTCTTCAAGTAAATTAGGATGTGAGTTTTTATAGGTATTTCTATATCCTATTTTGTTTGTTTGTATTGTGTTTTTTGATTGTTGTTTACTTGTTTTTTATTCTGCTTCCCGATACCGTCTGGTGCATTTATGAACAGTATGTGCAGATGATTTCGAGGTTAAAGGGTGGCGTGAAAATCCTAAATACTTTTCACTTCGTCAGTCTTGAGTACAGGCTACCCTACTAATTAAATGATTCAAATATGTTTCAGTAATTTACTCTCTATTTTATTAATAAGCCTTTTTATCCAGGCTAGTAAATTTGGTTCAAATAAGAGTTATATTCGCCAGGACTGTAGCAATTTCATTGTGTCAAATAATATGGCCTACGCAGAGTCGGTGAATGTTTTTTCCAATTCAAAAATTCTGATTTATAAAGAAAGTAAATCAAACTAATTCCAACGAAATGATATGACAAATTAATGAATTATTCTGTCGACTATAATTTGTCACCATATTTTATGCCTAGTAATAATATTGTAATAAAATAGAGAAAATATGGGAAGGAAAATAATATTACTTGCTAGGTAATAGGTATTAATTGATTCTGTGGATAGACCCATTATTTTTATTTGAATTATTACAATATGGTGACACTTCACATTCCTGATTCATGCGTAGGCCTGGTCTAAAATAATTTTCTAAAGTCCGTCGTGAATTACGGAAATACTCGGTGCTCTAGCTCATTACAATAATTCGTGGTGTGATCGCTTCGTTGACAATTCTCATCCACGTTCCATAATCACGACCCACATTTTACGCAACTTTTTCACAATTTCTACGTTCCGATTACATTTCTCTACTACTACGCAACTGCATAATTATAATTATTAAAATGAACTTTTTTTATATATAGACGTACATATATTTATTGTTTTATATAATTCTTTTCCTTTTTTTTGACTGCCTTAGTTTAGAGAAAGTATTGTGCACTTTGTTTTTAATTTATAAAAAGGTGGCAGATTAATTTTCAAATTATAAGTTACAGAAATATAAAATAATATATTAGTTGACAACATAAAAATTACTATAGGGTAATACTGAAAATAATATGTAAAAAAAAATAGAGAATAAAATAAATAAATAATTATACTAAACAAAACAGATTGTATTCTACTACCGGTATTTCAACATTTTGTTCTAGGCCTACTCTTCACCTCAAACATTTAGCCCCATCCCCCCTCCCACCACAACCAAACCCATATACTACACGAAAAAATCAGCCAGTCTTCATAGTCGTCATCGCCTACCATACTGTTGTTTTCTACAGTGCACAGCAGTTGCCAAACCATTTAAATATCTCGTTTGTTTTCATAAATACATTTATTCTGTCAACGTGCTTATTACAATGAGTTTATTAACTCATTGACATCAGTGGAGACTGTAAAAAAAATTGCTATAAAAGTGATAAAATCTAAAAGTGCTTTTCCTATATATCTTGATATTTCAATACATTTGATGTTGTCTGATCATATTTTAAAAGGTTGATAAAAGCGCTACAAAAGTCTGAATCTGCTTTGTTTCAACGTATTGTGATGTAAATACTATATTCGGAATAAAAGCGTTATAGTATAGATACTATTTTTCCCAAATTATGTCATGGTTAGATCTAGTTTTACAACTTGACTGATATGTTATTGCCTTGGTAAAAGTAGGCCTTGTATTTTTATGGTTTTGTTTCGGGCTCGGAAATGATTAGCAGGAATTCATGAATTGGGTATAAGGGAAAGAGAGAACAGCAGCTTACCGAGGTTCACAAGTAGATAGGCCTACTTATGGTGGTGTTGCAGCCGTTGATAGAGCACATAGAGATGAAGTAAATACACAAGATTATGACGTTTTGGCTGTTGCCTTTATCACTGTAGAGTAGGTATACAGTAGTAGGTATACACTGTAGAGTGATTACCTACGCTACAGTGATGAAGGCAACAGCCGAAACGTCGTAATCTTGTGTATTTACTTCATCTCTATGTGCTCTATCAACGGCTGCAACACCACCATAAGTAGGCCTATCTACTTGTGAACCTCGATAAGCTGCTGTTCTCTCTTTCCCTTCTACCCAATTCATATATCAATCCTCAGGCTATTTTCCTATACACACCAATAGCAGGAATTCAATTAAGATGTACAAAGAACATACAAATTAAATGATATAATTCACAAGCAATTATATAGTACGTATCCTAAAGTATTCACTTAAAAATAACATGTTCTCATTAAGCAGTAGTTTCCATTTTTTTATTTGTCCGATGCGTTAATGCACGACGGCACTCAGTGGTTCTGCACGGATGTTCGTTAAATCGAGTCTCGAGTCCATTAAATCGTCCAGTTCACCGACAATCGCACTGAAAAGTAAACGGTTTTCAAAGTAAAGTAAACAATTTTAAAACTGTACTGAACAAAATCTTTTTTTCGAACAAAATAATCCCACGGTCAACTGAAAGTTTCTAAAACTGAGTTTCTACCAAACTGTTCCACAATTCCTTCACCGACTATATGGCCATCACAATAATGGTAGCAGGGGGGGGGGGGGGAAGTACATGGCAAGCAAGTTGATTATTGTTTGCTTACTGAGATCTACATTATGTAGGATATAATGGGGGTACGAAGTTGATACATGGACGATGTTTAGAAAACCATTGCCCCATCGAAAAATCGAACCCCACCCGACTTGATTTCAATTCCTTACGCTGAACATTAACTGCCTTGGCCAGATGGGTAGCTAAAATATACCTGATTATCTCAACAGTTACTAATCAGCATCATACCTAATCAGATCAGATCATCAACGCCAACAAGGTAAGCTTGGGCATTTTGTTTTATTTTTGTCCAAAATCTACAGTAGGCCCCTACTGGTATTTTGAAATTAAATGCACACACAGGTATAAAAAGATCATTATTACTTACGCAAGACTGAACAAATAATAACTGTGAAAAACAGTGGTTGTCATAACAGCGGACATTTGCAAAAGATCGCTACAATTTTTTCATCGAAAATCTTCATTTAATTTGAATTAGGCCTAGTGAGTTTTAGGACTACCGGTACTCAAGTTTTGAATACCCTAATAGACAGATTAAAAATTGCGAGTGATTTCAATAAGATTTCTGCCTACGGTACTCTGATTTTACGTACATGTTGTCACCGCGAATAATATGAAGACCGAGAACAACCTGTTCAATTCCTTGGTTCGTGCTGTAGACACGTTCATGACTTTCATCGAGGATGATGTTTATTGTCTGGTCAAAGCCTTTCAACGTACCCTGCGGAGAAAATCAAATTGTGAGCCTATTATTGTAATACGTCTTTAATCAAAATACAGACCGTAGGCATACACTATATACTTAATGCCGTAGGTGTACACTATAAGATCAGATTTGAAATATTTGACCTTTGGGCCCCATTCAAGTAGAGAGGCAGAACTGGTATAACGTTAATAAACGTACATCACTAATTGGATGAAGAGACATCTGGTTACCTTAAGGGGTCATAGTAACAACACAATTACTTACAACAAAATTGCGTCCATCGGAGGTGATTATTGATACAGTATCTGAGTCAAAACGTTAAAGAAACGTTCGTATGGGCATCAATGGTATTGACCAGATTAATTACATGCATTTGTATATGTAATCTAGGTTTTAGAGGGAATGAGAAATGTAGTACTGGAAGAGGTATTTTGTTTTTTCAAGAACAATAAGGTAGTAGGGTTTAGGCCTAGGCTTACTTCAAGTCCTAAAACATAGAGCTTATACGAAAATCAACAATGAAAACATAACCTCAAAATGTTATAATACATTCTCAGTTTTCACGATGTTGCAAAGGATACGGTTAACGTAGCTTTCTAATCCTGACGCCATTTCAAACACGAGATATTAATGGATATGAAAATATCACGTTACAATTGTAAATTATCGTTTATGAATAACAAACGTTTTTGTTCCGTACGCCGCGTTCTTGTAGGCGTACTTTGAAAACACGATGTGACGTCATACATGAATATGGATAAACCAATCGGAGAATCGCGGGAAGCCAAACTAGAAATATGAACACGATCAAATACCAACATTCCGTTTACCATTTTAATCCAAATTTGACAGAGCAAATTATTTTGCGTAGTGGAAACTGGAAAGCTATTCACACACCTAGATTTTGAAACATTTCATATCACTGAGTTCTCTTTTACCCGTTGCTTTTGGTCAATTAGAAGCCTTTAATTGTTGCAAAAAAATTCAGGAATGAATTTTATTTTTTTCTTCAGAATGGCTGATCCATTGTACGTACAATATTGGAATAATGTTCATCATTACTATTGAGTTATATTGACCATCTTCTTACTATGGATATATTTTTTTTTCAAGTGACGAATTCTGAATTATATATAAAATATGCATGTACAGAATGACACATCTTCATGTTAACCTACAATATAATGATTTGTCTATTAATATACAACTGACGATAAGAATATCACAGTATACTGATCAATCAGTTGAAATAATAAATAATAATAATAATCATTATTATTATTATTATTATTATTATTTTAGAGCTCTTTTAATGAACAAACGTTTTGCCAATCTATGTCCTAGTGAGAAATATATAGGCTTCTGTCAAGTGAAGTCATTCATTGTTGAAGGAGGCGGACAACAATGTCCACTAGTTGTCTGTGTTGTGTTGCTATGGTAACGGTCGAGGACTTGACAACCCTGAAACTAGATTTTAATTAATGATGACGACATTAATTCCCTAATCTCAGAGAAAACTAGAAATCATCATTTCAATTTCAGAAATTATAATTAATCTTTTGGTCCTCCAGAGACCATGACGTAGACATTACATATTCTGTATAGAAATATCAACAGAATCGAGTCATGTTTACGTTACGACTCAGAAAAAAAGCACGTCCTAGAGTACAAATAAATAAATTATAATTTCTGAAATTGAGATGATGATTTCTAGTTTTCTCTAAAATTAGGAAAATGAATATCGTCATTATTCGTTCAAATCTAGTTTCAAGGTTCTGATATCCTTTAATATCGCTATGGTAACGATCGTTAAGGTTATTTTAACCCGGTTGTCGCATTGTAGATCCATGAAGTATAGTCTCAAAACACCGATATCCGATAAAGAAAACCGATTTAGACTTTTACTGCTTTTGGCCCGCATCTTCAAACTCGATTTGTACGTTTTTTATTTCTCTAGGCCGTACTATCATTATTACCCCTCTCTCTGCAGCACTCTCTCCTCCCCCCCCTCCCCCCCCCTCCCTTCACCTATTCTCAAACACAGTGAGAACATAGCTCGAATACATTTGACTCGTGACTGGGTGGGCTTACAGCCCGCAAATATCGACCCAAAAAAGGGGTGGCGGGGGGGGGTTGGGGGGGGGGTAGAGAATCTCGATATTGTGGGCCTGACGTTATACAAGAATTATTACCTTTTGTGTGGATTGTTTGTACGGGTTTGGTGATCTGTAGATCTGAAGACGGGGGGGGGGGGGGGGTGTTAAGGAGACTCTGTGAGTTTAATCATAAGACGTATCGTTTATTTAAAAATAACATATCAAATACATTTTTATTGTTGTGATACTTATACATACAAAAATATTTACTTAGTTGGATATACTTGGATTAACAAGAAAAACTGAGAATAATATTTGTCTTAATGGGAAAGTTTTGAATAAAAAATGAAAATAAAGGCCAAGATTAGTTCTCTCCATTTTTATAATTGTGTCTGAATTACCAACAAGGGAGTAGATAGCTCTAACTGGCAGTTTAAAGTTGTTATCAGCATGGTTACCCATGCTATTTCATTTCACTAACTCTCAGATAGCGACTAACTGGTCTTGGTAATACCGGGGGTAAAATCACAGTAATAAAACATATTTTCCTCACTCAAATTCTCTCCATTATTGTAACTTTTCCATTAATAAACACACTTCATAAAGAAATTTCAAATTGTTTATCACTTATGAAAGGTGTTGAATTTTTCCCACAGGAGTTGACACTTATTTGAAAGTGAATTGTCTGCATCCGATGGGTACGCCAGTGCATGTTGCTTCCCCCCCTCGTCAGATGAAGTAAGGTGCTTGTATCGCGGTGGAATCAGAGTCAGTGAATTTCGCCTATGAAAATGTCTTTTTTGTCTGTTTGCGCGTTGTAATCACAGTTCAGTAAATGAATCAATGGTTACACTTTGTAAAAAGGCATAAAAAAAAGCCGAGTTGGAATCTTTGCAGTACAGATTTCGAACATTTTATTTTTAAAAGTCGGACCTGTTTGGATGGCGTACGTAGAGGGGAAGTAGTGGCTTTGGGCGTGGGTTCGAGTGATAGGATGGATGTTTGAACGGTTTTAGCTGTTCATATCATAGCGTACTTGTCTGATACCTAAATACCTAGTTGGTGTTAAACAATGAATCTGTATTCTTGTTTATTTATCATTTTAGGTCACTTAGTTAATAGTTAATATAGATGTTAATGGTAATCCTTTTGTAAATCAAGACCAATACATAAATAGACCTACTGCTTTAAATAGTTCATGATTGGGAATTGCTTCATGTGTCACAATCTCTTTAATGAAATCATTCAATTTTGTTTACTAAATTACACTGACAAATTATTACTAGCGCCTAAAAGAAGTTAGTTCTTTGCTTCTGAAGTGTGAATGAGTTCAATGTGCCATCATGCAGTGCATGTTATTTGAAAGTTGAACTATTAATTCAAGTGGTCATACACCAACTGCGTTTTAGTACCCCCAAATCCACCAGGTTGCAGGTGTCGTTATTCAATTACTCAGCTACTAACTCATGACACATCTAAGGTCAACTTACGGTTCAATATTGCCATATTTAAATGTAGGTTTTCTTCATTCCTTATTCAGCTTTTATTATATAAGTGACCACTATGTCATTGAATCAGTGTTTCGATTGTTACAATCTTCGGTACTTGTAAATCTTCATTTTGTTACTGACAAATACACACGGGATAACAAATTAATATTGACTAGCTGCTAAAAACAGTTCCAGTTCTTTTTCTTCTTCGAAGTTGGTGAAAACTGAGTTTCCAAATGTGGCCATCAGGATGCAGTGTGATGTCAGTATTTGGAAATTGGAACTATTTAAAAATTCGAAGTGTACATACACCAATAGCGTTTTATTAGCTTCCAAATGTGGCCACCAGGTTGCAGTATGATGTCAGTTATTGGCAATTGGAACTCGACTATTTAAATAAAAATTAGAAGCATACACCGTTACGGTTATAGTAGGCCTAGTGCGTGTATGAAGTTTTATTACATTCGTTGATTCGTTTTATTATATAATGAATATTCCAGTGTCAGTGTATATTGTGTCAATCGTGTGTCGGTCTGTGAACATTTCTTACCTACGTTTACCTGCATACAGTAACGAAACTGTCAGATTATATCCATTGGAAAAGGCAGGATGAGTGGGCGGGTCTCTTGTTTGGAGAGGTGAGTTTTTAAATGCAAGGGCCTAGCCAATGGCCTAGCCTAGGCCTAGCCTAATACCGTATTTGGTATTTGGTTGTAGGGCCTACACAGCAGTTGAGCAAATTTGCAGCTGTTGACAGCTGTTGGCAACTGTTTTCTTCCACATTGGCAGCTATTTTCCCTTCCCGATCCTCTTCTAGAATTATGTACTGTCCCCTTCCACAGCAAGCTATTCCTATCTCTTATCTCACTCCTCCGGACTATCATCCCTATCCTCTCTCTCACTTCTTCCCACTCCGTAATCCCATTCATTGTTGCCCTGAAAAGTTAATTTTTCTCAGCCTTTTTCTTTCATAATCGAATTCTAGTCACCCTGCAGGACTTTGTCGTTGTTACACGCAACCCAGATTTACCTCTGATATCAACTCAATCGAGTTGACCTATTCAAAATAACCCAATAAACCTAGAACCTCATCTAGAAGTAGAACCTAGAACTTGGTATTGTATGAAAACTCATATTATTATCTTATAAAAAATAGTTAACCCTCTTATTAGGGGATCGATGCTGAACCAAAATTTCTGATTCTTCTAGACGATGGTGTGAGTGACAATTTCTGTTCAGGGATAACACCCCCCCCCTCCTCCCCCCGCCCCCTGCCACAACTAATTTGACAGAAACCGAAACCAACAATCTTCTAGAATTGTTCTCCGGATTGGAGGTATGATGGAAACCTACGATCCAATTAAACAAATGCATATCATTTGATAAGTTGTTTACAACGTATCTTGGTTGTTTAGATGCAAGTAACCACCTAAACTAAGACATATAGGTGAGAAGTCGAATCGTTATTCAGGAGACCGGGTTCAATTCCCATCATGGTTGACCGTCCTGAAAGTGTTTATCGCTGTTTTTTCTATAGGCCTACTGGAATGGTTCCTCAATTAAAGACCACGACCCCATTGTCCAAATCACCTAATGAAATAACATTTTATCTCATCTTCACATCATCTCATATATCATTCTCCGACGCCAATAGATCTCAATCATCATTAAAGTGCGTCTTTAAATCCAATACGAATATTATCATGTCTTAACTGATGGATATGTAGGCCCTAGACTCAAACTGAGAAGTGGATAAGACACTATAGTTCGTAGAACCGTCATTCAGGAGCCCTAGGTTCGAATTCAGAAATGAGCGAACGCGAACATCCAAACAGAGGTTTTCCTTCGTTTCCCTCAGTCGGTGAAGTGAATATTGGGCTCGTTCCGGACGTCACACCTTGGAACTAGATTTTAATGAATAATTACGATATTTATTCCCCTAATTTTAGGGTAAACTAGAAATCATCATCTCAATTTCAGAAATCATAATCGATTTTTTGGTCCTCCAGAGACCACGAGTCATGACGTAGGCATCGCCGATTCTGTATAGAAACATAAACAGAATAAGGTAATATCTACGTCACGTCTCAGAAAATAGACCGGGTCCTAGAGGACAAATAAATAAATCAAAATTACTGAAAATTGTGATGATATATTCTAGTTTACTCCAAGATTAGGGAGATGAATATCCTCATCATCCGTTAAATCCAGTTTCAGGGTTATGACGTCCTTTAATATCATACCACGACCAACTCAATTTCCCAACCACGGCTATAAACCGGCTATTAAAGCTAAACCCACTGCGCATGCGTGCTGTGCTTATTGCGTATTACATATAAAAAAGTGTTCGGCAGTGATTTGTAAATCCCGTGCACGATTACAGGATTTGAAGAGGGGTGTTGGTTGAGGGGGGTGGGGTGGGAGGGGGGGGGGTGCTTAATCGTTGCTGTTTTGAAGGGTTATTATACAGGCTTAGCGTTTTTCATGCCAGCTTAGAACACGGGTATTTGTGAATGTGATGGCAGAAATACTCTAGCTCTCTTTCTCTCTCTTTCTCTCTACCGGTATGTCGCTCTCTCTCTCTCTCTCTTTCTCTCTCTCTTTCTCTTTCTCTTTCTCTCTCTCTCTCTCTCTCTCTCTTTCCTTTTCTCTCTCTCTTTCTCTCTCTCTCTCTCTCTCTCTCTCTCTCTCTCTCTCTCTCTCGCTTTCTCTCACTCCTTCTCTCTCTGTTTCTCAGTATTTTTCTCTCTTTATCTATCATTTTGAGAGTATTTTGAGGGTCAATGATTTTTGGAGGGCAAGGTTTACATTATGAAACCCAACAACATTTTTCAGAAGCGTTAAATCCTCAAAGTTCCAGCGAGATTATCTTATTACAAGAATACAAGTTTTATTATATATTCATCATTTAAAATGGAAAGAGAGAGACTTAGGTGGTACGGACGTATGCAGCGAATGGAAAAGGAGAGAATACCGAGATGGAGCTAAGAGAAGAGTCGGAAGAGTGAAGACCATGAGATAGACGTGGCAGGAGGGAGTGAAATTTGGGGTCAACCGAGGAGAAAGATGAGAGTAAGTGGTAGACGAGAGATGGTGGGAGGATAGAGAACGGTAGAGGCAACTCGTAGGAAGAGAAGAGAAGAATCAGAGGATAGTAGTAGTTCATTCTCTTTTTTCATTTTTGTTAGCCGTATTTATTCACTTCTTTCTTTTTTTCAAATTATCTTCATTATTTTTCCATTTTTTTTTATTACTATTCCTAGATTTAACTTACTTATATTTTGTTACGCATCCAATTGTTATTCTATTATTCTTTCAAATATTTTATTATGGTTATTTTTGATATTTTAACTGATTGATTTTTATTCTGTGTTTTTTAAACAATCTTATGTGTATAAGACAGACTTTTATTCAATAAATATATGTATATATATATATATATATATATATATATATATATATATATATGAAGAAGGGGAAGAAGAAGTCGGACCTGGCAGGAACCGATTGATATAATAAACTGTCCTAGAAGAAGTGGTTGAAACACTCTCTGCCTAGTCTAATTGGTTATCTGGGTTTGAGAAATATATATGTATATTGACAGTCGACATTGATCTCTCGTGAATACAAGTATATTAAAATCAAGTACACTCCAATGTGTATCTTAAACTCCAACCTCTTAGATATTTTCACATAGAACATGTCCCTTGGGTCTCGTTTCTCGGTTATGTCTTATGTGTTTAAGATGTTTGGCTAACAAACCAAGGTGTTCCCCAAGGACCCCTCCTTTCCCTCCTTTCTTTAACCACCCCCCCCCTACCGCTCCACCCAACCAAGAAACAACAGTTCTAGTGTTGCACTGGGAGTAAACGTTGGTTGACCATTAAGCTGAGTCTGCCACGATGTAATAAGAGGGTTCGAAACATTCGATCGTTAATGGTAAATGGTGAGAGAAGCGAACGTTCGTAAGCGTCAGTCTTTGTTGACTGAGTTTAAGGCGCTAACACGATATATATCTATATACTGAGTTTAAGTAGACTTTGTGGGTTGTTTGAGGCGAGAAAGAGAGAGAGACAGGAAGAGAGAGAGAGAGAGAGAGAGAGAGAGAGAGAGAGAGAAGGAGAGAGAGAGAGAGAGAGAGAGATAATGAAATTATTCACAGTACGTGATCAATGAATTTACAAAGGAACGCGTATATTTATATAGTTGGTCTGTAATAATATACTTTGACCATCACAACATCTGAATTCACAAAAGAACAATTTTAAAATAATAGCATTTCGAAGAATTTATTTCTCCATTATATTTATAACAAAATTATACAATTTCTTTCAAAGTGGGGATGAATCTTGGTTCAACGTTGGGTGAACTATATTTGTATCTCTTTAGTCTATGCCTATGCTATATTAAACTATATAACCTAATATAGGAAGGCTATGTAGGCTTACTGTGACATATTAGTTGAAAACGAATAGCCTTATTCATCCGATTCTTGCTCCAATAAATGCTAAATTTTCTATTTGTATTCATTAAACAATTTGTGGGATATTTTTATCTTAATTTATGAAAATAAGACTGCTTTTGAATGAAAGGTTGCTAAAAGACATTTTCCATAAATATATTATATGCATTAGCTAGAAAATTAATTTTCATTTTGTAGTGATATCCTGCGAAAACGTTTGATTACTAAATATAGTAACCGGTACTTTATTGTTAGTTAATAGTTACTAAATAGTTGATACTCAATAGTTACGTACTTTATTAGTTACTTTATAATTACTTTATTATTAGCATAGTGCTTTAGGTGTTAACTGAAAATATCCTCTCAGAAAGGTGTTACTTCGAATAGTCTTTGCTAAAGTTGCAGAGAAATCCGTCGGACTAAAAGTCGATAGAAAAACGCATCACTTTTATAAGTCTAACGGTTTGTAGACTTGAACCTGGTTCATTGAGATATCGTTTATCTGCAGCCTCCCAAACAGTCGATCTTCAGAGAACATGGGAGTCGATTTAGCGGAATAACGGTTTTTAATGCTAGCTTTCGAAATTCGAATGATTTGATATTTCAAAATTATATAAATTCTTTATTAGACGAGCTTTAGCGAGGATTCAATTTGACATACTGAAAAAAATTGGTGTTCGTTTTTTTTTTTTTTTTTTTTTTCATGTTTTTTTGTCGGTTCTCCACAGGTCAAACGGCTACATCTATCAACTTCAAACTTTTTTTCAATATGGTCCCTCATCTAACTTAGATCTGTATAGTTTTGTGGCATTATCGGGGGGGTAACTTTTTTTTTTATGAATTTAAGAAATTTCAAAAATTCTCATTAGAATAACATGGCGGAAAAAAGGAAATATTTTTATTTTCCAAAAAGATGAAATTTCGCGTGGAGTTGAATTACATTTTGGTACACATTTGTAAAAAATTTCAGCTTGATCAGGTCAGCAATTTTGAAGAAAAAACATAAAATGTGCTAAATCGGTACCACTCGAAGCAGTTTTTACCCATTTTCACCCATACTATTACTATCCGCTCGTATTCCAACGCATATATGGGGTTTTCCTAGTTAATTTAAAATAAAGACTCTGCCTTGTAATGAAGGTTGCCTACAAACACAGAATAAAAAATAATAACAACGAATATAACAAATTAGTGAATGGTACAGAAAAATAATAATAATATTGAGCTAAATTCTAGAAGAAAAAAATATTTTGTAGTTGATTTATTAATTATTTAGAGAAAGAATAGTAAAAAATGAGAAAATGCACATAATATGAAAAAAAAAAATGGCTATACACTGAATTAATTCAAATTATATAAATGGTTTCCAAAAATTGAAATGGATCTTATAAAGGCTAAAAGATACTGAGGAAACACAGATATTTTCAATACTTTCAAGGATATAGAATTAATAACTTTTTAAGTATCCCACTGCCACTTTGAGAGTCCATGGGAGGCGGTTTAGCGAAATATCAGATTTTGGGTGAAAACTTTCGTATAATGGGAAATGGTTTCCCTCATTATCCTCACCATCATCTAAGAAACCTTCATTTCACCCTCCCATCATCTCAATAATCATCCATCCGACGCTAATAGATCTTAGTTACCATTACAATACATCGTTGAACCCAATATAAATAAAATGAAAATAAATAAATCATAATAAACGAAATAACAGAATATATTTGTAATATCGCCCAGGTGGGATTTTTCCCCCCTTGTAAACATAGCATCGCCTCGCCTTGAGGGCGTGCATGCACGGTGCTTATAAAAATAGAGAAATTATCTCTACTATTTTTTTCTATGTTCAAAAACCAGTGTAATTGAATGAAAAGTATATCAACTCCAAGATAATTATATGCTCTTTGATTAATATGACTTTCTATTTTTATGAATTCAATCAGTTTTGAGATAATACGTCAATGGATGACCTGAACGTGATAAAATTCATTGACCCATCATCTTAAAACTAATTGAATTCACAAAAATAGAATGACATAATAATTAAAAAGCATACAATTATCTTGGTGTTGTAAACTTTTCATTCAATTACACTGATTCAATGAACATAGAAAAAAAGACCAACTTAGATATGAAATTCTCTATTTTTATAAGCACCGTGCATGAACCCCCTTAACTTCTTGTGTATCCTGGAAGAGGACCATGTTCCCGCAGGAGTGAACCCGGCCAGAAGAAAATCATACGTTATAACCCATTTGTCGCGTACACCGAGCAGGGTGAGATCTCAACATAGGATCGATATTGTAGTTTTTATCGAGAGAGTGAGAGAGAGAGAGAGAGAGAGAGAGAGAGAGAGAGAGAGACAGAAAGAGGGAAAGAGAGAGAGAGGTAGAGAGAGCATGAGCGAGAGAAAAAGAGGAAAGAGAGAGTGAGAGAGAGAGAGAGAGAGAGAGAGAGAGAGAGAGAGAGAGAGAGAGAGAGAGAGGAGGAGAGAGAGAGGAGGGAGGAGAGAGAGGAGGAGAGAGAGAAGAGAGGAGAAAGTAGAAGAGAGGGAGAGAGAAGAGGAGAGAGAGAGTGAAGGGGAAAAAGTAGATCGTGTGAGGGTGATAAAAGAGAGAGAGAGAGAGTGTAGGAGATAAAGGAGATGAAGAAAGAGTGAGGGAAATAGATATACAGATAAAAAAAAAGAGAGAGAGAGAGATACAGTGTAGGAGATGAAGGGATAGGAGTATGAGAGAAAGGAGTGATGGAGATTGAGAATGGAAGGTAATAAATTGAACGAGGAAATAGATGAAGAAAAAGTTAAAGTATGAAGAGATAAGAGAGGAGGAGAGAAGAGGGTATGATAGAATTTAGATAAGATAGTGTTATTAGAATAATTTAACAGGATAAATGTAAGAAAAAAGATCAAAAAGACAAAAGAAGAGAAGCATGAGATGATCTGTAATGATTTTATTGAAAACATATTTTACTTCTAATACACGTCTAAAGAAAAACTTAAATCAAAGAAACCAAAAGAAACAATAATTCATACTAAGCACTATACTGTGAATTCTTCTTTCAATCATAATAAATATCATTCTAAATCCTTATTTAGAAATAATTCTCTTACATCTATATTATATAATAAATATTCATATAGATCTCTGGATCTAACTGTTCAATTGAATGCAAATCATTCATTGTTTTTTTTAACCATTTGAAAATTATTATTAGTCATCTTCTGATGAATATTTTTTCACACGAATGGCATACAATGTGTCAGAAAATCATTTTTTATTATTCAAGCATTCGCTATATTGGACATTGCAAATAAAGCGTTATTATGATTGTTATATTTTAGTTTTGTGGACCCAGCAATCTCATGCAAATGCGACTTTTAAAGGTCTTATGTTAATTTAGTTTGTTATCGTCAT